>JAJEKB010020870.1:602136-687488 GCA_022393335.1 Macrotrachela quadricornifera | reverse complement strand
ATGAGAATAACCTAACAAAAGGACAGTCATGTAA
Source organism: Macrotrachela quadricornifera (assembly GCA_022393335.1). NCBI lineage: Eukaryota > Metazoa > Rotifera > Eurotatoria > Philodinida > Philodinidae > Macrotrachela > Macrotrachela quadricornifera. The sequence goes on along the minus strand of JAJEKB010020870.1, from coordinate 687,454 downwards.
ATTATTAGTGATACCTAGAAAAGCAACATCAACTATACAACCGTGTGATACTTATTTTTTCCGACAATGGAAAGTGTTAACGAAAAGAATATATCATCATGTGTCTCTAGACGAATTAGATGTTGATTTAAGAAGGCGTGATGCTGTAATCAAACTACAAAGTTTAGCTCATAATCAACTGAGTTCTTCTTTATTTAAACCAATGATTTCACACGCATGGCCAACTTGCGGTTACATTCCTAAACAATACTCGAATTTTTCAAGCGTTACAGAAGTCTGTTTTTCTTTTGATGCAGACAGTTGCTCAAATAATAATTGTGAACACAGTGCATTTATTTATTGTAGTCATTGTAGACGCATATTGTGTTTCGAACATTTTTTCACCGCGTATCATTTTCATTGATCATGTTCTTAATATGTATTCCGAATAAAACGAATGAAACGATAAAATAATAGTCTATGCAACTCAAAACAGGAAAATGATAAAGCTTAAACTTCGGAATGTAGAAAAAAGCTCTTTTATACAATTTCGGTTGGTCAAATCCTATCATGTAAATAATATTGCCATGCACAAAGATAACTTTGAGAATATAAAGAGCACCGTTTCTTTAAATAGTTTTGGGTGTGATATGTGAGAATCAGCGGCTCAAACTACTATAAAGAGTTTTAAAATTGCGTTTCTTTGAGACTGTTGTGCTTAAAAATTCGAGATTTCCAGTATTATCCTGTGCAAATAAAGCTTATTAATTTTCTCATTTGAGGTCTATGGGCAAAAACAGAACATACCACAGGAATCAGCTTGTCGAGCTCTACAAACTGGTATATATCCCATTTAAAACTGAGACTCACACTTGGATATGTTCTCTCGTGAGTACTGTCTTTAAACATTCCCGTTAGAAACGAACTTCATTTGGATATAAATCACTCTTGTTGAATGATCAATTTCTTATTTGATTCTTTTTTTCTTCATTCAAACACTAGAGAGAAGGAATAAAAGTTTACAATCGACAACAAAGATTGAATGTGCTCCGATAGATGACGATAATCTATCAACAGCAAAAACTGATTTCTTATCAGCCTAATTAAATGTCTCATGTTTTCGACATGATCTCTTACGTTAAATTGAAATTGAAAACAGCACCTTGTTCTATCATTATTTCTGTCTTTTCTACATTGTTGTAACATTCTCATGTCTATTTAAATCCCATTCATCCTTTATTTAATATAAAAATGAAGCACTACCTAAGATGATAAAATTAAAATGACAGTTTATCCAATGCTCTGAACATTTTGTGTCTCTGGATCCACTTCAGGTTGTACTAACTTAGCATTGTCGGTTCGAATATATCCTCTCTGATGATAAACACGTGTTTTCATACTTAAAATATTGCACTAGAGCGAAGAGAAGCAAATCATTGAATTAAAAACATACCATCAGCTTTTAGTGCTTCATAAACTTCATCGACATGTTTTCCAACTAAATGTCCATATTTCTCACGATGCGACGACATGTTTTGACGACTTCGTTCTTATTTGCTCGGCAGTAGATGAATGGATATAATGAATGCAAAGCTGTCTCTGACTGGTAAACACCATGTGAAACTACTGAAGCATTCATTTTCGACAGTGATTATCGTTGAAAGAAATGTATCTTAAGGAGCCAAAAAAAGGAAAAATAAGTGGTAGTATATTGAAGTGTAGCACATGGTTAGATGAAATAAAATGTACACCTGCTTATTAATCACAGGCAAATACACATCAATCCATGAGGCACATCTATGCTAGCAAACAAGTTAATATTAAAATTGAATTTATCTATTTAATAGTGTTTCGCTCGTAACTATTTTTACCAGCTTGAAATAATGAGAAAAAAAAAACATTTTCTTTTTGAACTTCCCACTTTATGAACAAGAAAATAACAGCTAGAATAGAGAAATTTGATATCGTTAAATAATATTAAGATTCTCTTGTGATGTACTATGCCAATGTTGCTGTAGAAAGTGGCGAAGTGGTGATGATTTGGTAGAAGCGTTTCTTTGAGTATTCAAAATGCTTTTTCGGAAAAGGAAAGACCTATTGAATATTCCTCCATATTTCAATACACCTGTGTAATATTGTTGTCGAATGGGGCAAAGATACAATGATCGGGAGCGAGACTTTTATTGAAGATTTCTTCTGTTTTGATACTTTGCACCGATATTGTTGTAAAAAGTAGCGAATAAAGAATCATCTAGAAATAGAGTTTTTTTTCTATTCACAGGTACAATTCGATTTGATGTATCACAATGTATTCCCTCCATAAATACAACATATTTTCACTTCATCTGATCTTTCTTATTTGTTGCATCTAACAATTACATTTTAATTGACTCTTTTCATTATGACTCTATTTTCTTTTTGTTTATTTATAAGATACAAGCAATCATGATGATCAATTTTCACAACTGAATGAGAGAAAAGCACAATACGAAAAGCAGTTTTTTTAGGACTTTTTCGTTAAGGAAAAAAAATACTATTAAAACTGCCATGATTTACTTAAACATATGTACAAAAGTTTACCAACGCAATTCATCTACTACCCGAGCAGACAGAAATGACAATTTTTTCTACGTTTCCAGTTTTTCAGGTAAGTTGTTTGATATTTACGTCGAAAACTGGTTGAAAGGCTAGTCATTCAAAGACTTATTCAGTAATTATAGCTACATTCAACGTATATTTTAGAATTAAAATGAAAACGGCACAGAACAATAAAGCGAATATAGTTTTTCTGAAATATTAACAACATCAACCAAATGAACGACAAATAATCAGCATAAGATACGAGGTATCAATGAAAGTATACATTGTTTGTAGATCATATATAAATATATATTTCATTATTCGCGCATTGAAATCAATAAACATTCATTAAAGCTTTACATAGACTAGACAACAAGCAATAAGAGCACTTTAAATGTTTTTAAATTTTTGCTTGAAACGAAGGTGGAAAAGAGAAATGCCATAGGGTGCAATGGTTTTTTAGCAGAAAAGTACGGAAAAAATTGACTCAATCATTCAGATACACAACAATCACATGAGTTCAGTAGAATCTGTATACTACTCGGGTAATCATTGATGATACAGAAATCTAATTTTCCATCATTATTAAAATCGCCAGTTTCAACCTCTACTGGATAACTGTCATCTCCAAGGTATAACATCTGCCGCCTTCTGAAAGTTCCATTACCGATACCTAGGAAAATACCTAAGCTCTGGCTGTTGGGAACAACGACAGCAACATCTGTTTGATAGTCATTGTTAAAATCATTAATAATTAACGATATTGAATTATAAAGATCTCCAGTTTTATACAATGTGATCATTTGAAAAGTTCTATTGCCATTACCAAGAATTATACCTACACTGTATCTCCCTTTATCTAAGACAGCAAGATCCAATTTATTATCGTGATCGAAATCACCAACAGCAATTGACCAGAGATTACCATAATATCCAGTTGGCACTATTATTTCTATAGTAAAAGTTCCATCACCGTTACCAAAGAATACTTTCACATATGTATAAAATTTGGTGTAGATGACAGCAAGATCTAGTTCATTATCATCATCGAAATCACCAGTAGCGAAATCATAAGCATGGGCACTTGAAAATATCCAATGTGTTCGAAAAGTTCCATTACCATTACCAAGCAGCACTACTATATTGTTGTCATCAGCATCGCCGAGAATAGCTAAATCAGAGTGATTATCATGATTAAAATCAGCAACAACAATTGAGTTCGAGGAATATCTATTTCCAACTGAATATGGTATTTGCTCTTGAAAAGTTCCATCGCCCATTCCAAGAAATACACCTATATTATAATCGAACTTGTGGATGACAGCAAAATCTAGGTGATCATCATGATTAAAATCATGAACAACGACCCTGTCTGTTGAATATATTGATCCAGTTGAAAAAAGTACCGGTGCTGCAAAAGTTCCATCACCATTTCCAGTCAATATGCCGACATTACCGTCTTCAGAACTCGTATAAATTATATCTAACCGATTGTCATTGTTGAAATCGCCAGTTGCAATCGATGATATCGCATTGTGCACACCTGCACCCATAACGTAGTATGTAATCAATGGTTCAATGGTCAACGCACAGAATGATTCTAAGAGACATAATACAATTAAGTTAATTTCATCGTGTCAGACACATATTTCTACCCATGTCAGACAAAGATATTTTGAATAGGTCAAGAAAGAGAATAATATGATGTACAGTAACTAAACATTGTCGTTACCTTCGTCATGGAGAAAAAATTCAGGTGGTTTTACAAATATTTTCGAGAAAAACTCTAGCTTAATATCAGACAGATAGACAACGCGATCTATAAATTGATACGATATGCTTTGCTTATTGGAAAATTACGCACACAAATAAAATCTGATCTGCTACAAAAACTACATCATAATTATTGGAGTAAAACCCTTTCTATTCATTCTTTTGTTATTCCATACATGACAAAAATAAATATCAATGTCTTTGTTACATATACGAACCTGGTGAAGTTGAGATGGTTGAGACTGAGTTATTTATACCATCTGTTGTATATTCTAGTGTACTACCTGCAAAAATTAGAATAGAGAAAATATTTCAATATAAATTGCATCTCTAGGCATTTCAATGTGATACGTAAGTACTTTAACTCGGAAACTGAATTGGAATTTCTTTTGCTCTTGAAACCTATTTTCAAGGTTTCCTAAAGATCCAACTGTGTTCTATATCGATGTTTTCAGATTTGTTTTATCTTGCAATGAATCGAAAAAAATTGAATATGATGATGTGAGACTAATCTACTTTTTTTTAAAAATTATAATCTCTACCCTTGAATAGCATTCTATAATCAGACATATGAAAAGAACAAAATTATGAGTAACTTCGTTTCTTTTCACTCTGTTCTCGGATGTATCAGGAAAATGATTTAGAAAAGGTCATACTCGTTTGTGTAGTGGGATGTTTTCTTTGTCGATTGAGATAAATTAATGGACCAATCAAAGTCATACCCGCAACTATGATGACTAAAATACCAAGCATGAAGAAGTGTAAGATCGATAACCTAGTCACAATGAAAGACAAAATATGATTAATGACATTGACAATAAAAAAAAACAGTGATCTACTTAGACATTGAAGTTGTCGATGTTGATTCTGATGGAGTAGTAGTACTGACATGATTTGTTGAGTTGAGTGTTGTATTACCAGATTCAATAGTTGTTATTTCAATGTTATCTTCTGATTTAATAACATTGGATCGTTTCTTCCGCCATTGATAGAATTTCTCCAAAAGATAGATTAGATTTGGACATATCCATTTGAGAGCAAAATTGAGACCACCAAAGAGACCAAGTAAAAGTGTGACTGTGTCGAAAGAGTTCAACTGTTGAATATAAGTGTATGAGCATGAAGTAGGTTTACATTGATAAAAGTATGCAGAATAATTGATTGTTGTTGACCAAGTTTCGATAAAAAGATGATTAACAAGATCGAAGATAGTAGTATTTATTTGAAAGTAATTTAAGTTTGTGTAGGAAAGCAGAGGATTATTTGTACCATTACCAATATTGGAATAGTTCGAATACTCTTGGATATGATGAATGCATGATAAATCATAGAAACATTCGAGAGTCGAGAGAAGAAATGATTCAGATGGCGTGCAACCCATTTTGAAACCTTTGATCGAAATTCTAGAAGATGGATTTGTGTTGATAAAAACTGCTTCAGTTGTGCAATTTTGACTCAATGCACATGAACAATTGTTATCATAGATGACTGGTCGCGTCACTGCCAAAGAGCCGTAATTCAACCCTGAAACGTTAGTCAATGAAAGACTTCTAGTAAAAGTTTTCAACAGAAAAAAGTGTCTGCGGTAAAACATTTCACTGACGATCAATTAGGTTAAGCACATCGTAGTCTATATTATGTATAGTTTTGTCGTTTTACTATAAAAAAGTTTAATCCACTAAAATTAAATTAGACGACTTCATTTGATGTCTATGAAATAGATCATCAAGAAATTTTTCTTACAACGAAAATGCACTTTAAATAAAATCTCTCTTAATCACAGCTGTGTGAAACAAACACCCTTACCAGCAATATAACCCACACGAACTAATGGAGGAAAATAATATTCGAAATTTGATCCATATGTTGAAATAACAGCATTGCCATGGTTCGTTGCTCGGAATAAGGATAAAAGACGCGCGAAGATCGTTGGGGCATTTGATTTACTTTTGATCACAAGTGAATCAATTTGTGCATGAAAAACGGTTGGTGACTGAAGGTGAGTAGTGATGAAAAGTGACGAGTGAAACTGAGAAACAGAATCATGAACTGATTGCATTGCAAGATCACATAGTTCAATCAAAAATTGTAGATGAGCCAAGAGAAAACGACGGTAATCTTTCATATCGTAGACAGAAAGATCAGCAACAAGGCCAGCTGTGAGTTTTTCTCGCCATTTATCAATAACAGATGATTTTAAGCACACCTATTTGTTATCAGAAAGAAAAAGAAAACAATTGTATTAGTACACAATATCTATTTGTGACTTCAATACCGTCTCATCTGTTCTATTTTATTTTTTTTCTCTATTGAAACCAAATATCTCCGAAAACTTCACTTTTTTTATAATAAAATGTTATCGAAAAAGTACTGTCTTGTTCAAGAAGAATAGTGTTGAATTCATCATCGCATCTTTGCGTTCACTTAGTTTCTCTGCTTGAAATTAGGTGAAGCAGTTTTCTTCGATTACCTGATGAAAGACTGGTTCGATTGTGACATATTCTTTGTACATCGATGAGATCAATGAACAAGGACATTGAAGTGAATCATTGTGATCAACTAACAGTTGGTTGTAGAGATGTAGTGATGGTTTATCAAAAGTTTTCGTCAGAGTTTGAGGTTGAATGATTGTATGGAGAGTTGCAATAACAAAACTGATGATTAGGAGAACAATGTAAAGACGAGTTGTGAATTGACCAAGACGTTTGGCTCTTATTCGATCAATTCTACTTCCAAATGTTCGTCGAGGAAACATGTTGAGATTGATTAGTTTCGTGTACAAAAATGTAATCGACTGTCGCACGAAGGATTTAATTCGAATGATCAACTCCGGACGAACTATATGGAAAAAGAAATAGCATTATTTGCCGCATCATGACTACCTTTCATAAGTACATATATAATTAATATCCTTAGATGCGGACGTATCTCATTCATGAAAGACTATCACATCTGATTTCCTATTTTAGCACCTTCATATTGATGAATATGCGCATGATTCTCTATACCAAGAAACAATGCCTTAGTTCAACAAGATAGTTTTTGCAACAGTAGACTACAAAATCGAAGAAAAGATACAGAAGTTTGAGTGCATTAAAATTCACTCATGTCTACAATTAAATTTACAATTTTAACTAATGAAATATGACAAGATTGGGAAGATCAAAACCTAAGGAATACTATTATTTTCGAAGCCATCTAGTTTCGATCTATCTTCATATTGGCTACGAAATACCTATCGAAAACTGATCCAATAAATAGAAAGATAATATATCGTTCCTTTTCTTAAATACATGCGACTGACAATTACCTTGTCGTTGTCGTCTGATTTTTGGTTTCAAAAAATGAAAGACAATGTTGACCAACAATGGTGCGATGAAATGTAATGCAACAGTAAGACCGCTAACCGATGATATGAGTGTTGTCACTATTCCAACGAAATTATAGACAGGTGCCCGATCAGAATACGTGCAGTAGGTCGGTGCACATGTTTCATAATAAGAGTCAAATGAAAACAAGAAATTCCAATGTTCAATCATCATTTCTTCCATTAATTTTTGGATAGAAGTAGTTGGAGGAAATTTACTTGATGTATGGTTAAACATAAGTGGATGAGCAATGAACCATTGATCAGCAATACTAGTCGTCTGGAACGATCTTTGTATATAGTAGTATAGTATTGATAGGCAACATTCGGAATACAGACATTCCAGTGTCGAAAGTAGAAGAGAATCCATAATAAAGCATCCTTTCATCATACCTGGTATTGTGCGATTATTATTAAGTATCATTCGTATTATATACGAGCTAGCGATAACACGTATCGTTCGTTCTACGCTAATACGAGCACACACCCGTGCGTCTAGTTATATTTATCTATTCTATATTTATTCTTATTATACAAAATGGCAGATGATGATGAGTCATCTAATGTTATTAATCAATTTAATTATAATTTAAGAATTGATGGCACTCCAAGTAATAACAAACGGCCTCGAACAAAATCTTTTGAAAATGACACTTATCAATTATCTCAATTACAAGCAAAATTTCTAAATAATCGAATAGAAAATGGAAAGACAAGTGATCGGGATAAAATGACGTCATCTATACATGAAGGGAATTTTCCACCCGTATCCATTTCGTTTAAAAATGAACCTCAAGTAAATGATCGTCTTATAATAAATGATTTAATAACGTGGTGGAAATCACAATGTAAAAAAGACCTTAATATTGTCGGACGTTATGGTTACAAAAAGTGTTTATTAATTTTTGCCAATGATCTCGAATCTTTTGATTTTTTAATTCAAAAATCGCACTGGCCAAAGAAGATCCAAAAATCAGAATATGAAATGAAATTACCAAAAGTTTTTCCTTCTGATTTCTCTCTTGTAGTACAATATTTTCCTAAAAGCTGGGACGAGCAGGAGATTATTTTGGAAGTGAAAGAAAAATATCCGACTCTTGTCAAGCTAACACGATTATATGGTCAGAACAATACGACTTTAAATAGCGTCAGGGCAGACTTTCATTCGTTGCAACAGGTAAAATCAATCTTACAAGAAAAATTTATATTCATAGGTCAGATGAAACTTCCAATTAAAATCTATTATCAACCTGTACGAATACGAAAGTGCATGAAATGTTTCAGTCACGATCACACGACAAACAGCTGCTCTAGTCAACGAGTATGCATTCGATGTGGTCAACAGCATCCACTCAACAACATATGTCAAAATGAAATTAAATGTGTTAACTGTAATCAAAATCATTATGCTGGTCATCCGTCCTGCCCAATCGTTCAGAAAAAACGTCGTGAATTAGCTGAACAACAAAAAATAAACAGATCGAAATTATTAATTAATACTTCAGCTGCACAATACGAATATATCAACAACAATCTCACTGTTCCAAATCTTGCAGGAGCTCCAGCAGCAACGACAACAACAGCTAGTTATCTGTCGGCTGCTATGCATCAACAACAGAAACATTCAACACAACAAATTAGTTCACAAGATAAACCAATAAAAGAAAATGAACATATCGAACAATTATTATTAGCACATATGTCAAAAATTGAAGCTCGCCTATCGACTTTGGGATCTACATTGACGTCGCAATTGAGCGAATTAGAAATCAAAATCGATAATTACAATGACAGATTAAGTAACTTAGAACACATTATATTTAATACATTATTACCAACAATCGAATCGATAACTGAAATCGTATCTGCTCCTACTCGTTCAAAAAATATGAAAGATCAACTATCGTCGATTAACAAAACAATCGTGAAAATACGTAAAAGTCATGAACATCAAACAAACCATTTATCTCGAAGTTTGGTCAATCAATCAGAACGATCAATTGTCTCTGATGAATATGACCAATAACAACTTAAACATTCAATTTAATAACTACAAGTACACTGAATTGTCTCATCAATATGAAAAGCAATGTACTAGTACATCGTCATTTCAATTGAAATTAGGTTTATCGGTATTAGAAGAATGGTGCTGGACTTACTCAAGAGATGCTTTAATAGATCAATGGCTTCAACAGTATAAAGAACCAAATTCTTCATCAATCTTCTTATCCATACTGCATTTCAATATTAGATATTTTTATTCCAATCGATATGAACTTATTGATATGATAGATCAATACACACCCGCGGTCATCTGTTTAAATGAACTTGGTGCTATTACACCTCAAAAAGTACTAGAGAAATTAATGTTTTCATACAACGTATTCATGAAGGAAGGCACTAATACTCATGGTGGAGCTGTTATTGCAATTGACAAGAAGATAAAAGCAGTACCAATCGACATACCGCAAGCAAATATTGTTGCAGTAACTTTGAACAATGGACATAAAACTTACACAATCGTATCAGTTTATTCTCCACCACATGAACCATTACCAATAGCAACTCTTTCAATGTTAAAATCTACTTCAAAAAATATCATTATTGTTGGTGACTTCAATTCGAAACATACCAATTGGGAATGTCCTGATCCGAATGCGAAAGGTTATGTATTAGCAAAATGGTTAGATGAAAACGATGATCTCTCTGTACACAATGCTGGAATGATAACTTCCTTGCGTTCTGATACGACTATTGACTTAGTTATATCAACTGAACCAGAAAACAATGTTCAATGTAGAGCGTTACCTTATAAATGCAGTGACCATTATCCAGTATTAGTTGATTTTCCCAACATTGAACTTCAAAAAATTAACTCGTATGTGCCGAAAACTTATTGGAATGTATACCAGACAATCTTATCAATTATTTACAATGAAATTGAACAGGAATCGGGCAAATCGACAGCTGACAGCTTTAGGTGGTTTGGAAAGTTTCAAAAGTTGTTGAATGCCTTGAAACATCGTATTACCATCTGGCATAAAGGATGTCGAATACGGCCAACTTTATCTCCATCACTTCGTCTATTAATCAAACACAAGCATTACTTACAAAATAAGTATCGACACTCAAGACTTGAAATGGATAGGTTAAGACTACGTTCTTGGGAAAAGGTACTCAAACGAGAATTTCAACAATTCAAAGCAGAAAATTGGAACAAATTTATTTCACAAGTAGCATCACCAAACCCCGTAACATTTTGGAAAACAATCAAGATATTAAATAAGAAAAAATCAACTCAATTCTCAGCAATCACCAAAAACAACAACACCATTCTTAAATCTACACAAGAAATCGTTGAACATTTATACGATCATTTTTCAGCACGATTCGCACCTCCAACCACTGATGCAAACAACTTTACTGATCGAGAAGCTCAAGAGGTATGGAACCGATTAAGTCAAGTGGATCCTAACAGCACTTATCGAGCTTGGTGTCAATCTGATTTAAAGTTTGGTCCAGGTGATGTAAAGAAAGTTATCGCTGCAATGAAAACAAAAAATTCTGCTGGGTTTGATTTAGTGTCAAATAAAATGGTTAAAATTCTGCCTCAAAATTACATGAAGGTACTTGCTGACTCTTTCAATAAACTTTTTGAGAACGCATATTGGGGAGAAAGCTGGAAACAAGCTCGAACAGTATGTTTTAATAAATCAAACAGTCCCGCCCCCTCAACAAGTCAACTCCGTCCAATATCTTTGTTGCCAATATTTGGGAAAATATACGAAAGATTATTTCTACTCAAATTTAGCTTATGGGTGAAAAATATGAATATATTGCCGTGGCAACAATCAGGAGCACGACCACATTTATCTACAATGACCCGTGTTAATCATTTGCTGGAAAATATTACTGAATCTTTAACCGTTAATACTTTCACTCCTGTTATATACATTGATTTTCTACAAGCCTTCGACATGCTTTGGCATCAAGGAATTATTTACAAATTATACAATTTATGTTGTCCAGATGTGTATTTATATTGGTTGATAAACTATTTTACTAATAGATCATTAATTATTGATTATGATGGTTGCTGGTCGGCAAAGATAAATATTAGTCGTGGTGCACCACAAGGCAGTGTGTTGGGACCAATTGCTTATATAATTGCTCACTACGATCTTCCGAAAATTTTTGAAAGACCTGAAAACGTACATCTTTACGTAGATGACTTAGCCATTGCGTATGTCCCATCGCTGTATCTAAGTCATCGAAAGCAAATTGAAGATATTGAGCGAATAATGGATCGTGATTTAGAAAAATTGCTTCATTATACAGTTAAATGGCATCAGCCAGTTAATGTCAACAAAACCGAATATGTCATTTATCATAGAATGGTACAAAGTCCCAATTTGAAGATAGTATATAATGGAACACCAATAAATAAACAGGCAAGTTACAAATACCTGGGTGTTCGACTCGATGCAAAATTAGCTTTTCATCGACTATTAGATGATCAATTTATCAAACTTCGTCGAACTTATGCAATAATGAAATTCATCCATCAACAATTTCCATCGTTTTTCAAGCTGAAGGAAAGATTTTTTAGTACATACATATGGCCGCACATATATCTTATGTCGACCATATACTGCCTAATGAGTTTCACTGCTAAACAACGGATTGAGGGGTTTTACAGACGATGTTTAAGAATCATCTATTGCCTATATCAATGCTCCACTGCCGACCTACATGATGTGTTTCGTCTTCCAACACTAACCTCAAGATACAAAAAATGTTTATTAAACAGAGTCAAAAATATTCAACTTTACGAACCAGATCTCATCTCATGTTACCTTTTAAGAAAGAAAGTAATCAACATCATGACCAGTCACCATACACAAAAAGCCTGTATTCCAGATCTACAAAAAGGGAGACCTAACAAAAGGATAACTGCAATGTACAATAATGAGGACATGAATACATTCTTTGACCATCTGTTAAACTTTATTTTTGCATAATCTTGTGTAACTCCTTGTCTAGTCTCATTTCTTTTCATACTTATTCAGTGTACTGTCATCAATTGTAACTTTTGGGGTGGTCAGGACTCAGTGAGTCAATCCACTTATTAATGCTGCTCAAATAAAAAAAAAAAAAAAAAAAAATTATTATTAAGTATACCATCACATAATATGATATCTCTTTCATCGACGATGACACTTGACCGTCGACACTGTGGATTAGTGGCACAAATGCAGTCCACTGGTGTTTCATGCATATTTACTACACCAGTTAAATGAAATGACAGCTAGATAAAATAAAGGTGTCTGTATTATTATTTTTAAGACATGAAAAACTCTTCTCAATATTTTGCAAAATGGTAAGTCATTCTTGTGTGACACAAAAAAAAAACAATTACAAATTTTTATTTGCAATTATTCGTCAATTTCTCAAGTTGTCTCGAAAATTTACTTCGAGAAATGAAAGCTCAAAATTCGAGGTGTAGCGATACGAACGTAGGGGACAGAGCTCTGGTAGGTAGAATATAATACAATGCTACAGTAGGATATTCGTTATACTGCACGATTGATCCTGACAAATTTTCCTCTTAGCAACAGAAATTCTTTCGAAGTAATTGTTTTCTAACTACTCATTCATTTCAATTAAAGTTTGTATCTTCATCAAAGAACTGTCCTTAGGATAGTAAATTTTTAATATATTTTTACTATTGAAACTATTTTTTTTCTTGTCCAGAGCCAAAACTACTGGTAAAGTTTTAAAGGATCAAGTTGTAATCTTACAAATATTATGAATTCGCAGACCGTCAAATCATTTTTGGCCTACACACACTCGATTGAAAATAAAACTACTCCTTTATTTAAATACTTGTCAAGGTCTATTAATTTCTTTTGTTCGATGTTTGTATGAGTATCTAAAACTTTTTATCTCCTGTTGTTTGTCTAGCACAATTTAAAAAATTTATATTTCTCTATGTTTCACTTTTGAAACAAGATCTTAAGAAACTAGTAGATCTCTTATAGACTCGAAATGTTCTACTAGCTGTTGTGACAACAAACCTGTGGCAGAGCAAGATTACTTCTAAATGTTGTATCGAGTGCTGTATATCTCTTATGTTGAATGGTGAAAGGCTGATCGACGTGATTAAAAAGATTGCTGATGCCAACAAGAAGATTAAAATTAGTGATTAATGTTTGGATGGTTTGATTGAGAGTTGTATTCAATTCAGCAATCAAGTTAGTTTCGGTAAGGACATTTGAAGTAATTAAGGAACGCTGAATAAAGCGACGAATAGTATCATCGATGGTTTTGTTGATTACTTGACACAAGGTTGATAATAGTCGAAAATGCTTGTCATCTAGACCATCATAAAAAATTTCAACATCTGCGTCATAGACCGCAATTATCATCATTAAGAACCATGATTCACTAATAAAGTCACTCTGACATACTTGATGTAGAGTTACAGACAATGAGATGACATTCGAATAAGGTATTGTTACGTTTGAACAAGGACATTTGAGTGTATTTGAATATAAGTCTTGCAGCTTCTTGTATCTATTTAACGAAGGATTCGCTTCAGTGATTGTCATTGTTTGAATATCTGTTGAAATGTACACGAGAAATATGCACATTGTACCTGCAAGAAAGTAATGAAAGAGTACATTGAACTATTATGTTAAATCATATATCTATTGCTCATAATCAGAGAGATTGTAGTAATGAAAAATCGTACTTGCAAGTAAAATCAAATAAAGAAGTGTAGAAACACGTTGTTGCTTGATGTCAATTGCTGCTCGTTTATCAACAGATTTGAACAAGTTCAACTGTTTCATCCATCGAGTTAGTCGATGAATGCTTGTTGTATTGTGTGCTATAAAACAAAAAGATTACTTCAACTATCTTTATAATAAGACCAACACGTACGATCATTAGTAGTAGAATTTACTGAACGATTTTTGAATATGAAGAAAATATTCACTAAAGAAACAGCGATCAAACGTAGGATAATAATAAGACTACCATAAAGGCTGAGTAAGAGAGTGATTGTGTAGGACAAACTAGTATAACTAGTATCGGTGTATATACACGAACTAGGTGCACATTCATCGAAGTATTTGTTATAGTTAATGTTTGTTGACCATTTTTCAACCAATAGATTTGTCAAACGAGTATTTAAAGAGAGATTCTGATGGTTTGGAAGTGGAAGAGAACTGAGCCAATTCATATCTGACTAAAATGCAAAGATTAACTTTTTGTGAGTTATATAGGATAGCGTTAGAGATACTACTTCACTAAGAACTGGAAAATAATCAGCAAGTTGTTCGAGACATTTGTCATTGTGTAAGCAATCGAACGTACTCGCCAAAAGAGCATCAAGTGGTGTGCATCCTCCGAAAAAACCATCGATCATTGCAGATGCATTCGGCACGAAATAAAATGGATAAAATGTATATTCAGGCCAAAATCGATGATACATCGCAGTTGCATTATATGAGAGTTTATAGAGTCCAGATGGGACTATTGCATTTACAATGTAACAGTCGAATATCTGGGAAAAAGTATTGTATGAATCTGCATATTTTTGGAAATAACTAGTTGAGTCTATCCAAAAATATAGAGCAGTAACGATCATCAATCGGATGTCGACATTTGTATTAAGAGCCGAAACCAGGTAGTTCAATCGAGTTGATATTTGAATAAACCGTAGAGATGAGTTGAGTTGAAGAGACAGACTGGTATTAGCGAGTTTAACACTTTCATTTATTTGAGACTGAAGATAAATTTCCGAGAGAAGTTGAAGTGTAACAAACTGAGTATCATTGAGATTCATGTGAACTTCTAAAACTGCTTCTTCATAAATGGAACAGAGAGCAGCAAGAAGTTCAAACTAAACAGAAAGAATGATAGTAAGGCAGTGGATAAACTGAACATAGGTGATTGAATAAAGAACAGTATCTTATTCTTATTGTGCCGTTAGAATATTAAAAAGCTGCCTCGTGTCTGATAGCTCAAGATAATTTTATGTTCGTTGATCTTATCTGCTGAATTCTAACAATTATCTTCGGTTTTTTCTACGACTCGGCATATGTGGTGACATTTTATGGACTCGACAAATGCTTTTAATAATAAGACCGATACTGAAATAATTGATTTGATCGAACTTGAAAAAACTCATGAAAAAAAAATAAGAGACGAAATACCTGTTTAAGTAACGATCACTCTACATATCTTGTCAATTCAATGACAGCAAGTGATAAATTATATTAAAAGCCCTTCTGTATGAATCTCCATACAGCAATGCCTTCAACATTTTTAAAGGATTTTCGGGATACCACCCCTACTTTTAGTAACGGGCAAATGATAAGGAGCAGATGATCGCACGTCTATTTATAGTCTTAGATAAAGGTCGACATGTTGTTGCTCTTACCTGCATAGGTATGCACAGTTAACACTAGGTAAATTTCGGAAGGATGTTCGAGGGATTTCGAAGAATTTTTCTTAGAGATTTTCGGTCAGTTACAAGTGATAAAGAGTCTAGAGTAATTTCACTTCTGATTTATTGTGACTGTCTGTGTGAGAAAGACTTTCAAATACGTGCATATCTGCAAAAGAATATGCGAGATAATGTCATTATAAATATATATCTATATCTAGATAACAATGTCATGGAATGGTGTCTAATGGGTGAGTCAGAATAAATGGACCTCTCCGTATTTTTCATTTATTTCACTTATATTACAATGTTTCAGAAAAAAATTTTTTATCAAAAGATTCCTCCTTAAATTCTCTACAAAACGAGATACTTTTATTATCTTAAATAATCTCCATCATTTTGTGAAACACGATACAAACGATTTGTCCAAGAATTACAACTTTCAAACGCAATATCTTTCCGAAATTTTTTTTACTGCTTTTTTTAATTCTTGGATAAGTGTTGGTTTAGATGTCACTTTGTTCCAGTCGATGATTTTCGCAAATTCATCCCAAATACAGTGACATCTTAAATCAACACTTATCCAAGAATTGAAAAAAGCAGTAAAAAAAATTTCGGAAAGATATTGCGTTTGAAAGTTGTAATTCTTGGACAAATCGTTTGTATCGTGTTTCATAAGATGATGGAGATTATTTAAGATAATAAAAATATCTCGTTTTGTAGAGAGTTTAACGAGGAATCTTTTGATAAAAAATTTTTTTCTTAAACATTGTAAGATGAGTGAAATAAATGAAAAATACGGAGAGGTCCATTTATTCTGCCTCACCCGTTATATTTATTTTTAGTGTTATTGACTGAGATTAGATGTATGTATAGCACAAAATATTTGATAGTAATTTTTACTA
The DNA here is from genome assembly GCA_022393335.1 of Macrotrachela quadricornifera. Classification (NCBI taxonomy): domain Eukaryota; kingdom Metazoa; phylum Rotifera; class Eurotatoria; order Philodinida; family Philodinidae; genus Macrotrachela; species Macrotrachela quadricornifera. The sequence goes on along the minus strand of JAJEKB010020870.1, from coordinate 670,395 downwards.
TTGTTTAGTTTTTAAGGACAACAAAACATTTTCTAAGTGCCCTGTCATCTAGTATTGTCTGTCGACCCAGTATTAAGTTGAATGGAGGCAATGATGAAATACTTTTCTGCCTTTTTCATAGTTGTTTGAAATATTAATAATTACTTATGATAATTCGTTCCTTTCTACAAAGGGATGTATTATCTTTTTAACGCGTCGATGTAAATAAATATTGAAGTTTAGATGATTTTATATATAATTGTGTATAAGGGAAGATTTTTATTCACAGGTTCTCTTTTGAAATTCATTTGCATCTATTCATGTTCTAGACGTTGTGAAACTTTTTCTGATCATTGTACAATGTTTATGGAAAAGAAGACTGAAAAAAAGATGGTTGTTTTAGGAAACAAAGAAAACTTAGGTATAACTATCAGTAAGTCTTTATCTGAAAGCTTTTGTTCAACTGAACATGTAAGTCTCCTATAATTGATTTAATTCTAAGATCACTACGATGAGATTTAGTACGAGAGAAATCAAAACTATTGATTAGAAATCAACACAATGCATCTCACTGAAGTTACATCAGATATTTTTTTTAAAAAGTTGTAAAATTTTTCAAACATTTTTATAATCAAAAACCATAACGGTGCATTAAATATCAATTTTGCAATGCTTTAGAATGGTCTAATATAAGATAGATCATGTTGCATATGACATAGTATTTCTATAGAATCTAATGGGTCCTAGTAGTGTGCATATTTCGTCGCAACGTGCCGAAACTGTCAGTCGGATTTAAATGAAAACTACAGTACGGTATCGGAATGCATCGGAAATGATCATACCGGATTCGGTCGTCGAGAAAGGTCGGATTTACACCCCGTGTAACAGAATCCGGTCATTTCTTAGTCATCTGGGTATCTACAACTAACACTGCAATGAAAACAAAACGAATTAAGTCTTCCTTGTGAAAGCAATCATTCGTATTATACATCCATCAGAATATGTAAGTCGACTTGTCAAACTATTCAATATAAAAAAAATTTCACATTATCTCGTCCAACATCACTAACTGTCCCTTTTAATAGGTCTTTTATTGCGCGAGAAATAGTGGCTTACCTGAGAACTGGCTGTCGTTCGAAAATCCATCACTAGAAATCCGCTTCGTTCTGATAGATAAAGTGCTTCAATCCATTTTTGACTAACAAACACACTTGAACACACAGGATGAAATGAGATTGTATGAGATACGAAATCACGGTAGGGAATAGTGGTTCTGGTGCAAGGACATGAGAGTGTTTCACCATATTCAAGATGAAGCTCATTAAACAGAGATGGTGTAATTTTCGAGACAGTCACCGTCAGATTGGGTGGATTGATGAGAGCAACGAAGAAAAGAATGTAGAAGATAACTAAAAACAAAGATCTACATTGAACATAATCAAATAATGACGAATAACTATTGTTAAACGTCCTTATCATGGCTCCTGCTATGATACCTCGCGATGATTTTCTTTGAGTCATAGTCATGACTCAGATATCATTCCTTGACTCGAGGAATACATATATGAGTGAGTTGCAACTTTTTAGTACACTTCAGATTTTAGCTGTATTGAGCAAATAGCGTTTTTTCTACTCAACCGAATTAAACGCTTGTTTTACACAATATTAGCCTCTGACTGCCCCATTGCCACACAGAATTTCAGCTCTCTAGCTTATATTGAGACTGAGTTATAAGAAATATATTATAGAAAAATGTCTATTATTGTTGACACACGTGCAGAAATGGTGATTTTCTGGTTACAATAAAAGACGAAAAAAAAGATACGAATAGGCAAATTTGTACAGCGTTCGACGCTCTATCGAAGCATATAATTTGTTTTTATTTTATTCCTTTCCTTTTCCTCATGTAACGATCACATTACTTTACAAATACTTGTGGGTTTTTGTGTAGAGTTACACAAACATAATTCTAGCTCTCGCTGCGATAGAGCTGGTGGGACAAAAAATATATGAGAAGAGAGAGAGTTGTTGTAGTATCAAACTGATGGTAAAAAACTATTGCTTGATCGCTTTGTTTCAAAGATAGAATAACAGAACTTTTGAAAATATAGGTCATATATTCACTTTGTAGAGTTACAATTTGACAATTGTGTCCTTTATAATTTTTGAACCGGTCGTTCAATTTGGCTCAAATTTTTACAGTATATATAAAACAAAAAAGTTCTATAAGTGATAAAAATTTCAGCTCTCTATCATGTATCGTTCAAAAGAAATTCATTTTATATTAAAAATTGTAAGGTTACCTTTTTCTTGAAAACAATGTAGAGTTACGTTTTTTTGAGGATATTTCAAATTCAATCGATTTGGAAACATTCTTTTCAGTTATTGTAGAGCGCAGTAGGATGCAGAGAGTAAATCTGAAAGATTGGGGGCATATTCCGATTACCTGTTCTCTATTTAGGGGCCAGAAAAGTGACTTTAGATATTTTATAGAATGAAAAAAAGATCAAAAATATATTTTGCCATTGTTTTCTAGATTTAATATTACTAAAAAACACAGGCTAATGGTTAGAGTTTTCATTAGCGATGAACAACGGCTTAATGACGAATAGAAAAGTTGTATATTTCCACAATAGTCGATAAAGTGTTGGGAAACTTTTACTTTGTAATATAGGCATGCAGTATAATAAAATACATTACTCAAAAACTGTCTAGGTCTACTTTCATTTTTTTGACCCAATTGTACCAAAAAGTTGTAATGCACACATATATACTTCGATGTTTTTTCTTGAGGATGTCTTCCTCACGTTCTCTCGCGTTTTTTTCTCTTTTGTTTGTCTTCCACGTTCGGTTTTTTCTTCATCATTTTTGCGTTGTTCTTTTCATCACGAATTGATTTCAAATAAAACGGATGCTCTTACAGTCCTTTTCATCATATCACAATTGATCACTGTTATTTTTACTGTGATCTCTCGTATGTTGGTAGTATATCGTAAAGACTTGTTCAACAGACATTAAAATAGTTAAAATTTTCTATGCATTTGTAAAACGATGAAGATAGTTTAGAGAGGAGAATAGCTTGAATATACAATTCATAGATGGGCTGGAAGGCTACCAAGCATAGTGATTTTCGATGAGATTTTGTTTTCCATTGCAAGTATTTAATTAATAAGAAGATTTAATTCTATCAGTTCCTCTCGTGTGGTCTTTTCTTTTCAAATTTTTTATAACTGTTAGTGTCAGGATCACCATCTATAACAAACAGACGATCCTTCGTCCTTTGACTTGTGGACGTTTTTTCTTTCTCTCTCTCTCTCTGATTGTTGTTGTTTTGTGCAGGTCCATCATCCTTTCTCGTAAAGTAAATAAAGACGGATGCTAACAGTTAGTCAATGTTTGTCTTATTAAAAAATTGAGTGTGAGACATACCTTTTGATTTTCACCACAAACATTTTCATTTCACTTACCGATAAGAAAAGAAACATACAAACGAGTAGCATATTTTTGATGTTTTATAATGGTGGCTGGATCTATTAATTCATTATCATCGTCATAATCATCTTCATCAGGAATGAAAACATTGTAATTCTGTATTCGTTCACGAAGCCAGTGAAGAAATCTTTTGACGCTCATCGTTACGATGATAACTCTTTTTCACCACCTAATAGACGTTTGTAATGTATGTAATGATGAAATTCAGGTGAATCTTGTTTTTCTATGATTGGCAATGTCTTCTACGACGATGGATTAAATACTGTTAATGATTTTATGGCCTCTTACGAACTAGACACTCTTTCATAAACGCGAACAAGAAGTAAACTTTGTGATAGCTATATATTCAACTGTAGTGCATAACTACCATGGAAAGAAAAAATAAAGAAAATGACGACTATCGAGTAGAAGCAATTTATTTCGAGAGAAAAAACAATTTCCAGTTTCTTACTGGCGAAGAATATGCTTGAGATGTTCATGACTTAGAATTAATTGTTTTATTTTTTGTTGCATAGTTATATTTATTGGCATGATTTAGGAAGTATGCATTCTTATATTCTGCGAAATAAAGCAAGAGAAATCGTTGTATAAAATTAACTAATTATTTAGCTTTCATCCACTACATTACTTCAACAAAATGAGTTTTGCAGTGTAATATCAAATCTTTAAAAAGATTTTTATAAATATTTTGTATAGTGTCGTTAAACTTCTACAAAAAATTTATTTTGAATCTAAAAACCAGTTTTGAGAGATTCATAGTAAATGAAAGAAAGAATTTGAATATATTTTGCTAATGTGATATCAACATGAGTAAAGTTCTGTAGTAGAAGACCTTAGTTTCCATATGAGAGAGAGAGCAAATAAACAGAGTTATTGATAGCTTCTTCTGTTGTTTGTGAATTTAAATTAGAATGACCATGTAGAAATCATGTTGTTAATTATAACATTTGCAATTTAAGGGGAGACCCCCCCCCCCCTTTTCCGAGTTTCTGAAGAACCGTCAAGCGAAAATTCTTGAAACTTTCAGGGTAGATAGAGCTTGAGTAGTAGAGTAAAAGTTGTCATAGACACAAATTTACCAGACCCCATCTTCATGGACTTCCAGAGACCCTAAGGTCCAAAACCTGCAAAAAGTTTCACCACCCTTATCTCGGTCATTTTAAGTCCGATCGGGCCGAAAGTTTTTTTGAAAAGACGTTACCCGATTTGGGTTGGCAGTTTTTTTCATTAAAAAGCTCCTTATGGTTCGGGCTGGAGAACCGAAATGCTAAAAAGCTCCCAAAACCTAATGGGTTTCCGAATCCTAAAATTTTTGCAAAGTTTGGCAAATTTGATTGGTAAAAGATATAAACCTGAATCGCAAAACTGCCAACCCAAATCAGCTGAAGTTCCACCAAAAAAAATTTTGAGCTCGATTGAACTTCAAATGGCTGAGATAAGCGGGGTGAAACTATTTTTTGGTATCCCAAAAACCGGTTTCGAGAAAAATGCAAAATAAGAAAAAGTTGTAGGAAGATTCTCTTTTTTCGTTTGTACATGAACATTTTTGCTGGTTTTATACCACAAAGGGTAGTTTTGTATGGGGTATTCAAATCTGGTATCAGTTTTAATTAATAATTATGTACTCCTAACTATCTCTCAAATTCTATCCATTCCTATAAATTATGAGATTATAATATCAATAATTCGATAACCTAGAAAAAAGTTTATTTTATCATTCTCATTTCATATAAGTTTCATGGGAGTAATTAATATAGACTAAACATTCTACAGAAGCATGAAAAAATGTTTTGATCTATTTTATCACAGTTTTGAAATAAATAATATATAAATTTAAGACCATCGAGCTGGTTCTCCTTTTAAATGAATTGTATACATATGTTGTTGTCCAATAAGAATTCGATATGAACCAGGTTCTAACCATTTTGATCCATCATGTGTCACTGTTAATAATGAATCAATATTAAGTGGAAAAAATACTTGAGTTGTTTCATTAATATTTAAATGAACACGTTCAAAACCAAATAGTTTTTTAATTGGTGGTGTCTGATCACCTAATAATTTTCTTGGTGGTGTGATATATGCAAGAACAACATCATCACCAGCCATTTCACCTGTATTTGTTACATTAACACGATATAAATGTAAAAGAACTTTTTTTTCATTATAATTATTTTTCATTAATGATTCAACTGAAAATATTGAATTAATTGAATTATTATACCATGAATATTGAAATGTTGTATATGAAAGACCATAACCAAATTCAAAAACCGCTTTTCCTGTATAAAACTTATATGTTCTACCAGGATTTGTTGGTGATGGTCTCATTTGCATATCAAGCATACTAACAGCATCAACATATGATGCAGGATATATTGTTATTGGTAAACGTCCACCTGGATTATATTCACCAAATATAACATTAGCTATAGCAAGACCACCTGCTTGTCCACCATAACCTGTCCAAATGAGACTTTCATATTGATTTGAATCACGTACATAAGATAAATCAAGTCCACTACCAGACATAATAACAACATGAAGTGGAGAATGAACAACTTTTTCAAGTTGTTTTAGTAAATTTAATTGTATATCAGGTAATGCAATTGATGTTCGATCATGATCTTCGGATTCAATCGATTGATCAATACCACCAAAGAAAATAACAATATCAGATGATTGAGCTAATCCAATAGCTTCTTCAAAACCACTTTCATCACTATCAGATATTTTACAACCATATGCAAATGAAATATTAATTGAATAACCTTAAATAAAAATAAAAAAATGAATTAGAAGTGAATATAATTATTGATGTTTACCATGTGTTACTGCTTTAAATCCTGTTATCGGATCAAGTAAGAAAGGTGCTTTTCCATAATAATTTCCTTGCATTAATTCAGTTGCATTTGCTGTTGGACCAATTAATGCAATTTTTTTATTTTGTAATTGATTAATATCTAATGGTAATGCTTTATTTTGATTTTTTAATAACACAATACTTTCTTGTGCAGCTACTAATGATAATCGTCTGGCTTCTAATGTATCAACATCAACTTTAGATAATTTTCTATATGGTTGTTGTTCAGGTGGATCAAAATATCCAAGTCGAATAAGAATATTAAATGTTCTTTCAAGTGCTCGATCAATATCGTCTTCAACAATTGTTTCTTTATCTAATGCTTCTTGAGCATGTTTCAAATAAAAATCTCCACAATTAAGATCTGTACCAGCATGTAATGCAACAGCAACTGTATCTTCTACTGTTGATGTATAATGGTGTCCATCCATAATTGATGCAACACCACCACAATCACTAATAACAAAACCATCAAAATCGTATGATCCACTACAAAAAGAAAAAAATTAATTTAATTAACAAGAAAATTCTTTTACCGTGCAACCGTTTCAATTAAAAATTTATCTGCACATGCTGGAATACCATTAATAGCATTAAAACTACACATAATACTTGCAACTTTTGCATCACGTATACAAGATTCAAATGGTGGATTATATGTTTCAATAAGATCTTGATCACTAACAATAGCATTAAAATGAAAACGATCTGTACCATTCCATTTTTCTACATCATAAGCAGTATAATGTTTACAATCAGCACCTATTTTTAAATACCGATCATCTTCACCATGTTGTAAACCATTAATTAATGTATAAACATATTGTGATGTTAAAAATGGATCTTCTCCTGGTGTTTCTTGACCACGACCCCATCGAGGATCACGAAATATATTTATATTTGGTGTAAAAAAAACTAAACCAGCACGACCTTCATTATTAAATGCACGTGCTTCAGTTGATATAACACCAGCAATACGATGAATAAGATTCATATTAAATGTAGCACCAAGATTAATAGGCACTGGAAAACTTGTAGCTGCTGGTAGATCACCACCAAATGAAACACCAGGTGCATACGCTACACCATGTAAAGCTTCTGACCACCATTCAAATTTAGGTAAACCTAAACGAGGTATAGCCTCTGCTGTTGTTACCATTTGAGTAATTTTTTCAGCTGTTGTCATACGATGAATTAAATCAGCAGCTCGTTGTCGAGATGGAAGAGATTGATCACATATGGGAAATGTTGAGAGTGGACCTGATTTACAATCAGGAAAACTTGGTGTTTGTGCATTGATAATAATCACAAAATTCAATAATGATATTAGAAAAACACGCATGATAAAGGTTGATTTTTTTGATTTTATGGATGTTTTAACTAAATAAAATGTCTATTTTGGGTAATATGACATAAATAGATATGAATAAACATAGGAGAACAATGTCTCTTTTAAGATAAAAGAAAAGAGAGCTTACTTATTGATAAGAAAAGAGATCGTTGAAGATAATCTATCACTATTGAAATTGTCACTCAAGATGTGGTTCTTATGCAAATTTAAGTAAAACAAGTTATATTCTTAAACTATATAAGATTTTTAGAAAAATATTTAGCTATATAATTAAAACAAAATCAAAAGATTTTTTGTTTGAAAGTATTTTTCATGTATTTATAACTTGATACTTCAATTATTGGTTTTAATACATCTTGAGTTTCGTTTTCTTTCTTTTTTTAGATAAGATAAATTATTTATATCATCGTCTTCGTCACATTTTTCTCTTCTCTAAACATTAGTCTCAATAATTTATTATATTCAAAAATATATCGATCTCGGTATGCACATAGATACTATTTTTTTCTGATCTATACAGTATTTTGTTTTAAATGCGTGGTTGCTTATTATGCTTTAGCATTTTTTTTTATTTTCTTTTGTTCACATGTTGCATATAAAGTTAGATGGCTGCCTCTTCATAATAGTAATATGGAATGACTCATACTTCACTGTATAGAAAGTAAAAGTGTTCTGTGAACAGAAGTCAACATTGTCATCAAATGTATGACAATCGAAACTGAATTTCATTGATAAAATTAAGCAAATCTACAAGAAATATAATGATTAGTTTAAGAATCTTTTTGAAATCTATAGGTCATTTTAAGATCACACTACTCTCACCATGTTCTGAAAACTTAACTATCATAGTATTGATACAATTGGAAACCAGTTATCATCTGTTAAAACTTTAACTCACTAAAAGTTTCGTTTTAATTTGATGGGATACAAAATAGTATAAAATATACTATTTTGACAGATATATTATCAATAAAGATGTACATGTTCAATTAAATGGAAGTAAAACGGTGTTTTTTACACCAATCACAATGAAATAGTCGACTACAACATAAAGTGATGCATCAATGCACTTTATAAATAAGAGAAGAATTTTATGTACTCTCTAAATTGATGTGTGAGTTCTTTGTCTAGCTAAGCTCTGTCTACAAGAGAGAAAGAGAGAGTACACTCATCAATAGGACTCGATGTTTATGAATGTAATGAACTATGATTGTAGTGAAACAGAAGCAATAATTTATTCATTAACAAAGAATTTTCCTCTTTTACTTTTCATTTTTTTGAAGCCCGTCAGATAACTTTATATTTGGCACAGAGGAACTGTACTTGTATAAAAGTAAAATAGACTTTGAAGACCTTTTTACCTATACATGAATGGGTTACCTCATCGATGAGCATCGTTCATTATGTTTTTATCAATTTGATAATGTTTTCCCATACGCCCAGGTGTCTCTTAAACATTAAATTTGACTGAGTTGGAGAGAGAATCTTCTGGTTGATTTCAATTGATTTTTCATAATATGTGATTGTTGCTGCATATTCTCCTTGATTATCCCTAATCATTCCAAGAATATGATAAATACTGGCTTCGTCACATTCATCCGATCTTTGATCAAGTATGATTTTGAAATACATGTTGAGCCGTATGAAACGGTCCAACTTTAACTAATAAAATATCCAGTCGATACCATCCTTTTTCATCCGAATATGTTTCGTTTCGTATATTTTCAGTAAAGACTTGCAATCTTGAATCAGTATCACTCGTTATGTCAATTTCACTTCCCAGAGACGATTGATTTTGTCCTCCAGTTTTTTTATGTGAATAATTCGAAAAATAGAATATATAGAGAAGAGAATTTCTTCTCCATTTTGATAGTAACTAATGTTACCAGCATTATTAAAAGTGGTTGAAGATATGGATGGATTAGTTTTCATGACGAATAAAATCCCCACTAGATCAGGAGTTTTCATAGTTTTACGAGCAAAATCAAATGATATGTCTCGATTTGTACTAGTAGATAAGAAATTATTAAAAGATAATAAATCAAAGTCTGTTTCAGTGAGACTTTGACCACGATATATTATAAATGAGGTTGAATGACTATGTACAGCATATTGTTTCGCGTAAAGTTAGTCAATGTGATTGTGAAGATCTCGAACGAAAAAACCCGTATTAACGATAAGGTCCATTTCTATAAGTTCGTAAGACATGATTCAACATAGAATAGAGAAAATAGTGGTAGGTATATCAGCAAATTGGAAGATGTTTTTAATATTCTCTCTCGGGTTTTTTAGCATATTTTATTTTGCCTGTATTATCAGCAAATTGTTCGCGACAATAGGCAATAAAATCGCTAATATGCTTCGTATACGAGAGGCACTATTATTTGTCTAAATGCGTCCGAAGAGATCATAAAAGTTTTCTCTTCTTTAACATCACTAGTGAAGTTAATAGATTCATTCACAGTGGTAAATATATCGGTGGTATGTTTACAAACTCTCGTAATCTAGAAAGTGTATCGCTTGTATCCTTAATTAACTTCATCAATATTGTTGTTGAGGCAGACTAGTACAAAATTTTGAATACGACGAACATAAGATGCTCGTTGTGGTCTTGTGCTCATATGTTTCGACGGTACAGCATTAGTAGCAGAATTTGTTCGCTTTTTTTGTCTCGTTCATGTTGTGCGTTAGTTCAATAGAGGAAATGAATAATGACAATGAAAAAGTAAAAAGAAATCATAGATATCAGTGTAAGTAATCGTTGATAATAAACGAAAGAAAAGAATACACATTTATTTTTTTGACATTCTGCCTAAAAGATCTAAGATCCCCAAGAGCAATATGAAGTTATGCTTATGTTCGCGAATCTTTTCAGAGTTTCTAACTTCGACTCGTTGTATGTTGTTGAATATATAAGACTATAAAGTTACTTTTGTTCTTTGCTAATGTGTTAAAATGCTGTTTGGAAATGCGTATATCAACAACATCCATAAAAGATTAGTTCCGCAGCAAATTTTTCGAACAAAATTATATAAAAATTCCAGTGATTTTATGAATATATAGTTACAAGACTTGATAAATATAAAATATTGTTATCTTTGTCACAGTCGTCGTACTAGTGTCATCGCAACTCTTATAAAAGATAAAGATATTCATTTACTTTTCCTTCTGTTTGCCTATTTCTCTTTTACTTTACATCACCTTGTTCTATACGAAACATACCATCAATTAATATGAAAAACACTCTGAAGTGGTAAATTAATTATATAAAATAAGAGTAATAATAGTCAGAACATGAACTTCAAACTATAAATAATTTCAAACTCATCATCACTAGGACTTTTTGAGAAAAAAGCTACACAAACAACTAAGCTTTTTATCCGTCCTTTGGTTGTCTCAGTGTAGACCTTTGATTTTGATCATTGATCTGAATGAAAGTTATAAAGCTTATATTGGATTGTGAAAAGCCATGTTTCTTAAAAAATATTTATCAATTTCAGAAAGTCTTTTAACTTCTCGAATACTAATAGAAGATATCATATGAAACAATACGGTTAATAGAAATTAGAGTAGGAAGGTGTTTTTTTTGAAAACAGAACAAAATGTAGTTCAACACAGCAAATATCATTTACATTTTTTCTTTAATATATATACAAAAATCTTCGCACATTTCAACCGAATTTTACGTGAAAGTCAAACCTTAACATGTGTTCACAAATTTTTAAACAAACTCAAAATGATTTGCTGAGTAATAAACATTGAGATTGGCTTCTAAAAGCCTTTCAATGATACGTCAGTTTTTGCCAACTGAAATATTCGTTGACGTTTCTTACCGGCACTATCGAACTACAGTAGGAACTCCCAAGATGGTGCGAAGTTTTTGAAGAATAAGCATATATTTTTTGTAGCTGTTGGCAGTAATAAGACTTATAATTAAATTTTGAAAATATTAGCCATCGTACAAGTCATGCAATCAGTTTTGCCTTTGTGATAATATGACCCTATATATATGCTGTTCTTGGGTCAAAAATTGATCTAAAATTTGTCATCGCCTTTCTCTAAAGTAGGCAAAAGATATCATCTCTCAACTACCTTATTGATAAAAACGTGGATAAAATACATTATTACAAAATAAAACTAGATGAAAACAAATATTCTCTTCAATTCTGAAGAGTAAATAACTGATTTATCTTTATTTCCTAACAATTCATATTTCTTTATTGTTAGTCAATAATTCAAGAGCAATTCAACATCTGTCGTGTTCATTAATAACATTCTATATTGCTAATAATAAATATTTCAAATAGTTTTTGTTATGCTAAGAGAAAAGGATTAAATCATTATTTGACATAGTTTCAAAATCAATTTAATGAAAGATGTCACTCGACATCGGTCGAAACGACAAAGAAATATATAGATGAGGTTATGAATAAATTTTTTATAGGTTAAAAGAAAGAGAAAATTTGTGATGAAAACATACGACGACGATTGATCTATTTATTATAAATGTTATTATCGTCTATTTTGGCTTATATATACTTTGTCCTTCACATTAAAAATTCTAGGATCTTTTCTTTAGATATCTACATCTTTTAAATGTCGACTACTTCAAAGCACAACGATAGTGAAGATGAATTTGAAAGTGCAGATGAAGGTGAATCAATATCAACTTCTATTGAAAAATCTACGATTTTAACATCATCTCATCCAGTTACATCATCTGTTACTGAAAATCAAGTAAAAGTAACATCTCTTCCACCAGTAACTGATGGTTGGGGTGATTGGAATATTGATGATGAACCATCTACAAAAGAAATGAAAAAATCTACAAATTCAACTCTTTTACAACAAGATTCAACATCATCTATATCATCATCAACATCAAAAACCGGTGGTAGTTTATCTCAGAATGAATCTGATAATGATGATCAAACTAAATCATCTGAACAACAACGATTACAAAGAAAAAAATTTAGTAAAAAAAAACAACTTGAATCAGATTTAATACAAGAAGAAAACCAAATGAATACACAAATTTCTAGTCCAATTAAAGAGCATAATGAAGAATCATCTGTAACAATAGTACCAAAACATAATGTTAAAGAAGCTCATTATGTCTTAGATCGACTTGCTGCTCAATCACCAACACAAACAGTATATATCTAATAACTATTTTAATATATTCAATTTATAAAATAAAATTTCTTTTTTTCTTATAGACAAATTGGCATAAACCATGGAGTAATTTTGGATCATTTTTATCTACAGCAAAACAAAGTGTTTCAACATTAACAAGTACTGTTAGTATGTATCAGAATTATATATATTTTTTTTTTGAATTTATTATTTCTATATTTATATTAATAGGTGAAGGTTTTAGTGCAGTTATCGAATCTGTTGAAGCTGGTCTTGGCGCACCTGATCCTCAACAATTAGCAGAAATGAATCGAATGGCATTTAAAATTAAAGGCGAAGCATCAGACAGTGAAGATGGTTTGTCAAAGAATTTTATATTTATATACATATAAAATATTCATTTTTAGAACCTGAAATATCCCCTACTCAAACAGAAAAAATTGATTCTGTTACAAACCAAGATGGTTGGCTTAATGCATTAAGTTTAGAAAAATTAACAAATACTGTATATCAATAGATTAATCTATTTTCAATTCATATAAATTTCATATTTTTTCTAGGGTATGAAAGTTGTCTCAGGTAGTCTTGATGTTCTTGAAACAGTTGGAAAAAAAACATTTGATGTATATAAAATCTTTTTTCTTTTTTTTTTTTTATTATAAAATATTATTAATCTATTACAAGGTTATTAATGAAGCTGATCCAGATTTAAAAGGAACACGACGTTTATTAAATAAACAAAATCGACCAACATTATCTGAAGTTTGTTTTGATTTATTATCTCTTTTTTTTTATATTCTGTTTTATTTATTAGATAATTCGTGAAGCACAAAATGAAAAAGAAACAAAATCAACATCAACAAAAAATGAACCTGTAACATTTTTTCAATTATTTGAAAAACATCTTGGTAAAAAAAAATAAATTCATTTACATATGTATATATTATTTATATTTAATTTTATTTAGGTCTTGTTCATTTTGAAGCACTTGAATTATTATCAAATCAATCATCAACAATTTTACAAACAATGAGTCATGGAAATGAAAAAATACTTGAAGAAATTTCAACATATTTTCGAATAGATGATGATGATGAAGATGAATTAACATTAAATTCATTAACAATTAATGATGATAATGAATATAATATTCCAAGTTTAGATAATTTATCACAAAAATTTACTGCATATCAAACACAATTACGTTCAACAGTATCCGTTGATAAATTACTTGAAGTTTATGAATCAGCAAATCAATTTCTTAAAGAGTGGGAATGGATGGATACAGAACTTGATCAAAAAGTAATAAAAAAATTTATTTTTATTTAAAAAAAAAATTTTTAATTTTTAGACTTTATCTGATGAAGCTATTGATTCATTAGCAATATTATGTGCATCTATTATTGAATATTATCATAAAACTGCTCAATTATTTTTAATAGGTTGTAAAAGTTTAACATCATTTTCAATTGATATTGAATTATTAGCTATTTATCGAAAACAACAACAAGATTTTTCAAATATGCTTGCAGGTATAACAAATTTATTTGCTAAACATATGAAAAATATATCAAATTTACCTATAACAACAAATAATGATAATGGAAATGAACGATGTGATTCGAAATTAAAACAAAAACTTCTTAATCAAATATTTATTCAATCATCTAGTTCACAAACTTATGCATCCGATGCTTATATTTTATTAAAACCTATTGTTAGTCAATCGATTTTATATCATACATCAACAACAAGATAGATAAATAAAAAATGATTCCTTCGGTTTTTTTTTTCTTGTATATAAAATGGAGTATATAGGAATAGAAATATTTCTTTTTTTTTTTACCATTTGTGTTAATATGAAGATAGAGATCAATTTATTGTTTTATAAGAAACTTGAATATATATATATATATAATAGAAAGGGATGATTGGAAATAAATAGTAGATGATGGATGGAAAACAATATAAATCAAGTATGATCGAAATATCGTTTATAATCTCGTTTGTTTTATTGTTTCAAAAAAGAAAATAAAGATTTTTCATTCTAATAAATATCTTATATTTATCTATTTTATAATTCTAATTTCTAATTATGCACACCTCATTGATGTATATTATTAGTTAATATCGAGAAAATAGTAGAACTTTAATGATATATCAATATAGTTAAATATAATTTTAAATAAATTATTCATGTTTATAATTGATCATTTTTTTACATTTTTATTTTCGTTTAGTGCCATTATAAAAATATTTCTTTTTCACATAAAAGAAAAAACACTTTTTTTTCTCTTTTCAAGTATATGTGGACCGATTGCATTTTAATCTTTGACAAGAAATGGTGAGGTAGTAAAGCATTGATTTTTCTTTTTTCTTTTTTATGATAAAATCCATTCATGCACGGTAAGTTTTATTTTTCAACGGAAAGAATATGAACGAAGATGTTGTCACACGATAAAAAACAGTGATTTTAGGATTTATTTGTCCTATACGCCAACGTAACTTGTTCGATATCAAGTTAATATCTTTATTTGAATTATATCAACTTCATATGTTTTTGAGTAATATGAAACTAAATTGTCGTTCTTTTTCATTCTTATCAGATGGTTTCTTTTTCTTCTTCTATTTTTTTCTCATATACACCATTTCTTTTTTTTTTTTTTGTTACTTTATTTCATTATTTTTTTCTTTCTAACGTCATCATCGTTGTTAAGCGATGAGTGAAAGACATTAAAAGAAACATCCGGAATGATACAATGACATTATTATCACTATCATCTTTTACAGAATACTGGCTTTTGTATTTTTTATAACAAACAATCACTGACAACACCTCTAGATATGAATACACCTGAACATTTATTAAAGGATAATAGTATTAATGAAAATGTACAACAATATATTGATAAAATAGAAGCACAAATTGCACAAACTCGAATTGAACGAATACATAGAAGAGATTATGGACGAATTTTACGTGATTATAATACACCTGCTCAATGGTATAAACCAGGACCAGTACCGTGTTCTATCTATTTTTATGATCCACAGTATCAAAAATATATTCAACAACAGTTAAAACCATCTGCAAATATGCGTGTAAGTATAAAAATCTTCATTTTTCTCTTTATTCACTTTCTTATATTTTAGCCTGTCCGTCCACCAATTCAAATAGTCAATCAAACTACACCACGTAAAAATTATCCTGTAAATTTTCATTCTTCTTCTAATAATCATCAAGCAAGACAAATAAATTCATCTCGATTACAATCCATACCAACATTACCACCAATTGCTACAACTAAAAACTCAACTGCTGAATAATTCAAGAGTGCAATAAATAAATATCTTGCTATTTTATCTTCTTTTCTATTTGTTTTTTGTTTTCGTATAAGTATATATATATATATAAGAAAAAAAAAGGAAAATCATAATGTATTTATTTTTGATAATGCATCAAGACGATGATAAAGAAAATCAAATTTGTACATGTCTGTTTCATTATTTGAACGAAAAGCAACAGTATTTGGACTACAACATGTATCCTATAACATAAAAAAAAATATTAGTTTCATAATCAATTAAAAAGAAACAGAGATAAAGCAATCAAAAATAAAATAAGAAAAAAGCTTACGACACTCGGTATTCCCAGGCGGTCACCCATCCAAGTACTAACCGAGCCCGACGTTGCTTAACTTCAGTGATCGGACGAGAACTGGTGTATTCAACGTGGTATGGCCGTAAGCATGTATTAGAAAATATTTTTTTTTATTTCTATTTTACCTTTAATTGTTTATCCATTTTATATGTCGATAAATTTTGTGAAAGTATTAAACTATCTGTTGTTGGATTTATATTTATACCAATTTGTTTCATACATGTAATAAATTCATGATCATAAATCATTTCTTTCAGACATTTTTGTTGTTCGACATTGTAATCATCATCTAAATCATTCGAAATAATAAAACGATTTAATGCATATCGATTAAATAACATAACTGATCCAGTTGTTGTTATATTATATTTTTTATACATATATTCAACATCACCAACATAAGCTAATGGACGATTATTTTCTTTTATCATTAATTGAGTAATAAGTCGTCGTAGATTTGGTATAATAACAAATGAATCATCACTTGCACGTAAAAACCAATGATAAGATGAAAATAATGGTTCTTTTTTAAGATATACAAGAGCATTGAGCGTATGTTGAGTTATTGTAGTTGATGTTACATTAGCTGTTTGTTCAAAATTTTCTAACATCATTAATTCAACACTAGTATTTTGAAGACGAGTAACAAAATAAAATCGATCACATCGTTTACCCCAACTATAAACAATTGCTCGTGATGATTTTAAATGACGTTCATTTTCACTAAGTACAAAACAGAAAATCAATGGCGAACTATGTACTGTATTAACATTGCTAACTATACCATTATCATCATCATTATTCAATAATAATATACGAAAGATAAACCAGTTAAGTCCAATAAGACATAAAAATATAAAAATATAAAAATTTCGACTAAATTTTCTTAAATAACGATAGTACGATCGATAATAGTACCACATTTATACGATATAATTATTTGATTGAATCACATCGTTTTATGCATGATTGACTTTTTTTTTTTCTTCTTTTACTCATAAATTTATGTAGTATACTTATACAGAAATATTTTATCACATGTATTAGATAAATTTGATACAATTCATCTCAAATTTACTTTTTATTAACATTTATAAAATAAAAGAAAAAAAATAAGTTTGTATTTTTTTTCTTCAGTTTATCTTCTTTCCTAATCACATCTGTGTGAAAAAAATAATATATAGAACATGCTGTCAATTACATCATCTATATATATATATTTTGTCCCATCACATAATTATTTCTTTTATTTGTACATATATGAACATCGACAACAGACACAAAAGGCTATACGTATGATGATGTAAAATGAATTGAAGCATGATTTTGCATGTATACTATATAAATACACTTATTGTTCTATCATAATACTTCTTCTATGTTCGTTTTTCGTGTGAACAAATAATACTCCAATCAATAAATACCTATCACCTATACATAAATGTTTATGTTAGATTTATATAAAGGGTGAGAATTAGATTGAGAATCATTGAATTTATATGAATAATGTTAAAAATCATTTCATTATCGCTTGACTAATTTTCAATACATTAAACGTCTCAAGTGGCTATAAGATGTTCACTTTCCATCAATTTAGTTTTATATATATATATACGATCGTTAATTATAGAGATTTTTGATACATTATAGCTATTCATTTTAAGAATATAAAATTAGTATTAAATTTGAAACAATTTCATTCAAATAAACTGCGTATATTTTACATTTGACAGATGATTCACATTATATCTATTTATATTTTGATCTCGCTTTTTTTTTTTCGAGTACGTTATTAATATTATCATAGAAAACAATACAACAATAAGGGTTGCAAATGCGCGTGAGCATCATCACATGAGTAGGGTAGTAGTAGTAGTAATAGAGATGCAAAGCATTAAAGAAAGGAAGAAAGAGACGAGAAAAAAGAAAGAATAAAAAAAAAAACGATAGAGGAAAACAGCAGCAGCTGATCGAAGATGCCTATATAAAGCGCATTTTCTTTCGGTATGTGAGTGGTGCGTTGGCGTAGTTTTTTGCGAGACGAACATCAGGCAAAGGATGTTGTTTTTTTTGCGTTTCAGATGCTCAAACAACCCTTTTCTCTTCTCAACAACAGAAGCAGAAACACAACAAATCTAGAAGATTTGGCCATCATCAATAGCAACAAGAAACCTAACAATAACAAAAATATTGACAACAACTAAGAAAAATAAAAAAATACCACAACATTCTTAATTATTTTCTTCCATCTATCTACTTGTCCATTTCTCTACATTCATTTTAAATCACAAGTCCGATTTTATTCAAAAAGAAAAAAAAAGGTAATTATTCTTCTTCTTTTTTCTTTTTTGAATTAAAATTCAAGGATTGTCCATAAAGAAATTTTTAATAAAGTCAATTGTTTATTTTTCATTCGTGCGAACAATACATATGTTTCATTGACAATTTATCAAATGTATACCACTTGAAAAAAAAAAGGAAGAAAGAGTTGGCAACAGAGTGCTTATTATACCCAACGATGACTTAATCATTACTTTTGAACAGCTGCTTTTTTAATAGTATAAAAAAAAAAGAAAAAGAAAGTCTTGTATTGACCTTGATTCGTTGAAATTATCTTCAAGATAACATGACTCCCACATGCATCTATATATATAACTTAATTATTTAAGAAGAATAAAAATAGAACTATTTGCGTATAGTGTAATACTGATAGTTATGATAATAGACGATAGTTTATATCAATTTCTCTATTTACTTCTATTCTGACTTGTGTCATATACATTAAAAAAAAAAGTTGTTCGGAGAGGTGAAAAAAGAGCGAAGTAATGTAGAGAAAGAAAAGAAGTAGAATAAGAGAAGGGAAAGAGAGCCATGCAAATACGCACACACACACATACAGCATGGGGACAGTGTCAATCCTATTCTGTCGTTTACTTGCTTGTGCGCTATTACTACTACTAGTTTGTCAACATCGTCAGCTTTTCTTCAATCATAATCGATTGCATATGCATTTATATATTCATTAGAATTGAAGTATATTTTTGTTTTTTATTGAACAAAAAATAAAAGAATAATAGATAAATAAACAGGAAAAGTAGGTCAATACTACTCTTTAATCGTATAAAAATCTTATTAAATTTTTTTTTCTCATCATAAATTACGTTTCACATATATACACATTATATTATTCGTTGACAAGAATCAACTAAGCAGAAAAATGTAATAGGAATTATTGTCCGAGATGACCTATGACAAGAAGCGGAAATAAAAAGATAGAACATATTCTATTATAGTATCTATTATTATACTATAGGGAAACATTAATTCCTTATTATTACGTTGTATAGAGATAAAGAAAAAAAAATCTAAGAGAAAAACTACAAAAGAAAAAATTAGGCTTATATTGTAACAATATCAAGGTTAGTATCTTCCATCATCGTCTCATCAAATGTGTCTGTCTAACGATTGCGGTCAATTTGTCTCCTGAGGAAGTATAGAAGAGAACGAGGAAAATACTATAGTGTTACTTAAAGCATCAAATAAATGTCATTTGAATGATCTTATATATATATGATGTAATTCATAGTATATTTATAGAAAATATTTCATACATATATTTTATTTTTGTTATAGAATTTTGCTCGTAATTATAAATTGATTTCATCATTTAACTATCAGAGTGGCAACCTGTTGGTCTTTTATATCTACTGTGAGTTATTTCACACATTTATGTTTAATTATATTCATTCATTTGTTTGTTCATTGATAAATATATATATTGATGATGTTTCATTGAGAAGAAAAAAAAGGAGATAAATATCTCTGTCGCGTCGATGATACGTTTGTGTATTTAGCCTCCTGTGTTACTAGTCGATCAAGTTATTCTTCTCCTTCAGTTTTGTTTTATTATCTTATCAAAACTTTGAGTAAATGTCGTGTATATATAGACTTATTTCTATATGGCATTGTCCTTCAATATATAAATCAAAGAATGAATAACAAGCATACAGATTTCGACCTTTAGGAAAAAAAAAAATTTTTTTTTCTCTTAATTTCATCGTTAAATTTACTAATAAAGTTATGCAAGTTCTTCATCATTATCGGATTAGAGAGAGAGGGTAAACGGACATAACAAATATATAATATATTTATAATAATTTTTGCGTGCGTCCTACTGATGAACATACATCTGTATTTGTTCAATTGCGTAAGATGTACAAATCTTGATCAAGAATAGTGTTTGATAGAGAAAGAAAGAAAGAAAGAAAGACAGACAGAGAGAAAAAAAGCGCAAATTGGATACGCTCAATCAATTTTTAATTCTTGTCATTTTCTTTTACTTATACGAAAGTTCAATGATCGATTAGATCGTTGTAGTTGTGACATATATTCTAGGGTCATTAAATTCGAAGTTGTTTATTATATTGAAATGAGAGAAAAGGAGGCGAGAGAGAGAGAGAGAGAAAGGGTAGACATATAGATAAGTGATGGTGTCTCGTCTTCAACTATTGATGACTACCTTTCATGAGTGAATATATAAAAAAAAATGTGTGAAAAGAAATAAGTCAAAAGATGAAATAATCGATACTATTTTTATGTTTATGATGACGTTAATGAATTAGTGAAGAAACAAGTAATGCAGGAAATGAGAGATATAGGAATAACCTTCTATGAATATATATAGTTTTTTGTTTCATGGTTGTCTATTCTCTTAATAAGTCACGAGGAATTTGTATTGCCATAGAGTATTTTACTTTCTTTCTTGATAGACTTTATCATTGCTCCATGAAGGAGAATGAGGAAAATGACAGCCGAGAACTTCCAATGTGTAACTATCTTATACAGAAAAATGAATTAATATAAGAAAAAAAAAACACGTGCTGTTCGTGTCTTCTTTTTCTTTGATGATCTTCATAGATTGACATGCATTCTCTCTTTTCCGTCTTTTTCTAACTACTTATAAAATAATGAAATTTTTGCTCTCATCTGTTTTTTTTTCTTCTTTTATTCAATATAGATTCGACAAAAGATGGTTAAAAATAATCATCATAACGGTTCCAAAACACTTGGCAAATTATTTCAAATTTATTTACCAGCTAAAACTCATCGAACTTATTCATGTCTTCACTGTCGGGCTCAATTGGCTAGTCATGATGAACTTATTTCTAAAGTATTAAAAATAAAAAAATTCAATTTATCGAAAACAAAAATATTTTTATTTATTTATTCTTTTCAGTCATTTCAAGGTAGTCAAGGTCGAGCGTACCTATTTAATTCTGTGTATGTATTATTTTCTATATATTTCAAAATTTTTATTGTTAATTTTATTCTTTTTTCTTTCAAGTGTTAATGTAAATACAAGTGCTGCTGAAGAACGAGTATTACTTACAGGTCTTCATGAAGTAGCTGATATTTATTGTGATTGTTGCAAAACATTACTTGGTTGGAAATATGTAAATATATTTATTTTTAATAGAAAAACAAAAAAAAGAAAGAATTTTTTTTTCTTTTTTCTAAGGAACATGCATTTGAATCAAGTCAAAAATATAAAGAAGGAAAATATATAATTGAACTTGTACATATGATTAAAGATAATGGATGGGATGATGAAAATACTGATCATTCAGAATATTTAAAAAAATAAAAGAAAATTAAAAAAAACAAGAAATATTCAATTGAGCCCCGTGCAACAAACAGTGATGTTAACAGTTCTCGAAAAAAAACACAAATCAACTGTATACACTACTTTTTTTTTTTTGTCTTCTTCTTTTACTTGCCTAGTCATCTTTCCATATATTAACCGTCTTCTTTTGTTTTTGTTTTTAAATTAGTATTATTATTGGGACAAGTAGAAGAAAAAAAAACTAACAACAACAATATTGATTTGTGTCATTCTTTTCATTTATTTTTATTTTTTTTTTTTCGTTATTTATTGTATATATAGCAAAATATTATTGTTACTTTTAATGTATATAGATTATACTTGTATATATCAGATATTTAAACGTCATAGAAGTGAGCTTTTCTTTTTCGTCTTATTATTATTATTATTTCGATCGGTGTTTGTTTCTCCGGCGCGAACTTTTTCTTTTTTTTTTTTTTTTTTTTTGACAAAAGAAATATAAAGTGACTATGACGACCGTGTGAAAGTAAATGACTTTTCTTGTTTCAAGATTAAGTAATCAATGATAAGAAGATTTGTATATGTGTAAAAAGAGAATTATATAGGTCATGGATGATCATATGTAAATAACACTTGACTATTCGCTTGGGAAATCGTTGGTAAATATGTGCGAAGGACGAATATTGCCTTGTCAAAATGATAACATATATTTCAAGCTATGATCTATGATAGCTTATCAGTTATTATATTAAATAGAATATGACATATTAGATGTTTTAAGAGATATTTTATAGAAGATCGAATAACATCAAGGAAATAATAATATGATTGTAAAATTATTTAGATATTTATTCAAACTACTATTGTGTTATATATGATGATTATAAAACTTCATATAATTGTCAGATTCCGATGTGTATACATTGTAATTTAAAACCTGTTCTTACTATTTGAATATGATATTTTTACATTTATATTTGATTGAAATATTTCGATTTTGTTTTTGTTAATTACAATGAGAAAAAAAAAATATATATTAATTTTTCGTTATGGTTGATCAAGTCTCATAGAAATACAAACAAAATAGAAATAGTTTGATGATTAGTAATACATACATATTCACGGTTGGTTGATATAGTATACCACAAATGTGGTGTTCTTTAATTTCATATCTCGTAGCTTTTCTTATTTATGTTTTTTTATACGACTTTTATCGAAGTCGTATTCGAAAAACTATCGTTAACTTAGATATACTTCAAAATCTTGAAAGTATACAATTAAATTTTACATTAACACCACATAGAAAGTAAGAAAAAAAATTTAAATAAAATAAAATAAAAAAAAATATTATATTTTATTAGAACATTTAATCAAATAAAACAAGAAATATCTTCATATTTTTATTTTGATCATATACGAATTATATTTGGTATTGATTTATCAGCTAGTAATGAATTACATGGGAATAAAACTTTTAGTGGACAATCATTACATAAAATCAGTGGAAATAAGATTTATAATCCATATCAAAAAGTAAACTAAAAAAAGAAAAGCAAAAAAAAAAGAATTTATAGTTATTTATTAAAATTTAGGCTATTAATCAATTAGGTCCAATGTTTGAAGAAATATTTTCAAATAAAATTGAATATTCTTGTTTTGGTTTTGGTGATGATCATACAAAAGATTTTGCTGTTTTTCCAATTGTTGGTACTGGTGATCATTTTCAAAATTATAAACGTATTCTTGATGCGTAAATTTTTATATAATTATATATATATATATATCTATTGTTAATTTTTGTTTTAAAAGTTATTTAGAACGTACAAAAACAACTGTACTAAGTGGTCCAACAACATTTATACCAATAATAAATAAATTAATATCATTTGGTGTTCATTATAGAAAAGATTTTACAATGTTAGTTATATTAACTGATGAATTAAAAGTTACTCATAAAGATAGTACATTTGTTGAATTAATTCGTGGATTAACAAATTTATCTAATACATGTTTAATTATAATTGGTGTTGGTGATGGACCTTGGAGTAGAATATCTTATGAAGAACATTGTCTTCGTGATTTAATATTTAAAAAACATAAAAAAACATTAGATAAAGAAATACCTCAATCAAAAATTTCTTATGATAATTTTCATTTTGTTGATATTAATCCATTTATTGGAAAAAATGATAAAAATTATAATGAAAATTATTTAGCAGGAACTGTTTTAAAAAAATTACCAACACATTTAAAACTAGCTTTTAAACATGATGATAACAAAGCACATTTTTAACAAAAAAAAGAAACATATATATGCTATTCTCTTCATTTTTATTGTAATAACTAGTATTCATTAAATAAACTTATTTTTTAATATTAATAAAATTTTATTCTATTGTTTTAAATTGATCCATTGATGATACATGTACAAATGCCATCTATGATATAGATGTCATGTTAGGTCTTTTAAAAATTATGATTGGTTATATAATTTTCAATATTTTTATTGGATTAGTTATGATAAAACACTAGTTATAACCAATAGAAAATATTAAAAAAAAATAAATTATTTTTTTTTTGACCGTTTACAATAATGTTGAATACATGTACCGTTTTTTTTACAATTCTTATTCGTTCATTTTTTTTAAATTTTTATATAAAAAAGAAAAGAATCAACTTGACAACAGGACGAAAAAATTCTTTTCATTTTTAGATATTTATTTTGCTTTTACAGAATGTATCAGATGGAAGTACATCTTCCATCTTCAACAAATAATCCAGATGGATCATTATTAAAATCTGAACATGTTGAACGACTAACATCCACACTTACACCTATTTCATCAACAGAATCATCACTAGCGCCATCATCTACCCCACAATTACAATTAATTTCTGTACCAATAACACCAAGTCAACCATTAGTAATAAGTACTTCATCAACAGCAATAAAACGACCAAAACGAGTATAGATTTTCTATATTTTCTATAGAATTTAATAATATTTCTTTAGGGTTTTCGAACTTATCTTAATAGTAAAAAATTAAGTCGATCATCTACTAAACAAGCGACATTACTTGCGCGACCTTCAACGATAAATACAACAACTATACTTCCACATTCACAAAAACCAGTTGTACTTAGCAATCAAATAAGTAAATAAAGGTATTCTTATCATTAATTTTTCTTTTTTTTATTGTTGTTAGCATCAATGATTCCAAAATCAGTACCATCAAGTAAGTTATTCGAATAAATTTCAACAAAATTTCATCAAAATATTTTAATAGTTCCAACAAATTCATCATCAGGATTTACTACTTATTTAGTTGTTGACGGACATCAAGGACAAGTATATTATAAATTCTATCTTTTCTATTGAAATAAAATTTTTATTTTAGCTTGTTCAAGTAGCTAATGATGGTCAAAAACCAGTAACATTTCGAAATCAAACTGGTCAAATACTTCAAGCAACACCAATTACTGTTGTATCACCTACTAATCAACCAATTGTTTCTTCTTTTCCCGTCAATGGAGATTGTTCATTATGTAAATTTATTTTTTAATAACTATTCAATTAAAATTTCTTTTATTAGTATCAAATTCTTCACAAACAATAACAACTGTTCGAACAAGTTCATCTATTGATATGCAACAACAAAGTAAATTTTATTTAAAAAAAAAAAAAAACAATTTAATAATTTCCTATTTAGCAACATTAACAAGTGATACAACAACAATGACAACACAACAATTAACAGGTATTATTCATCAACCATCAATTATTCCAACAACTGTTATTAATGGAAATAATATACAAACATATGATAATAATTCATCTCTAGATCAATCAAAAGTATCAAATAATAATCTTTCACTTTCATTATCACAAATCGCAGAAAAAGTTAATCATCGTCATCGTCAATGCGACAAGTAAAATAAAGAATATGTTTTATTTTATATTAGTTTATTTATATTTAGTTCAAATTTATCAAAAACGAAACGTGGACGACCAAGGTTAATATTATTTAAACAATTATTGATAAATAAAATTTTCTATTTTAGATTATATGAACGAGATCCATTTACAAATAAACCAATTAAAAGTGATTCAACATCTACAACTACTGATTTAACAGTACCAAATGTAACAAATACTACATTAGTAATACCTGGACAAACAACAACATTTAATACACTACCTACACATTCAAATGGAAGTAATTCATTTATTTTTCCAAATCAAACAGTAAGTTTACAAAAGTCGATTGATAAATAATGAGAAAATTTTCGAAAGAATGTTTGGGTGATAAACGTTTCGGTACGTGTTATCATTATGAATACTGAATACTCTACTCTTCGTGATATACTACTTTTATCTTCCTTTTTATCTAATAAATGGCATTAATTATTCGATATCTTTTTGAAAAATTTGTCTTTTCAACGTGATGATATGCTAAGTAGGACGATGATTCCTTACAAAATCAGGCGAATACACAAAAAAACATTGCCTTAAAACCTGTGTAGAGATCTTTCTGTTACGTTTTAGGTATTTTAACTTTGTGAAAAAGTTTTCAATTATTTATTGTATTATTTAATACAATAGTCTGATATCTATTTAGACTACAATTCCTGTACAAACTTCTTCATTATTACAACAACATCAATATTCCTATCCATCATTACTTAATGGAAGTACATCAGCAAATATTCTTACATCATCACCTTGTAATACTTTTACTAATAATACAAATCCAGTATTATCATCTACTACTTTTCCTTATTCATCACAATCTATAACACAACCAATATCTTCATCAATAAATTCAAATATATCTAATAATATTCAATTAAACTCATCATCAAATAATGATATAAATGTTCATTATATAGATGGTTTTGTCATACGTGAAAGTGATCATCCATTTATATCTAATAATAATTTAACTAAAAAAGATAATAAAGATCAACTTCAATGTATTATATGTCAAAAAACAGATTTTTTTCAAAAATTTTTTGATCAAGAAAAAAAATTTTGTTCACATTTATGTTCATTAAAATCAAATGAAAATAGAATATCAATAATTAATGAACCAATACGAGTAAATATTTTAAAGTATTATTTCTATTGTTTCAAAATGAAATTTTATATTTAGATATTTGAAAATACTATACCACAACAATCACCAGTACAACCAAATATCGATGAACGAATATCGTTACCACCTGATCATGGTCTTCCATCTGATCCAAATAAATGGACAGTAAGAATTAGATAATTTTTCATTAAAAAAAAATTTCTATTGTTATTATTTAGGTTTTACAAGTAGGAGAATTTATTGGACGTTTAACAAATGAAACAATACGTGAAGCATTTTATGAAAGTGAAATGGATGGTCAAGCATTATTATTAATGACACAAGAACATTTACGTGATACAATGAAAATTAAATTAGGACCATCATTAATTATATCTAGTGAAATAGCTAAATTACGTGAACGTGTAAAAACACTTTCTTAATTTAATTTAATTTAATTTTTTATTAATTAATGCTTAGTATATTGTATTATTTATTTAGTTAATATGATGGGTATTATGTGAATTATATGATTATTGTTTGTGTGTGTGTGTGTGTATGATTTGTTTTGTATGTAGATATTTTCGATTGAATGGGAAATACATATGTTTTTTTTTTGTTGTATTATGTATAAATTTATATCAAAAGTAAAACTTTATTTACACATTATTTAAAAATAAAGTAAATATCTTTTCGTACTGTTTTGAAAAATATATGATGTGTGCCTTAATATCCAATGAAGAATTTTTATTTGATAATTCAAAGCAGACATGTGCACACATGATAGATCTCAATGAGTTATGAGTCTTTTATTCGTTTTTGACTTTTGAGTACCTGAATGATCGAATCTTAAACTGAAATTTTTACCATAGATAGACTTTAAAAGGGCTAGAAGTCTATCAAAATTTGTGCCAGAAGGAATGTATTCTTATTAACATATCAACTTCTCATGAAAATATCTCTATTTTGAAGCATAGATCAAAACAGGCGTTTCTTTAAAATGTGTATATATTGATAAAGATACATTCATTCTGGCTCAATCTTTGATAACTTTCTAGTCGGTATAAGACCTATCTACAGTCAAAATTTTAGTTTGAAATTCGATCATTCTTGCTGAGATCTATCATTTGCATGGGTGCCCTATCGAAAAGTGATTTGACAGTTTGATAAAAAAAATCAGAGCAGCCTTTAAATAATTATTTTAATATCAGATGTGCTAACTCAAGGCCTTGTAGTTAAACGAATTTCGAGAAAAAAAATCATTTAAACACCCAGAATTAATTTAGAGAAACAAAAAATACTGAAGACGATATACATAAAAACGTTTTTTTTTCTGTCTGTCTATTCGTCTTAATACATGTTTATGTTTTTAAACGCATTAGAACTCACAGAACTTGCACACATAAAGGATTTTTCAAGGACCGATTGCATTGAACTTACATGTAAATGAGAAAGGAAAATCCAAATTTTTCATTTGCTTATCTTGGTTAGAGATGAATCGAAGATCGATTTCATCTTGTTAAATAGGAATACGCTGGTATGAATCTTAATATGTGGAAACGCTCGCACTTTAAAAGATATTTTTATAAAGAAAATCTATGACGTAAAAATGAAAAAAGTATACGAGTAACTATTCGTATTGACTAACTGACTAATTTTTTTGAAATAAACTCTTAAAACAAAGGAGAATAGGTGAGTAACGAAATTTTAGCAATTTTTTTTTAATGAGTTTTATCGACCTGAATTGCATGCTTCAATTATATCAAAAAATGTGAAAAAGACAGTTGTTAACAAAGAGTATTTAATAAATATTGGAATAAAGCACAAAATCTATTGTAAAGTTTTATTTTCTTCATTTGAATATGAAGCAATAGTGTCACATGGAAATGAAATTACTGTTGACCTTTGTTGATTATTATAGTTATTTTCGTTCGAACTCTTATCAACCATACTAGAATGTTCTTCTTGCACAATCACAATGAAATAATTGCAAGTTGATTGTGCAATATAACATTTGATGATGAAGGTATAAAAAGCCATGTAAAACATTGCATCGTTACTTATTCTGAAGTCGCTACTCAGTAGAGTGTCACAAATTCCTCTGTGTTAAAGCTTCCGTTTATTTCAAATAATTCTTCGTAGTCTGAAGACTTTTCTACAGTCTTCTAACACGCTTTCCGGTCTTCGGGTGGTACGTTCCAACACATATTGAAATGTGGGGAAGCCCGGCTGTCTTCTATCGAAAGATGAAGCTAACGGGCCCCACGAGTCATACCACTGGAGGCCCTTTCTTTAAGAGTAAATACATCATTCATCATGATTATATAAATATGCATGTTTGACGTATTACTTTGAAGTAAGGGCACCAGTCTATTCGACGAATATATTAATACATCAAACTGAAGTATAAGTTGTACTGTCTTTTGACAGATTTTTATCATATAGAAAATATTATTTATTATTACTTTTAAGTTTCGTATGCAATAATATAACAAAACGAGTTTCATTTTAAGAAATGTAAATGATACGAAATATACGCAGTTAAGTTTTCTAGTGAAATGTCGGTTACTATGGCTTTGTTTTGTTCTCCAGAATGAATCATGTTAAATGGCTCGCGACTTGTTAATTGTGAATGTGTATATATATATTGTTTTTGCTCTGTATCGACGGAGAGAATACTATAGCAACGAAAGTGTTTTCTTTGTCCTTCTTATATTCTATCAATAAGATATAAGATCAATATTAAATTTCTTTCAAATATAAGTAATTACATTAGTAAATGAAATTTTGTTCGCATATGCTAAAACAATTATACAAGATTTCATATAGAATTAAATGTATGTGATGTGAATTCAGTTTCCTTTCTAAATGATTAAATGGTAGAAGAAACGTCCTTTATACCCTTATTTCAACATATAAAACATCATTTAAGTGTTTACGCCATGCTACAATTCTGCTGCTACCATTATTATAAAATAAAAAAAATGCAGAAAAAAAACACACATTTAAAACAAAATAGTATAAAAACACCCGATTTATTCTTTTGTTGAAAAAAACAACGATAAACGAATCGTATTTTTATATCATATGAAAATGGTTTTTTTTAATAATTGTTTTTTAAACGATATCACTTTATCAGTACTACGTTATATGAATCACGAGGAAGCTATTCGAATTCATTCCGAACTTTTTGTTTTATCTTTTGACCATAGGTAGGCCTCGGTGAGACTAAGGAAATCCTAAAACCGTTCGTACTCATAATGCTTCGTTCCTGACATATGATTAAAAAGATCTCGCAAAAAATTGAAATATTTTTTATTTTTGTTTTTTAAATAACGTCCAGATGTCATCATACTATGGTCTCTCTGAAAATTAAATGGGTGTGGGTATTTATGGAATAATTCATAAACGGAAAGAACTGAAGAACTGTGGTTTTTACCTTTATATAGATACATAAGTACTCTATACATTTATTAAGACACACTGAAAATCCTTGCAGATCAACAGTTACATTCTTATATATCTTAACTTTGTAAAACAGACCTACACAATCTGCCGTAGTTTCCCTGCAGCACACAAAAAAATCTGAAAAATCTTCTTAACTTTCAGAAACATACGTGTCAGAATATCTTTTTGTCAAAAATGTATATTAAAAGAAAATAATTCTGTTCTTTCCTTAATTCATGAGTGTTTTATTCAATGTATAAGACGGAACCACAAAAGATTAGTCTTGTTTCTCTACATTTTATTAAGTCCGTAGAAGTAATCCGACGATGATGGTAGCTTTAGTGCTTCTTGCGCTGTCTAAGTCGACGGATAACAAATCATTCGGACCTTATCAACTTCCATGGTTGATACTGGTCAGATTTTTTATGAAAGTATCAGCATTTATCTTTGGTTTTTAATTGACTGAAGCATTCTAATATAGTACTGATTTTGCATTGGCGAAAACTCGAACTGGTACTAAATACTTTTTCAAACCTAATTTAAATAGCAGTTTTAGATCCAATTGATCAATATTTATTTCTTATTACTTTACCGTTTAACTTTTCAAAATAAAATACATTCTACAAGATTATCGAAAAAAATTTGAAACAAACGGAATATGGAAAAGACAGACTTAATTTCTTGCGAGGTCACTCTTGCAATCCATAAGATTTATATCTGAATCGTTGGATTGTTGTACACTTTATTTCTACAAAAGTTGTCTGTTTATAATCAACAGAGAACATATGATGAATACTGAAAAAAAACTTAATATTATAGCTATAGGTCTTCGATTGAGAGGAGCATGGATATTTTCTGTTGAAATATGAAATTTCTATCTGAGAACTATTTCAGTATGGCTCAATTGTATCTTATGTTTTCTTTTTCTTTCCGTTGCTTTAATTTCCGTGCATATATGACGCGTATAACGTACATCTATCTTTTGTTCCTTCCTTCCATTTTGTTTTCCAGTATTTCACTGAATATTTTATCTTTTTGATGTCGTTTATATACTTTCCCTTCCATCATGTTTTCTTCCAAGTGCGTTTAATTTTCTATAGCTCATTCATGTAAATACAGTTGTTGCTTGGAAAAAAAATAGTTTAGCATTAATGTATCAGTGCACTCTTCATTAACAAGAATAATTACCCTTTTCTTTTAGAGAAATTAAATTTCTTTTTTGAAGATTGAGATACCACAATTTAACTTACGGTTATCTTTTCATTCAATAAATTTTCCAGATATACGAAATATACCGATCTGCGCACGCGTGCGTGGAGAAATTTTAGGGAAATTATTTATTTTAGTGTCAGATTCTACATCTCTGATATTTCCCCTTCTCAATTTTTCTCAAAAATTCCCCGAGAAGTCTATGGAATGATAATGTATGGTTAGTTATTGATGAAAATGATTGTTTTGGGATTGTGATCAGATCTTTACTCTTGAGAATCGTATCAATCGAACTCATTATTCATTTGTCAAAATTACTTTTTTAGTTTAAATTGTAATTTATGTTCAAAAATTATATTATAACTAGTTTATATCATCTATTTATTTTTACTTTTGTGCTTTATTTTTAACTAAATTTCTCTCATGAATCAATACTTTTAATTGATAAGTAGAATTATCTACTCTTTTACATGAGCAAGTTTGGAAAATGATTTTGATGAAATTTTGTCGTTTGTTTATAAATAATATTTATATATAATAAGAAATAATCATCTCATTAATATCTCAATTAATGAAAACTACACTTTATCTAAGAGTATATAAAATTGATGTGCGTTAATTTATTAAGATTAAAGATAAGTCAGAGAAAATAAAATTTTATATATTAAAAGATAATTTTTGTTAGTCCGACAAGAAATAAACCAATTATTGCCATTGTGTTTCCAAGTTGTTTGGTAGCACTGTTACTGTTTTTCCTACCACTTGCATTACATGTCGAGGATATAGGATTAATTGCGGTAATAGTACTACTGTCGGAACTGAGCATAAGTGTTAGAGATATAGGTCCGACAGGTATAGAGGCCGTGTAACCAGTTGGATAAGAAATATTAACTGAAATTGACGATATTCCAAGACATATGCCACTTAGATCTGTTGTAAATGTCAAAATGTTTGTTGATGGTCGTGTTACCATTGCGTCTCCGTCCAAACAACAGCAAGCTACTGTACTACACGTCGAATCAGCCGTATAGATACCAACCCAAGTTTGCGATTGAACAACCATGATGATGGATGTTGCAACGAACAACGTAGTTGATGTTAGCATGATTTTCTTGTTAAAAAGGATGTAAAATGGAATGATGTTTGAAGCTGAAAATCACTCCTATATATGGCAGCTGTTGTGCAATAGACTAAGTGCTTTTTGCAAATTACAAAATTCTTTTTTTTTATTTTGAGGTAAACAAAATTAAGAATGCGATGGCATTTCTACATTTGAGAAACCGTCAGCTTTAATTTTTTAATTTTTTTGAAGCGTTGTAGTTTATTGTGTCACGAGTGGTTCATAAACAATGAAGGAGAAAAAAAAATGTCCGCAGTCAATTGGCATGATAAACGTTTGTATTAGATCCTCCTCTTGTGACGTGTCAAAGAAAATACGAATTAAAACACAGATGATAAAAGTAGTAAACGAAAGAAAGAGAGACAAAAGGAAAAGAAATTGACCACATTCTATTTACAATACAAAGACTTAGAAGAAAAAAAAACAGTCATAATCTCCTTATGCATGCAATTATAAAAGATCATACATCAAGATGGCACAAAATCTTATATATGAACATGCTCACAAGAGATGTAGAAGTTTTGAAAAACTTCTATTGTTTACATCAAATATTCCGAAAAATAATCAATCCATACGACTATACTGTATACTAACTGCAAGTTGCTTTAAGAATATACTATTGTTTCAGAAGTTCATGACACAGTATCAAATTCCTGTCAAAGGATATAGCAATCAATTAAGCAGTGGAAAGGTTTTGATAGTTAAGAGCTTCTGATGAATTCTCAAGATATTCTGAAAATCTCTTCCAATAATTATATATACCCAGGTCGAACGAGCCGGACCGTAAACGGTACGCAGATTGCGTCCCGTTTTTAGACGTTTTTTGAAAACCTACTTAATAAGGCTACAGATCCCAATATATGACTCTATCTATAATAGTATCATTTTTTCATAAAATGGATAGTAATTTTATAGAGAGAAGTTTGAAAAAAACCAAAAATAAAAGTGATGAATCATGCAAATTATGATGGCACCTATATAAAAATTCAGAAATAAATAGTAAATTTTATTCGAATACATATGTATAAATTAACAACAGAAGTTTTAATAAATATTACATAAATCACAATTACTTTTAGTTTTTCACAGACGATTTTTACATCTTTCCCGGATCGAAACTACCTTACAGGTTTATCGGATCCATAAAATTCCGACATTTTCCGATAGTCGGATTCCAGCGATTTCCGATATCAGGATCCGTCGTTATCTGACAGCCGGAACCTATCGGATCCCACAATAGCCGATAACATCGCGTTCAAGTTTAGCGTAAAATTAATAATCAAACAATACGCAGGTCGAAGCGGTACGGTCGTATTCGACAACGTATGTTCTCCAGTATAAAATATTTGGGAGAGGACATCAACACACCTTCAATAAATCATAAGTATTTTAGAATAAGATCTTCTTATTTGTTTTAGATTAATATTATCGACATATTATTGAACAATAAGTATTTAAGCATTATTCTTTATTTCTTATTTTAGATTATTATTCTTATTCAATTATAAAACGGTAAGTCTTTTTAAAAAATTCTTTTTATTTATTTATTTTAGGCTATTTTTCTTATTAAATTATGGAACAATAAGTAATTTAAATTATTTCGGTTTTTTTTACCTATTTTAGATTAGTTTTCTTATTGATTTATGGAACAATGAGTATGGTATGCATGATGCAGATAATACCTGAGCTGGCTGCAAAAATCTAGTAGTATCCTGTCGGATCCAAGCTTCGGATTATTCGCCTGGGATATTGCTAATGCAATAGATGATTTTAAATCAACTAATTGTCGAGATAAAATACTCTGAGTAGTGCGAACGGATATAAATTAGTCTGTTTTCGGCCAAGAAACGATCTCAATACGGTGCAAAACACACTACCGTATCATATCCGATAATTCTCAAAAATTCCACCAAATACGGAACGTTCACGGTACGTTTTCATACCGTAAACTTAGTCGTTTTCATTGACCTCGGAAGATTTAACAAATAATCACGATTGCTTGCTCTCTAAATAAGGTAAATGAAAATGAATAGACTGTAGATTAAGTGACATTCACAGGTTGATGAATTTTGGCACCTTCGGATTGGCTTCACTCATCATGTTTCGTTACATCTTATGTAATTCGACAATTTGTCTCCTATATATTCTGATTCAGAATCCTATTAGATCTATTGCACAATCTTGCATGATTTGATTTTTTTTCAAAAGAAAGAACTGATCGCCTCAAATAGTAACTGGTCCTTAGATCTCTTCAGAGAGAGTCTACAAGATATATAAAATCAGCTGGTATCATTCTCACTTATTTGAGCAGACAGGAATATATTGACAAAATTGTTATTCAAGCAAAAGTATTCAAACTTGAAAGCAGAAGAATAATGATCGCTTACGGCCATACCACGTTGAATACACCAGTTCTCGTCCGATCACTGAAGTTAAGCAACGTCGGGCTCGGTTAGTACTTGGATGGGTGACCGCCTGGGAATACCGAGTGTCGTAAGCTTTTTTCTTACTGTATTTCTTTTTGTCATTTCATATAGTTATACGTACTTTCCAACTATCTTTTAAAATTGAAATAATATTTCTTTCAACTTCAAGATTGTAATTGTCAATAGACTTTTTACAAAATTGATCTTATATAAATTTTCATATCTCATATGATATATAAATAATTATTTCCATAATATTGCATTTCATGTTACACATATTCAGTAATTTATTTAGTCTTACCAATGCAACTATTAGAGTTTTTTTTTTTTATATCACGTCATTCAACTATGAATTAGTATTCAAATTTTAGATGTTTCAAATCTAATTTCAGAACATCTCAAATGTCATAGACTCTCAGATGCTATGCACTAATATACAAATATATCTCTATTTTTCGTGCTGTATGTAACAGTTCAAGACTGATTTTATCCATGATCTGTTTGTTTCAGTTTGTATTTTCACTTTCTCTCTATTTCTTTTCTTTACTATAAACAAAACGGTAAATTCGAACGTTCAAGTTGGAAAAAATATTATTTTAATTTTAAAAGATACTTTGAAAGTAAGTATGACTATATGAAATGACAAAAAGAAATATAATAAGAAAAAAGCTTACGACACTCGGTATTCCCAGGCGGTCACCCATCCAAGTACTAACCGAGCCCGACGTTGCTTAACTTCAGTGATCGGACGAGAACTGGTGTATTCAATGTGGTATGGCCGTAAGCGATGATTATTCTTCTGCTTTTAAGTTTGAATATTTTTGCTTGAATAACAATTTTGTCAATTTATTTCTGTCTGCTCAAGCAAGTGCGATATAAACATTGAAGGTAATTCAGAACTGTTAATTCGATTTATATAATAAATATTTTTTACCTATAAATATAATTATAGAACTTTTTTTTATAGAGATAAAAAAGGTTCAATACCCTTTTTGAAATGATGATTGGTTGGTCCTTCTACATCACTTTGTAAGACAGTTATAAATTCTGAAGTATTTGTAACATTTACAGCGAATTAATTGTTTAAATTTTAAATTATTAAAAGTAAAATGATAAACTAGCTATGACTTTATTAATCAATTTGCATTAGGAAACTACTTTGGAATCGTTGTATTAATTTGATATCTAACAAGTTAAACAGATACAATTAATATCCTGCATTAGTTCTCTGTTGAAAAGAAGAGCATGAAACTTGAAAAATAATCATCTTTACTATTAAACTAGACCCTTATTATAATTCTTGTTCTCTCGACTGGAGAGAGGGCCATATGAAAAAAATTAAAATGTGGTTGTTCGTCGAGGTTAAAAAAACATCAGAATCAAAGGAACATGGTCTTAACTTTTTTATGTATGCACCTACTGCGCCCTCAAGGGCTACTATATTGCATCACCCATGGATCCTCATCAGCTACTACACGGGGATATCCATAGGACCTCATGGACCGTTATATTTTATAAAGTTTGACCAAAGGTTTTCAGAATCGAGGAATCGATTGATGTTATGAGTTTCTGAAACGTTTCTTGAAACAATTGTTTTTTAACTAACACAGTACTTTTAAAAACAATCATTCCTGTACAAGGTTTGCTGGAAGGTTTTCGGGATGGAGGAATCCATTGGTATGATTGATTGTCGTAAAATATTGTAGATATATAATACCATAGGATATGCTCTCTATCTTGTGAATAGGATTTCTAGTGCTTATGAGCGAATTATGAGCTCCCGCTTTGAAACTAAATACTGCTGCCATTGAGGTATCAGGAACAATTTTCAAAAGTTTGGCATTTTGAATTTGACCCAAATGAAAATTCTTTTTACTATGAATATGGTCTTTTTACACAGGTCATGATTGATTGGAATAGAGACTACTCTGTTGATGACTGCCAATTTGGCTAGTTCTCATATACATTTTACAGAGAGAACTGTTTGATATGTTTCTACGAAAATTGCACAAAAAAATCTTGTTTTGTTCCAGAGATATTCAAGTTTTTCTGAGAGTACTATCGTTAAAAAAATGCATGCTATGTACATGCCTAATATACTTGAATTTGCTTAAAAATTAATGAAAAAGTATCAATAAATGAGGTGAAATTTATCTAGTGCGAATCAGCACAGGACCTTCTATTAGTTCACAGAAAAAAAACCTTTCAGAAATTAAGAAAAGCTTTTTTTCCAAAAATTTTTTTTTTAATTTATGAAAAGTTTTATCTGTAGACTAGTCGAGGGCCCTGTGCTGATTCGCACTAGATAAACTTCGCCTCATTCAGTGACACTTTTTCATTAATTTTTAAGCAGATTCAAGTATATTAAGCATGTGTATAACGTGCATTTCTTTAACGATATTGCTTTCAGAATAACTTGAATATTTCTGGAACGAAACAACATTTTTTTGTGCAATTTGCGTAGAAACACATCAAAAAGTTGTCTCTATAAAATGTATATAAAACTATTCAAATTGGCAATCATCAATCGAGTAGTCTCTATTCCAATCGATCATGACCTGAGTAAAAAGGCCATATTCATAGTAAAAAGAATTTTCATTTGAGTCAAACTCAAAATGCCAAACTTTTGAAAATTGTTCCTAAAAGCTCCATGCAATGATCTATTTGATTTTAGATTGAATTCAAAAAAAAATTCAACCCAATTTCAAATTGAATTGAAGGGACAATGAAAGTAGCCAAACTAAAGGACTGCTCAAATTAATGTGGTATTGGAATTATATGGAAATACTTCATCTTCTGTTACTGATTTTCCAGTTGTTGCGTACTTGAAGTAATATTGCCATTCTTTAATTTGGTTTTTCTTCATATTTTAGTATTTTGCATTCATAGAGAGCCTGATATGTGTTGTTCCATTGTGAAAGTAAAGAAAAGAATTGTAGACCTGTTCATAATTAAATGATGAAACAAATGAAGTAATTTAATAATTGATAATGTAAGTCGAATTGATAAATGTGCTAAGTAATTGTATTTTTTTAAAAAGTATTTGATAAATGTGACATTCTATGGAATCGTCCCATCCCATTCTACGGGGAGCCCTGTGACCTATGGGCACACCTATAAGATAGAGCATAAGGACCTATGGATACCTCCATGGGATAGGCCTTGAGTTATTAGAACCTCACCTTAATCAAAACCAAAAGTATTGGTTTTGGTGTATGCCTAATCAGATCTGACTATTGGATTTAATCATTCGAGTACTTTTAAGTAGCTCAAAGTATGTGCAAGGGAATTAAAAATTTGGTCAAAATACTTTAAAGTGGCACAAAATCACTTCACATACAAAAGTTTGCTGTTTCTCTCACACTAGCCCATCTGTTTTAGACGTATTTCGATTTGAAAATATTGGCGTAGAAAAGTAAATAAAGCGATTGAAATAGAAAAGAACGGAATATTAAGTTATCTTTTGTTATTATGTGACCCATATTATTATGTTTAAGTAATTTCACCAATAGTAAGAGACGATAGGAACTTTCTTCCACTGTATGTGCCAGAAGAAGTTTCTAATGGGCAAGTCAAATATTTACTCATTGTAGAGAATTAGAGAAGTATTTATCTTGATAACGAGAGTCATATAAAAAAAGGTAGGACTCATGTGCATTCTCTCATTTTAAAGTTTACATCAAATAGAATTCGAAAGGTAAGTGATAAGAGAGATGCTTCTCTTCTTTCCTGAATATGGGTGATTTTTTCTTACAGAAAAGTTTTGCTTACAGTAAATAGTAAGGTGCAATTGCACTTGTTACGAACTAAAACTCTTTAATTTGTTGGATGCATGATTTGGTGAGAAATATTGTTTTTTTTGTTAACATGCTATTTCGTAAAAAAGATATTTGTTTGAGCTAAAACTTTTATGATATTATAAAGATCGTGGGTTCTATCGTTGGAGGAATTTTCAGGCGGAAATTCCTTGCTTCGATGTTTTTCGTAAAATCCAACGATAGACTGAAAATTCAGTAAAATGATCACAACGCCACAGAAAAGACCTAATGTCATGAATATTTGGAGGATTTTTATTAACATTATGAGTCCTACTTATGAGCAAAATATGAGCTCAAACGGAAGTTATTAACTAGATGGGTTCCTTCGTGCGTACGCGACTCAGACTAACGCCAAGTCTAAATAGAGCTGCTTGAGACTGCCTGAGTCTTGGTTTAGTCTCTGATTCGGTATATGAGTGTTGGAGTTCCCTGCTCCCTAAGGTTTCACTCTCAGAAACCCAGAACCCATTTCACAATCCATTATTGTGCATATTTAAACACAATAAAATATTCATATATCTTTCTGCAGCCTTTTCGCATAAAGTTGGTCTGTGTTCCAAGTTTTCAAGAACGGGGGACGCAGGTGGCTTTCGAGTTGTTGGATATCTGGAGCTTTAAGTCTCATGCGAGTTCCCCGTTCCTAGGAACCCGGAATCTATACCAACTTTGTACAAAAAAGGCAGCAGAAGGGGATGTGAATATTTCATTGTATTTAAATACGCATAAAAATGTATTGTAAGACGAGTTCCAGATTCCTGTGAATGGAACCTGAACCTGACACCTTTAGTATAGTGCGTCTCTATTCGCGTAGAAAAAGCAATAGTACTAGAGGGTGAATAAAGAAATGTGAAAATTCAAGAAAAACATCTATACTGGAAAAAATATTAATTCTCTTTTAACGTAACTTTCATTTGGCAAATAAAAAAAATATGAACGAGCTAATCGAAAAGTAATTCTAAGAAGGGTAAAAGAATTCTGACTAAACGTTCTTCTCATCAACACCATTATTATCAGTTGCAGTTGTAGTGTTAGAATCCACATGATCTTTCTTTTTCTCTTTTACTATTGATTCATCAACAGAATAGGATATATTTGTTACGTACTGTCTTAAATCTATTTTAACAATTTGAAATGCACGGTATAAATTTTTGAGCGACTTTGCCTCTCTTCTTGAACGTTCGATGTGGGACAGAACATTAGAAAAAAAGATCTAACTTATTGAATATAGTTCCATATCGTATGAATATTACAGGAAATCCAATGAAAATTGGACAATAAAATATACATTAACCCTTTGAGCGCGGACATTCTTTTTAATCCAAAATGATTTTCTAATCGATTGATTTTATTTGGTTCAAAATAATTACATACAAATCTCTTGATAATCAAAAATAGAATTTTTTCATCTGTTACACAGAATGCTAATTTGTAAGTGTAACATTCGATGCTCTTTGAGCGAAAAAGTAACAAAGTGCATTGAATAAGCAATAAAAATAGCAAAAGAAAACGATAATTCTATTGCACTACCAAGAAGAATGTAATTGCATTAGTGAGAATAGAAGCAGATATATTCTCAAAAAACAATATATTAGGAGGAGAGAAATAATGACGTCACTGCACATTAGCAGAAAGAAAAAAGACTCACTGAGAAGGACCTTAACGTTTCAATGTAAACAAAACAATTTTCATTTCATTAAAAAACAGGTGGTACAAGCATTGTACCGCGGGCTTCACAGGATTAATAATTATTATTGTCGTAATTCGGTAAGAATTCCAACAATAATGGGAAATCTACAGCATTGTCAAATGTCTATAGAATTTCGAAAAATTTTAAAATTCTACCGAAAATTCGGTATTACCGAAATTCAGATGGCAAAATTCCAGAGAACCAAATCGTAACAAAGCGTTATTTCAATAGATCATTATTTGTTTTTTCCTCACATTGTTTGAAAAACTTTTAGATGTTGAATTTCAAAGTAAAATCCAATATTCTTTACGATAAGAGTAAGTGTGGAGAGCATTCATACAGACTTCCAAGATGAGATATTATTGGTAGAAAAGCTTTTGTCGCAATTCTTGAAGAATTAAAATGTGAAACAAGTGCTGATGATTTTCGTTGTCCATGTTTCATTCCGTTTATCTCCTTCTCCATCATTTTGTTCTGAGTTCATTTCCTCTCAAATTACGAAGTGTCATAATGATCCATGTGGCTAAGGCTCTG
Source organism: Macrotrachela quadricornifera (assembly GCA_022393335.1). Taxonomy (NCBI): domain Eukaryota; kingdom Metazoa; phylum Rotifera; class Eurotatoria; order Philodinida; family Philodinidae; genus Macrotrachela; species Macrotrachela quadricornifera. Next base: position 628,974 of record JAJEKB010020870.1, on the reverse strand, counting down.
TTTTACCAGTGCAATAAATCGGTCGTGTTTACATTTTCATTTTGCAGAGATTACGCTGAAAGTTTTCGGATGATTGGAGAGAACCGTGAGAAAAAATAGCATGAATAGTGACACAACTAGCATTATTTAGTATTCCATTATTGATGTATTTTTCAATTGTCACATTCTCTATATTTTTCCTACAAGTAGGACATACTATAAGTATCATTGTCAGCAAAATATGAATAAAGGGTAGTTTAATGAAGAAGCAAAGTTTTGAGATTATATTTTGATATCAACTGTAAAAAGGTGTCTAACAGCGATGACGCACTTGCATCTTGAAATACATGCTAATTTAATACTTTTGTATGATTTACTTTCGAGTACTATATCTTATTTTTTGTCGATTATGCATTGGTACTTTACGAATAAACAGAGAAGTTTGCTTCTTCCCGATCAATAGAAGATAAATTCAATAAATACTAAGACATCATATATGACAAGAATATAAGTTGAGTATCCAGCACAATAAAATCTTCGTATATTAATAATGTTCAACAGCCAGAAAATGGAAGAATTTCAACCGTAGATAGTGGAAAAATAGCTGAAAGACAACTTAAGAAATGCTTTCAGAACAGTAAAACATCATATAAAAAAATAGTTTGCACTTCAATCGTTAACATTGACGAAATCACAATCTATTCCTCTACACTGTCCCATAGCATGGCGACTAGATATGTGCGGGACCAGTTTCGGAATCCGAAACTATATCTTGTAAGTTTTCGTTTTTAAAGATATCTCAGAGAAAAGTTTGCTTTTCGGTAGTGGCAAAGCTTCACTTTGAAATAAGGAAAAGTAGCAATTCTCTATCAACATATACTAGGAAAAATAGCTCTAGGTATTCTATTTTGGTTATTTTTGAGGTCTAGATTGTGATACATAGATCTCGTCAAAATCTATGTGACACACTGAGTTTCAGAGTTGATACATGTTGTTAAATGAATCTTAGAAGAAAATAGTATACTTCTAAGAAAAATGCATTTTGAGGTTTTTAAAGACCGTCTTTTGATGAGAAAGCGTTCAAAATATGTTGAATCGATAGCATTTTTCATTCTCTTCTTGATATAAGCATTATTTTTGTTAGCATAGATCTTTATATGCGTGTTTAGCGTAAAAACTCGAATCCGATATTAATTTACTTACGTAATTGCCGTAGCAATGCTTGTAAAATAGATACTTGATAAATTAGAGAAAGAAACAGCAGGCAGCAGAATTTATAATTGTACTTCCAAACATCGTTCTTATTCTAAAATGATATATTGTAGTTTTTTTGTTAAAAGTTAATCACTAAACAGAACTTACTCGCTTTTCTGGACATGATCTGTGCGATACAAATATCTCAGATCAACAATATTCGAGATGTAGGTTAAAATTAAGAGCGTAATCGATTGAATTAAAGCCATCCTGTTTGCTCTATGCTAGAGAAATGTTTTTCACAAAATCGAACGAAAGAAATGAATACAGTTTTTTTAAGTAACCAGTAATGTCGACAAGTAAGATATCCTGCAAGATGTTTACCAGTTTTCTATCTCGGAATGCAGTGTCACTCTTTCACAAAAGAGTCAGCGAATTCTTTGGATGAGCGCTACCGGTTTCTATATATAATCTTCTTATGACATCATTCTTATCACTTCTTTTGGTTTACTTATAAAGAGAAGAGATTAAAAATTTTTTCTTTCAGTTCTTCTAAAAGCCTAAGGTATAGCTCAAGTATTTTGTTATAATGCTTAGACATGTTTAGAATTATGTGCAAAATTTCAGACTTCTAAGTCTTGTATTTGGTTATGGTCTATCATTTCTTTTACGGTAGGTGCACACAACTTGCTATTAGATAATCTGCGATGAATAGGAGAATTTTCCATTTCATATTTTGGTTCTTAAACACGTTCTGTTAAACAGCAAAACATGCCAGAAGATTCAGCGTGAAAATCTCTACAATTTACAGGAGACAATTAATTTACTAGTTTCACATTTTGTGTTCAAAAATCAACAAAGTTCTGAACGATTAAATTTCGACGTTGCAAAAAAAGTGATGTTTTGATATGCGACGAACGCGTTATTTTGTCATTTATCAGCTGATATGTTCTATTTAAAAAAACAGAATACATTTCAAGACGCTCTATCAAAAACTCTATAATTCTTAAAGAACAGTTTATATTATATACGCAACTTCTTCTTTTAAAAAAAGCAAAATTTTTTTGTGACCCATGTTCGATGCTGCAAACATTCTACACGCACAAGGACTTTTCTTTTAGTTTTTCATCATTTTATCCCTCAGTGCGTTTTCTCGAAAAAAAATAGAATATGATGAAATATATAGCGTAAAAAACTCTACAATCCGCAAGGTAGAGTCTACGTTAACTATGTACTTTTTCTTTTTCAAAAAAGCAGTAAAATTCTCTAGACTACGTTTCGCATTGTCGATAATAGGTTGCTCAGAATACTGTTTATTTTCAAAGAAAACCTACACAATTAATATAAGCTCTACATTGTAGATTAGTGATGTAAAAGAGATGATCAACTATAGCAAAGTACAAGACTTAGAAATCTAAAATTTTTCACATAATCTTAAATATGTCTAAGCATTATAACGGAATTCTTGAACGCAAACTGATGCTTCCAGAAGAACTGGAGGGAAAAACTTTTGAAGTGTTCTACGTGTAATAAGCAAGACAACACTCAAGAATGCAAAGTATCTTTAGGCATAAAGATCCATGGAAAACAAACACATTTCGAAGAAAACAACGTCAATGTCTATTCAAATGGCTCCGTCACTCTACAAATTACCCGTCGAACTGGTTTATCGGATTTTAGACAATCTCGACAACAAAGCAATTTTTTTCTCCTGTTATAACGTCTGTGCAAGACTCAATGCTATCATTGACACGTACCATCCATATCAGGTAATCTTTGTTTTAATTATGAAATCATATTCTTATAATCTTTGAAGCATATTATCCTTTTTGGAAAAACATATTATTTTGATTATTTCACATTCAATAGTTTCAAAAAGATAGATTTCATACAATAGTATTCAATACTTGGGTATATCCTATCAGTGAATAGAAATTAGTGAGATATTTATACATATTATTAAGAATTTCTTCAGTGGAGATGTCAAGATTCCGATCTCTAAGAATTCCGAATCCATTCCATAATTCATTTTTATTTATTTTATGAAACACGGTCTAAAATTAGTACTGAAGTATATAGGGATAAAAAATGTATCACCACCATCAGCCTCCCACAGATGTGACGGCTATTTTAATTGTTATTTAATTAATATGTAATTAGTCATTTATATAGTATTTAATTGGTACCACTGGTATGAGAAACATCTTTGCAACACCGCATCACAGGTGTGACAGACATAGTACTGAAACTAAATTCAACGCATTGTTTCGCCTTATGACTATTCACAACAGCTATATCGTGTTTCACACTTTGATCGCGCAGAGATTGCGCTAGCAGCTTTTTAAATACAATGCGCCGGTCACATAACCTTTTACTGCCGTTTTGCACAAATTTGCTATGGGTTCCGAGTTCTTGGAGAACTGAATCTTTATATAGTTCCGAGTTCATGGAAATGGGACCGGATACTGACAAGCTTAGCTACGGATCTTTCAGGTGTTGCAAGTTATTCTAATTTATATAATAGTCTATACCCTACATATACTCAATTTTTATGGTAATGGGTCTTGCGGACTTTTAGACTTTATATAGGTGATACAGCAATTAAGTACTGACAGTTAAGCTTGTGACAGTTGAGCTGCCAACATCTGGACCACGACAGTCGAGTAGAATGTCAGTTGAGGGTTCCATTTCTAGGAACTGAAATTCATTTGACAATTCAGCTCTGTGGTTTTTTGAACACGCTGTAGTGTTTAGACATATTTTTTTTCATTTTGAGGTAAATCACTCTACATTTCTGGATTCTTAGAAACCGAAACTCGCATCAGATTCCTAAGAATGAGGAATCTCATTCTAAATAGCTAAGATATATTTAAACCAGTTTCCTAGCGACCAGAACTCTCGTTAGGTTTCAGATCCATATGTACCGAAACCCTCGCCAGACTTGGGATGCATAGGAACAAGATTCCATTTGACAATTCAGTTATGCACGTTGTTGAACAGGCTGAGATGTTTAAACATTTTTTCATTCCTTTTGAAGCAAATCACTTTAGGTTCTCGACACTGTGAATAAGCAGAGGACAAATTTCTTTTTGAATTATAATTTTTTTCAAAAGCATCGCATGCGGTAAGGCTCATTTAAATATTTCATATGACTACGAACAAAAAAATGTATTGCGAGTCATAGTTTTGGTGTAAAGGAGTTGGCGCCTATACCTTCTGCTCAAATTTTGTTCTTTCATTTATTCTTTTATTGGAAATGATATAAGAATATGAGATCACGTACTGGTTTCTTTGACATTTTTATTATTAGCAAAAAAATCAATACTTTAGGAGAGGGTCATTTATACAGGAAGATACTAAAAAATATAGAATATTGAGAGATTTCTAGCATCGGAAGTTGATATTTATGTGAAATAAGAATGATATTTTGAATCAGCATGAAACAATACTTTAAAAGCTCTATTTTTCATCGTAGAATATTTCTATTAAAAATTTACCCATAGGGAATCGTGGGACAAATAAAATACCGAGGAGTAGCGGCCAAATTTTCATGTAAAGTATTTCCCATTGAGAAGTAGAATCTTTAGGGTATTTTTTCATACTGATTCGGAATATCATCCTTATTTTACATAAATATCAACTTTCGATGCTGAAAACCTCCCAATATTCTATATCTTTTAGTGTTTTCCTATATAAATGGCCATTCTCTAAAGTATTGTTTTTCTTGCTAATAGTAAAAATGTCAAAGGAATGGATACGTGATCCTACATCCTCATATCCGTTCCAATAAAAAAATAAGTGAAAGAACAAAATTTGGACAGATTGGTATAGTCCGTAGAAAAAATGCCAATTCCTTTTTGAGATAGATACAGGATAGAGAGCTGCGGTTTTCACTATTGAAGAGAGGAGATGAAGATGCATCGAATCATTTATTACAAGATTTTTCTAATGTTTTCTAATGTTTTTTGCATCAGTTTTTCAAAAAAGGTAGCGAAAAAATGATTTTTATCCAAAAGAAAAAAGAGAAAAATGATTTTTTTTAGGAAAATTGCTAGAAAAATCAGCTAGCAGTTCCAATCAAAATATATTAACACCTGAACGATTGAAGCTAAAAAGCCGAGCCTTGCGCAGTTCTATAGATCTCTAATTGGTAGTTTCAATACACGCCGGATTATTGAAAATTTCTTGTAGTCATCTATCGAGTACTTTGTTTTTCAAAAAGCTTTATTGTAAACCTTACAAGAACCAGATCAAAGAGACTGTAATAGACTATTCGATGCATCTTTATCTCTTTTTTTCAACGGTAAAAATTGCAGCTCTCTATCGTATTTCTATCAAAAGTTACATTAAAAATCGGATGAGCAATGCTTTTTTTGTTCGTAGCGAGATCGTACTAAGGGCGCATCGAAATAGTATATGTGCTTTTTACGGAAAACGCTCTGCTCAAAAAATTTTATTGAACATACTGAAAATATTTGTGCTCCTGACCTTTGCTTACTGTCCACTGTACTCAGATTCCCAGAAACGGGAAGTCCATTTTAAATCGCTATGAAGAGCAATTTCGACCGGCTTTCAGGTTTCTCTGAACGGGAATTCTCATTGGGTTGCGAATTCCTGGACATTTTTGCACAGGCTGGAATATGTAGACACTTTTTCCTTCATTTCGAGACAAGTCACTATAAGTGTTAGCGTTTTTAGGAACGTGGACCCTATTTCTAAACGCAAAGAACAGAAATGTATGGTGGTTTTCTGGTTGTTGGGAACGCAGATCGGGTTCACATTCCGAGCAAACTTGAAACCCGTAGTTACTTGCTTTAAAATAAAATAATAAATATGTCTAAACACTTTGGCGTGTTCAAAAATGCGCAGAATTGAATTATCAATTAGGTTTCCATTCATTGGAATCCAGAGCTTGGTGCGGATTCCCATTATTAGGAAACCTGGAACCCATTGTAACTTGCCTGTAAGTAAAAGAAAAAATATCTCTAAACATTCGAGCATGTTGGAAAAACGGGCAGAAACGAAATGTTAAATAGGTTTCCATCCTCAGCATCCCGTAGATCGGTGCGTGTTCCCACTCTTTGGGAATGGAGGACCGTGACACTGTTTCAGTGGAATCCCAACATTGGAACTGCTAACTTTCAGCATCATCCATATCCTTACTCTCGCCTTCATCCTCGAAAGATCCCAAAGATTAGTTTGGTGAGAATATTGTTCTGCACACTATTTCATTTTCATTATTACGCCAACTTGTCGCGCACTAGCCAGGGTGAGGGTGAGGATGAGGGTATTGGCAAGGGCAAGGGAGAGAGTTTTTATATTGAGGGTGAGGCAGTAAATAGTTCTGGAACTAGTGTGGTAACTATTGAAAAGGTTCCAAAAGTTAGGTCCGTGACCAGCCCTTCCAAGCCGTTTCCATGTTACAGCTTTCACTTCAGATTCGAACACTCTTCATGAAAAAAGATTTCCGAGAAATCATTTTACATATTGATATTGTGTGACTTTGAGAATAATGTAGAAGATAGTCAGTATTCATCCATCTGTGAGCACTTGAATCACTCATACAACTCCCAAAGTATTTTAAATCTGGTAATAGAAAGACTGTATTGTATGATTTAAGGTAGACTGCATAGGTTAAATTCATCAATCAAAAGTTTTCCTGATTCTAATCGAAGATTCAATAGAGCGATTTTTAAAATGTACGGTGTTATGTTCGATATAGTATTTAATAAAAAACTTTAAAATAAAGGGCATCAGTCAAACGATAACGATTCAGACAATAATCTCCTATTTCCTCTGCGCTAGTATAGTACCAAATGCGTGGTACACTGTTCTGTTCTTTTCACAAGAATCTGTTTATCAAAGACTAAGTTAAGAATAAAGTTCGAATAAACTAACCAAAAGTTTGTTATAGACATTTATCGAATTGAATCTTAATAGATGCAAACTCACCGATCAGCAACTAAAGCGTCTAGCAAATTCGTTGCAGAATAACAAGGTGAAACAACTTCTCTACTCATCCATTACATATTCATCATCTTCACTCAATACAGACACTCAAAATGCTACATCTTGGTGACGACCAAATCGGCCCACAAGGAGCACAATATCTGGATATTGCATTAAAAACTAATATGGTGAGACAACTTCACTACTCATTCATTACATATTCACCATCTTTACTTAACATAGACACTCACAACGTTGTATCTTGGTGACAACCAAATCGGCGCACAAGGAGCACAATATTTGGGTAATGCCTTAAAAACTAACACGGTGAGTCAGCTTCTCTACTCATCCGTTACATATTCATCATCTTCACTTAGTACAGACACTCACAACACTGCACCTCCAATACAACCAAATCGGCGCACAAGGAGCACAATATTTGGGTAATGCCTTACAGATTAACACGGTGAGACAATTTCTCTACACATCCATTACATATTCACCATCTTCATTTAACACAGACACTTACAACGCTGCATCTTGGTGACAATCAAATCGGCGCGCAAGGAGCACAATATTTGGGTATTATCTTACAAACTAATAAGGTGAGACAACTTCTCTACTCGTCCATTACATATTCACCATCTTCACTTAATACAGACACTCACAACCTTGCATCTTGGTAACAATCAAATCGATGCACAAGCAGCACAATTATATTTGGCTGACAGAGATGGGATCGGTTAGTGTTTCTTTTTAAAATTGAACTGAACCGAATTGAAAAAGGTCTTTAACCAAATCGAACCGAGCTGAGTCAAAGTATATATTAAGCTGAGAAATCTTTGAAGTGTTCCAAAAGGCATAGTAACTGTATAAGCGTACATAATGCCACTATTGGTCAATCTCACTCCGAAATAATTTTCAGTTCCAAAAGGAGAGAGTGAGGTGCTAAGAGGTTTTTATTTTTAAAAACCAGGTTCATCAACTCTGAATATGGGAAAGATGGCACTTTTGGTAGCAACAAAAATCTAGGCTTTTTTATATCAAGAACATCATGTATTGGTTTCATTATCAATACTTCACGAATTTTTTCCTTACTTTTATTTACCTGAGATAATTCAAATTGTTTGTTACAACTTCATAAAAACCAGTGCTGATAAATCCTTAAAAAAATGGAAACAAAAGACTAATTTTAACAACATATGAGTTTTAAGATGATATAGCATATTCGTTGTCATATACATCAAAATTTTTGAGGAACTATAAATGATCTATATTGAAGAGATACACATAAAAATCTATTGTTTCCCAAGAATTCAAACAAATGATTCCAAAGCACAATGAAACGTCTTGATGATCTGAGTTAAACAATAACAAGAAAAAAGGAAGTTTATTTGAAAGAAAGCATTTCATTTGCTTTTCTCTATAGGAAAAGATTAGTTTTGCGTGGTAGTCAAAGGGCTACCTTTTCTAGTATTGATGAGTTTGGTTCTTAAAAGAAATTACTAACTCTTTCCTTCGAATAGACTTCATGATCCTATTATATCCTGAAAGTTCTAGTTCAGACGGATAGATTTTTCTTAAAGTATGGGATATCTCAAATATGGCCTATTCTCGGAGCTATTGTGAGACAGTAGTGGTTTTTGCAAATATATTATCTCGGCGAAGAATCATTTGTTTGAGCTGAAGCTTTTAGGATATAATAATGACCATGAAGTCTATTATTGGAGAAATTTTCAGATAGAAATTATTTGTTGAAGTTTTTTTCCTATTACTTTGTGATACCCAGTGATAGGCTGATAATTCAGTGAAACGACCATAACTCAAGAAGAAAGGTCTAATTGGAGAAACTGTTTTAGAGTTTTTATCTACACTATATGCCCTATCTGTGAACAAAAGATGAGCTTGAATGAAAGTTATCAATTGGATATGTTCCCTCGTCCGTGAACAAAATTGTTGGATAGAATACTTGTGCCACACGTGGTAAATACTATTATGATCATTCGTTTTATATATGGTTTTGAATCGTTGAACGAACTGCAAGTATTTGCGTCTAAGTAAAAATAAATGCGGAAACTTCGGATTTTATCCGAAAGTTATGTGTACTGCAAAAAGTGTATGAGTCAGATGAGTCATTATGTAGTATTTGGACGTGAAAATTACCATGACAAATTGTCCTTATGAGCACGATTTCTGTTGACTGTTGCTCATCCGGAAGGTTTTTGGATCGAATACAGCTCATACATGAACTCTCCGTTTTCATTTACATCAGGAAAAACCATTTTTCTCATAACTTGATTTTTATTGGTTACTGATCCACCCAGGAGCGTAAATAAGGGGGCGATTGGTAGACAACATCCGCCCCACTTACAAAAAATTGATAGAAAAAAGGTTTACCCCTTGCTTTAGAGAGTCTTGTTTTTTCTGGTCACCAAAATAAAAAAATTGAGGTTACGTCCCTCTGCTTCGGTGCCTGACTTATCCACCTGGATCAACCAGCGAATTTTCGAGGCAAACAAGGTACAGATTCGAATTCTTCGACCCAGAAAATCTCGAAGTAACATATCTGTGATCGAAAGATAGAGCCCTATTTGTGGGTCAATGAGATCGTTGACAGCCTTGGAACCACTTCCTACATAATTATGTTTGCCATATAGGAAACTTACGCTTCTTATTTCTTTATATATTATGTACCATTTTGTAGCTCGTAAAATTCTCTATCGAATGGTATATAACAAATGGGGTTTTAGTCAGCTCCGATAGAAAAGTTTCCTACGAGAGCGGCGATATATCGATCTTTCTATAAAAAAACCATAGGAAAAAATCAGTATTTTTGCAATAATTCAGGAAGGACTCATCCAATCAGGCTCATCTTCGAACTCGACCGAGATATTAATGAGACTAAACTGTATAGAAAATTTCACCATGATCTGGTTCCCCTCTTGAAAGTTATTATGTAAATGGTCGGATGGCCAGACATACAAACCGATTCTATAGTGCACTCACTTTTTAAGTACACAAAAAGACTAGTAATAAAACAAAAAATATCAAGGAGGAAATTTAATTGGTTTCCATAGTAGAAGATTCATCAGGTTCATATTCAAAATTAACACATCGATATGATAATAGATTATTTTCAATAATTTAATTCTAATATAAACAAGCGACATCTTTCAAAAAAAATATTTAAATATTAATAATTCTTTAGTTATTATATAATTAAAATAAAATTATTTTAATTATATATAAATGTTAATTTATTCATTGAATAAAAAAAATTTAATTAGTTAAAAATAAAATAAGAAAAAACTATACGCACTCTAAAATCAAATCTATATATCGTATAAAACTGTTGAGTCATATGTCTTCTTTTTCTCGGTAGCTATTATTCCCCGTTTACAAGTGACTATATGATTCTACTCAATAATAAATAACATATAAACTTTCTTTTATTAACATAACATTGTCTTCTTCTTTTTTTTAGATGTCTAGGCACAATCATCATGATTCTACAATGGAAACGACATTATAGCACTCAAAGCATAGACGACAAAATTAGCACTAATTTATCGGTTAGTATTATGTATATATTTTTTTAAGTATAAAAAAATCTTTTGTATCAATTTCTTATATGATAAGAAAAAAAAAAGAGAAAATGACGACTGTTTGAGTTGTTTCTTTTCTTTACTATTGAAGGATATATATCAAGCTTATTAACCTCATGAATACCGGCCACTTTTGCGTTCTGACAGAACGCAAGAAGAAAAATAAAAAATCACTCTCTCTTACGTTCTGTCACTCTAAATCATCTGAAGGCATGTGCCATGTTTTATCATATCTATGACTTATGGATGCATGAAGATCTATTGATATTGGTTTTCTCTGATACACAATGAAAAAGAGACAATATGGCTAGCACGAGTGTCGAAGTGGAGAGAGAGAAAGAATATCTGTGCTTGTTCAGAACGCGTAGAATTCAAGATGGATAAGGAGAACGTTTTTGAAGATGAAAATGTGAGTGAAGATGAAGAAAATGATTTGTCAGCTCTACCTGATTCAGACGTCGATGAATTAGGAAACACATTGAACAAACTGAATTCAAACTATGAAAGCGACGAATATAGGTAATAAACTGAACTGAACAAAAAAAAGTACTAAAGTAAAACTGCTTCATAGTGATGATGATACTATCTATCCTAATGGTGCTCTCGCTACAAATCATGACGTAAGATACAGCAAGAAAGATTATGTAAGTGATGAATATAGGTAAGGATATATGTTTTTCGGTTGAAGTGTAACAAATGTTAAAAATTTACAGTGATGACGAACGTATATACCCAAATCGATCAACAACTTCATCATCAACAACTATTCAAAATGCTAATGATGATTGGATATTTGTTAAACCGGCTCATGACAAACGATCGAAGATCTTACCGGACTTCACAGAAAAAACTGGCCCTACATTTCCAGTTGATCACGATTCTTCTCCTTCTACATTTTACAATGAGATGTTACCTGACTTATTGTTCGATTATATTGTTAATAGTACTAATATTCGTGCTCGTTGTTATTTTGATAAAATTCCATCATTATCACCCAGTCAAAAAGATTGGAAACTTGTAAGATGCATTCCATGTTTTTAAACATTTTCAAATGTATATTTCAAGATTTCTCGTGAGGAAATGAAAAAGTTCTTCGCAATAGTGGTTCAAATGGGTATGATTCAGAAGCGATCAATCAGTGAGTATTGGTCGACTGATCCTTATATTATAACACCAATATTTCATTCACCGAGTTATTTATCTCGTAATCGTTTTCTTTTCATTCTCCGGTAAAATATTTTCGTTTTCTGTATCATTATTTCACCCATTCTTTCTTCGCTCTAGTTTCCTTCGATTTGCCGATTACCAAAATCTAGATGCGAATGATCGATTGCAACGAATACGTCCGTTTTTGAATCTAGTGAGAGAAATATGTCTATCCAAATATGTTCCATCTCGAAATATTGCTGTCGATGAAACTTTATTGTTGTACAAAGGTCGATTGGTATGTTGGTATTTTCGAATTGATTCAAAGCTTTTATATGATTTTATAGTTGTTTAAACAATATAATCCTCGAAAAAGAGCTCGATTCGGTATCAAGACTTTTGCTTTGTGTGATTCGTCCAACGGATATCTCGTGAATTTTGAAGTATATACTGGACAAGGTGAGAATATTTTTCATTTATACTGTTCTAAAAATGTGTTCCATTTCAAGGTACAGAATCATGGGGAAACAATTTTTCGGATGTTCAATCACTGTCAGTATCTGAAAGAATAGTCGTTCATCTAGCTGCACATCTCATGTATAAAAACCACTGTCTATATGCCGACAACTGGTTCATAAGCACTCGTTTAGCAAAATGGTTACTTGAACATGGCACAATGACAACTGGAACTATAAAGAAAAATCGAGGTGAGAGACTTCTTTTTATTTTAATACAATATTATTATCTATATTGATTTTCATTGATGAGTTATTTCCTCTATGCAATGAAACCGCAAAACAGCAACAAGAAAGAGGAGATAGATAATAATAAAATAAATGGCATATAATGATCAATGCATGTCCTTGCAAAAGTCCTTCCATTGAACATAATATTTATTGTCTTCTGTGACATTGTTCAATTTCCCATTTTTGAAAGTTTTGACTGTTTGATATGCACGAATATCATTTGGAAATCGACAACGAATTAATTGATTGATGAGATCTGGAAAGATATATGTTTGATTACGATTTCGAATATGACGACGATCAAGATATTGAGATAAACGGGTATATAATTCTTTTCGATGCTCTGCATCATTTCGATTGATTTTGTTGGTTTCTAATTGATCAATTGCATCTAGAAATCAAAACCAAAGAAAAAAATATATATTCAGTACAACGATCATCAAAACTGTTACCGATTATTTGAATAGGAACGTCTAGGTTACGGTTCCGAAATTCTTCAAGTATTTGATTTCGAATTTTCATTTGATCATCAAGTACCACCTTCGTTTTTTTTGCGTTGTCATTGGTCTTTTCGTTTTGATTATTCTCCTTGTCTTCACATGAAGGAAGACGACGTTTTGTTGTTGAAGAAGCTTGCATATTATCTAAAAAAATTCGAATTCTTTGAGAAATTTTATTTATTAGATTTATTGTTTTTATATTAAAAATATCGCAACGAACACAATTCATTTTTATCTAGGAGTGCCGAAAGAATTGGTACAAAAGGAAATGAAAGCACCTAGTTCCTGTTTCATGAGAAACGGTGAATTACTTATGGTTAAATTTGTAGACAAGAAGGCTACAGGTGATAAAGAAATCTATCTCATTGATTCTAAAGGTACAGCTGGTATTACTGGAATGGAACGATTTGAAAAAGGTACATAAGTTTACTATTGTTTTTCAATCTTTTTGATTATTTTCAGGTGGTTCGAAAAAACACATCTTAAAACCATCCTCAATTGTTGAGTATAATCGTAATATGGGTGGAGTCGACCTTAGTGATAGTTCACTTCATCATGCATGTATGGATCGAAAATCCTATCGATGGTTTGTCAAACTGGGTATTCATTTTATCGCACGACTTCTCTTCAATTCTTTTGTTATGTATCGTGGTCATCATCCTAAAGCACGCTTTTCAAATTTTCTTTCTTGGTAAGATATTTTAAAGTTATGCTAATACTCTATTTTTTATTATAGCTTTATTCGTGAAACTATGGAATTAACAGGTATATGCAGAAAACCTCTAGCTGAAATAACACCAACACAGAAACGTGCACTTTCATTGACAAGTAACATTATTCCTCAAAAGCTCGTGAAAGCTCAACATTTTTCTCGCAAGCTATACATTTATTCGTAATGAAATAATATTTTTTACTTTAGGTAGGACCGAGTATAATGAAAAAAGGCATATTCATTTTCTCTTATTTAAACATATGTGCTTTGACACGACAGAACGAAAAAAAAATCTTTTTACGTTCTGCTTGTCTTCAGGCTGAAGACAGCGGTAGTCAAGAGGTTAATCTATTTTCTTCTATCGTCATCAGTATTGATAGACATAAGCAGCTCATTAGATAGAAAAAAAGGAAAAGAAGTTAGATGATAATAAAATCATTCTTTATTGACTATTATCAAAAATTATGAGCAATTGATGTAGTGAAAAATATTTAATAAAAAAATTTTTTTTTAAATAGATTCTTCGACAACATTGGAAATATATATTGTTCATATTTCAAAAAGCATTAATTGATCAAGATGATATAAGTTATATATTATCACATTTTCAAACTGCAGTTACATTACTTACTGATCAAGTAGCTAGTCAAGATCAACCCGGTGCTATGCTTTTATATTTTATAAATGAAGCTATACTTGATACATGTTTTGTATGGTCATTAAGCTGTTTTGAATATGCATCTGAACTTAAATATGATTAATTGCGTTGTTTTGAATTTCTTCTTAGTCGAACACAACATGAAATCCTTTTCAATAAACAAATTGTAAAATAAATAAATGTAATAAGAAAATTTTTATATTTTTTTAAATTTATTTTAGCTTAAACCATTACTGAATTTTCTTCGATCATGTGAATCATTAACATCATTAGATTTTATTGAAAAACATATGATTATTGTGTTTGATCAAGTAAACATTTTGTTTTTTTCTCATAATATTATTTATTGGAAATTTTTTATTTAGATGTGTGCTAGTATAACAAAAAGTTCTGAATTATTAGAATTTTGTTTCGATATCAGTGCTGAACATGGTCCATCCCGATTCATTATTTTTTCACTTTTAATTCCATTTGTTCATCGTGATGGACTTGCTGGTAAGAAAATAATTATATATTCTGATAAAAAAAAATTTCTTTCACCGGAAGAGAAAGCTTTTATAAACGACATAGTACAAAGAGAAGCATTTTTTTTGTATAAATAGATAAAGTATTTTAGATGCATGTGAATAAAAGAAATATATGTGTATATTTAATTATACCATCAGGAAAGGGTATAACAGCAGGTGGGAAATATTCTTTTTTTAGAAAATGAGTGGAGCATGTTTAGTTTATAATTTTTTTTAATAAACAATTGGTTTTTTATGATTGAATTGTGTTTGCAGTTAAAACTTTACTTTTCATCATAAAATATTGTCAACCAAAATTTAATTCTGTAGGGAGATACTGGTAAAAATTATTAATTAAAAAAAATGAGTGTGGGTTAGGACAAGAATTTTGATAGCAATATTTCACATTAAAAAATAAAGTTTTTGATAGATTTTGGCACACTAATTCTGAATATCATGTTTATTTTCCACCGAAAGCAATTTTGAATAATTTTTTTTATTCATATTTTAGATTGCACATTCACCAATTGATCATCATTTATTACAATATATATATCATGGATTTCTTGTACCTGGTCTTGGACCAAGTATACATCAAGTATGTTTTAATTAAAAATATTTTTTGACAGCATGTAGATTGTTTAAAAATCTTGCACAAAATAAACAACAATAAAGTTAACACATAATATATGTGTATGAGCGTGTGTGAGTAGATCTTCTTCTTTCATAAGATCTTCAAGAAATACCATTAAAATTTTCTGATTTACAACGTCTTTCGGTAACATAATGAGAGATGTAGAATAAAAAATAAAATTATTTATATTATATTTTTGCTGTTTCACACTTTATTTATGTTTTGCACATTATGCTATTGGATGAAAATTAAAAAAACATGTATGTTTTTGAATTAACATAATTAATTTTATTTATAGGCTCTTTTCTCGTTAATATATGAAATGGATAAATATATTATATTATATATGAAATACAATGGATGAAATTATTGCAGCAACAGCTTATTTGGATTTATTTTTACGTACAAAACATGAATCAGCTTTATTAAAAGTTTTTTAAAGCTTTATACTTTGTGCAAGAATTGATGAAATAAGTTTATTAGATACATTAATACAACGAATTAATCATAATATGAAAGTAAAAAAGATAAATATATGAAGTATTTGTTTTTAAATATTTCTTTCTTTTTAGCTTGGTTTATTTTCATTAGGATTATTTTATACATTAATTAATCTTAATTGTGAAGATATTATGTATCGTCTTATATTTATGTATGAAAAAAAAATATTATATAAAATTTTTTATTAGATAATGTTTTTTTTTTAAGGTATTTTATTTCATGTTAACATGTTATATGTAGTTAATGAAGGCATATAATTTATATGGAAATTTATGGAGAAAATGGTGAAAGATATTTTTCATTAAGACCTTCATTTTCAAATGAAAATAATAATATAAATAGGTAATATAAATTATCTAGATTCTATATGGATATTTTCGTTAAGTGGTCTGCTTTGATAGTCATGTCCATAATTATATATTCTATACCTTTGTGTCAGATATTATGTATTTCTTTATTGTGTATGGTTCAGATGATATGCGTGGTTGTCTTTATATGTCAGGTCTGTGTGTTCTATACAAGCGAATAGTATACGAATGAGATATGCTTTGTTCTCTGTTGTTTGACAAATAGAGAATTTATTGTTATGACATAGAGGCTTTATCATCATAAAATATTAGAAATAATGATCTCTTCCTCTTATGAAAGAAGTATTTGAGATGTTTAACTTTATTTTTACTTATTCATATCTTATTTGATAGAGAATATTGAATTAAAAAAAGTTCAAGTTTATGGTCAAGGATTATGACTTAAAGAAGTACTGATTTTTAGAATGTTTTGAAAATTTTAGTCAAAATAACGATATCTTTCTCAAACTATAACGAGGATCTCAGTATTTTTAAGATTTCTCTTCTATTACATTTATAATTAAAGCTCTTTTTTATTATAAATGAATCAAGTTATTCATATATATATAAATACTTACTAACCGGAGATAGACAGAAAAAAAAATGCTGTCCAGCATTTGGAAAATTAGAAAAACTAAATTACTTGCGTTTGTACTTACTTTGATTTATCTTTTTTTTGTCTTACCAATCAATGGCAACTAATAGTGAAAATTCACCTAATAATGAATCAATTATTATCGACAAGGATAAAGGAATAAATGTTGAGAGTAATCGAACGACTACGTATATCAAAAGTAGAGTAGTTGTTCCAAAGAATAACGAATGCGTTATGATTGGTAATAAATCTTTAATTTAAAAACTAAAACGAATATTTTATTTTTAGACAGAGGTGCTAAAGGTACTTTCGTTACTGTCAATCGTATTAAACATTTTGGTTTTATTAAGCGGTAATTATGCAAATTTTTTTTTATTTTTAATTTCATTTGTTTTCCAGAAAAGACAAAACAGATTGGCCTGACATTTTCGCACGGGAAGCTTCATTAGTTGATCAAGTTCGACCAAAGAAATTTTATTTGGCTGATACCTGCAGATTTGACATCATGAAAAGTGAGTTATTTACTTTAGCAAAAATATAAATAATATCTTCTTTTCCTACAGCTCCTCGAGGTTATGAAGCAGTCAATATTGATATTATTGACAGAAATATCAATCCTATTCGTACATTACCTAAAATTCCAAAGAAAAAAGATACTGATTCAAAAAAAACAGAAATATCTGGTGAATTATTTCAATCGACATTGTAAGTACGACTCAATTTATTCTTGATTTGATATAAATTAAATTGTATTTTATTATAGGGCTATGTTATTTCGTGAAGCACTGAAGAAAAAATAAATCCAGTTGGTCGTCGTAATCCAGTTGGTCGTCGATTGATTTACAAGAACATAATCAATATGACATTTGTTAAAATTTTTTAACAACTAAATAAAAGAATAAAAAAAAAAGATTTTGTATTAAAGAAAATTGTAAAAAACAATTTATCTTTTAATTAATAAAATACTTACTAAAAGAAAAATTTTTTTCATAAATATTTATTTATTTTAATTCATACATTGAACTAAATAAAAAAAAATTTATACGAAACAAATGAGAATTTAGTCGAGTAATTATTTCCATTTCTAAATGAAACTGTTGATGTTTACAAGTTTCAATCATTAGTTTGTTTTACTGTTTTCAGATTTTCATTAATTTCAAATAAATAATAAAATATTAATTAAATTCTTTTTTCAAAAAAGATTAATAATCTTTTGATTTTCTAAAGTTTCTTACCTAGTATCGAGTATATCTTCACTAGTTTTAACGGAGATTTGACTCGAAAGAAACTTTTGCATTATATATCTCACCAAGTCTAGAGATATACACGTGCTTCACTAAGTAGAAGCTGCACTTGGTGTATACACGCCCCTAATCTACGTGAGAAGTTTGTTTTACGAAAAAATGCCAAAGCTAAAAAGAAGATCTGTATCTCAAAGAAATGTCGAGATGGCAAAGAGAATGAGAGAAAGAAGAGCAAACGATGAATTTCGTTTAATGGACAATAGAAGACGAGCAAAATCTCAAAATATTTCACGACAAAACGATGAATTTAAAATAGAAGATAATAAGAGAAGAGCAGAAGCTCATGAAATCGAACGACAAAATAATGAATTTAAAGCTGAGGATAATAAGAGAAGAGCAGAAGCTCATGAAATCGAACGACAAAATAATGAATTTAAAGCTGAGGATAATAAGAGAAGAGCAGAAGCTCATAAAATTGAACGACAAAATGATGAATTCAAAACAGAAGATAATAAGAGAAGAGCAGAAGCTATAAAAATTGAACGACAAAATGATGGATTCAAAACAGAAGATAATAGGAGAAGAGCAGAAGCTCATAAAATTGAACGACAAAATGATGGATTTAGAACAGGAGATAATAAGAGAAGAGCAGAAGCTCTTAAAATAAAACGTGAAGAAGAAGAATACAAAGAGGAAGAAAGAAGAAGAAATGCATTAAGAATGCAGATTAATAGAGATAAATACAAAAATAATTTTGATGTCATGAAATCAAATTATGAGTTAAAAATAAAAGAAGGACCTACTCATATTTGTAGCTGTTGTGGTGGTTTATGGTTTGAGTATTCAATCAGAGAATTTACATTTGAGATGTTAACAAATAAAGGATTAAAAAAAGAATTTATCGATACCGTTTGTTATCTCAAAAGTACAATCATCAAATTATGCGTCACATGCAGAAAGGATATTATGTTGAATAAAGTACCTAATCTCTGTCTATCTAATGGTTTAGCATTCTATGAAATACCGGATTGTTTAAAAATCTTAACTGAATTAGAAGAAAGATTAATATCACCGAGAATTCCTTTTATGGTGATTCGAAGTTTGGGTTATTCTAAACAATTTGGTCTCAAAGGGAACCTAGTAAATGTTCCGATGAATGTTGACACAAACGTTTCAATCTTACCCAGAACTTTTAGTGATACTCAAACAATTCAGTTAAAACTCATGAGACAAATGAAAAATAAAAATGCTTTTATGTACGAAACAATTCGACCAAAAGTCGTACATACAGCTGTTAAATATCTTGTTGAACAAGAACTTTATAAAAATGAAGGAATTGTTATATCTAATGATTGGCTAAATCAGCACTTCAGTGAAAGAGAAAATTTTATCGTTAATGATGAAGATAAAAAAATTTATGAGAATGAAAACACAAAAGATTCTGACGATGATGATAACTGGAATGAGCGTGATGAGGAGCCAATCAATCCAGGAGCTACTGAAACATTATTAAATGATGAAATTTCCGATCAAAATGATATCGGTATTAAATTTGCTCCAGCCGAGAATAACAGACCAATATCTATTTTGATGGACTTGAAAGTTGACGAGTTGACATTTCCGAAAATTTATTGTGGAAAACAACGAAAAATTAAAGAAAATACTAAATTAACTTATGCTAAAATTGCTAAGTCAGAACTACGAATGTTTGATAGAAGATGCGGTAGAGTATCGAAGTTATTTTTTACATATAAGAAACTTCAAACAAGAAAGTTTTGTGATGCTATTTCAATAAATTTAAGAAAAACTAAAAATACGAGCAATGTAACAGTTGCACAAATGCTCAATCGAGATTATGTGAATGGTCTGATACACAATAATGATGCTTTTGCATTCTTGAGATGTGATCGATCTACACCAGCATTTTGGGAACTAAAAAAAAAAGAAGTTATGGCAATGATCAAGCAATTAGGATGTCCAACGCTGTTTTTAACATTATCAGCAGCAGAAACAAAGTGGTCAGACCTAATTGTAATATTGACTCAAGTGTTGGAAAATAAAATAATAACATTAGAGGAAGCAGAAAACATGAGCTATGAAAAGAAATGTGATTTGATACGAAATGATCCTGTAACATGCGTTCGTTATTTTGAACATAGAATAAAATGTTTATGGGAAATATTATCGGCTCCTCATGGTCCATTTCAAGGCTATGAATTAGAAGATAAATATGTTAGAGTTGAATTTCAAGTTCGTGGCTCGCCACATATTCATGCTCTATTATGGTTAAAAAATGCTCCGAAATACGAAAAAGATAAACCCGAATCGATTAAAAGATGTACGGAATTTATTGATAAACTAATTTCAGTTAACTCTAAGCCAACTGAATTTCTTGAAGACCTTATATGTTTGCAGCGTCATAAGCACTCACATACTTGTAAAAAAAATGTAAACGGTTGTATAGTATGTCGTTTTGGTATTCCATATTTTCCGATGAGAAAAACGATGATTTTAGAACCATTTGGTGATGATGAAAAGCTCACTAAAAAAGAACGTGAAGAGATCAACAAAAAGAGACAGAACGTAATTAAAGAACTTGACAAAATATCAAAGGATAAAGATAATTCATTAACTTTTGAAGAGTTTTTGAAAAATATTAATATGAATGAAGAAGAATATATTAAAATGATTCGAGTTGAATTAAAAAAAGCAAAGGTATTCTTAAAACGTGCTCCAAATGAAATCAGAATCAATGCATACAATCCAATGATAATGTCATTGCATAGAGCAAATATGGACATTCAGTTCATTCTTGATCCTTATGCGTGCTTAATGTACTGTGTTGATTACATCAGCAAATCTGAAAATGGAATGTCTAAACTTTTAAGAGAAGCATTGAATGAGCTAAAAAAGGGCAATAACACAGTCAAAGAACGTCTTCGAGTCATTGCAAATAAGTTTTTGAATTCGAGTGAAATTTCAGCACAAAAAGCTGTGTACCATATATTAAGTATTCCGCTTTCAATCAGCAGTAGAAGCACTGTATTCATCAATACCAACAGGCCTGAAAATAGAATTTCTATGCTCAAATCAGATGAAATTCTTGAAAAATTGGAGTCTGATTCAAAAGATGTTTTTGTTGAAGGATTGATTGATATGTATATCAATCGACCTGATGAAATGAAAAATGTCTGTTTAGCTGATTTTGCATCGTTATATAATATATCAAAGAAAAAAACAGGCTATACTGACATTATAGAAAATTCTGATAATGAAGATATCGTTGACGATGAAATTGATGACACAAATACTACTTTGAACATGAAAAATGGAAAAGGTTGGATAAAAAAGAGGACAAAGAAAAAAATAATAAGATACAGAAATTTTAAGTTACATCAGGATCCTGAAAATTATTACAGAGAGCAGCTGATGCTATTTGTGCCATGGAATAATGAAGAAGAGGATCTTATTCATATAAACCACGAAGAGAGATTTGAATTGTATAAAGATATAATTCAACAAAAAAGATCTGAATATATTCATCGTGAAGCTAATGAATTCGAACAAGCTTTAGAAGAGCATATGGAAAAAAAAGAAGATGAAGATGATATTGATGATACAAATATTGAATACGATCAAGATAAAAATGAATTTCTCATTTATGAAATAGGAAATACCGAAGGCGATATTTTTGTTGAAATGGGAATAAATACTCGAACTGATAAAGTCGAACATTTTAATGTTCCCAAAATAATACCAGACACAGAATATCAACAAATGATGAGAAATCTTAATAGTAATCAAAGGAAATATACTCTAAACGTAATGAATTTGATTAAAAATGGTGAAAATCAATTTTTTCATTTCATCAATGGAGGTGCAGGTGTTGGCAAAAGCACTCTAATCAAAGCAGTATATCAATCAATACTGAGATTTTATAATTCACTTCCAGGATATAATCCAGATAGTATTCGGGCTGCACTATGTGCACCAACTGGCAAAGCGGCAGCATTAATTGATGGAATGACTTTGCATTCATTTTTACGTTTACCAGTAAATCAATGCAAACATAAGCTTGTTCAACTAAATAGCGATGTTTCGAATAGAATTGGAGTCAAATTAAAAGACTTACAATTATTAATAATAGACGAAATATCAATGGTTGGTTTTACCATGTTTCAACAAGTCGATGCACGTTTGCAGCAAATAATGAGAACAAAGAAACCATTTGGTGGAATATCAGTCATAGTTTTAGGCGATTTCAATCAATTAAGACCAGTTGGTGATAAATACATATTCCAGTTTAATAATTCATACAATGCTTTAGTAGATAGTTCACTCTGGTCACTGTTTGAATTGTTCGAATTGACAGAAATAATGAGACAGAAAGATGATAAAACTTTCGCTATTGCATTAAGTAATATTGCGAAAGGTACAATGACACTTGATGATATTAATTTGTTGAAGTCGCGAATTGTTTCAAACGAAAATTGGGAAATGATGGACGATGCAATAAGCCTATTTAGAAGTAATGCTGAAGTTGATGCATATAATACAAAAGTATTAGCCAGTCTTAATACCGAAGGTGCAATCGCTAATGCTTATGATTTTTGTGTTGGTGATGGACTTGCATCAATAAGAGAAAAAGTTCTAAACAACGTAAAGAATCTGAAAACAACTGAAACTTACGGTTTACCACTTAAAATTGATTTGAAAGTGGGCGCTAAGTACATGATGACAGTGAATATTGACACTGAAGATGGATTAGTAAATGGCGCCTGTGGAAAACTGACAATGATTGATTATGGAAAACTTCAAAAGACAAATGAGACAGTACCATGCCGACTATGGATTAAATTTAATGAGGAGAAAACTGGAAGAAAGGCTAGAGCTAACTTTCACAATGTTATGCGAAATAGAAATATCGATCTCAGTCTCACACCAATTGAACCAGTAACACGGCAAATAAATACAAGATCAACTAATTTTAAAGTAGAACGTAAACAGTTTCCCCTAGTTCCTTGTGAAGGAATGACTATATATAAAAGTCAAGGTGGTACTTATGAAAAAGTCGTTGTCAATCTAAAGAAAGGGATGACGCGATCTGAATTATATGTCGCTTGTAGTCGTGCTACAAAAGCAAGCGGTTTATATTTAATTGGTGATTTCGTTCCACCAAAACCACCTGAACCTAGTGATGCAGTGGTGATGATGTTCAAAAACATGAGATCTGAGCGAATGCTGAAATTTTCACTTGAATTTCCTGAAGAATCTCACGAAGAAAGATTTTCTATTATGTTTCATAATGTACAGTCATTGAATAAACATATTTTAGATATTAAATTTGACAAAACATTTTTGTCTTCTTCCATGATAAGTCTTGTTGAAACATGGACAAAACCAAGTGACTACTTGGAAATTGAAGGTTTCAAGATAGTTCACAGACGTGATTGTGCTGATGTACGAAAACCATTCGGCCAAATCATTTATTTAAAAAGTGATTTGAAGTACGAAAATATCATCGAAAGATATGAATATTCAGGCAAAGATCATATTGAATATTCTTCGATAAAAGTTGATGATATTTGTATAATTTCCGTTTATAATTCACCAAATTCATCATTCGATGTCCTAAGACGACATATGAATGAAGTTATAGCTATTTCAAAAAGATTTTGTGATAATATAATTGTCGTTGGTGATTTTAATATAAACTTGAAGATTAAAATCAATAACAAAGTTATTGAATATATGAAATCATTTGGACTTAGTTTGAATAATACACTAAATAAAGATTCAACTAATGCAAAAACACAGATAGACTATTGCTTCACTAATGTGAAAGACTTAAAATCTAATTATTTTGAAAGTCTTACAAGTTTTCATAAACCAATATGGATAAGAAAATATAAAGTTTTGACTAAGTTTCATTTTGATGAAACCGAAGAAATTCGTACAAATATACCTTTGAATATCGAAGCTGTTATAATTGATGATCAATCTGATACGATGGAAGTCGATGAGAAATTCGTTTTTGAACGTCATGAAATAGTCAATAGAAACGAACAAATTGACTTAGATATGTCTTTTCATTTGGAAGATCTCAAAGTTAATGATCTACCTGATATGATGGAAATTGAAGAAAAATATTCTTCCGAAAATTATGAAATCATTGATTCAAACTCAAGGAAGATTCTTAAACAATTTCTTCTTGCACTTGATTTTGATAATACTACAGAGACTAATCAAATCTTAAGTCAAGCTCAAATAATCAATGATTTAATTGAAAAATCACCATTTATAACTATGAATAATAAAGACCAATCAGTTCGGTTAAAATCGAAAACAGAATATTCTGTTCAAGCATTCGATTCGGTCTATGCTAGAATTCTAACCACTGGAGATGGTAATTGTTTATATAGTTCTCTTTCGATAATAAATATTGGATCTGAAAAACTAACGCATTCGATGAGATTGTTGGCAGTTAATGCAATGATCAATAATATCGATTATTTCCAAACACTTTGTAAAGTATTACAGTATTCATTTGAGGAACAGTTGAAAAGAACTGCTATGAATACAATATGGGGTGGAGAAGTTCAAATTCAGGCGCTTTCTATGGCTCTATCTCATCCTATTTATTCGTATATTCAGTTTAACAGCGATCCAAAAAATAGACATTATATTTCATCGAATATTAGTTTACAGGAACTAGTCGATCGATTTATTAATGGAACAGCAGGTGGTCATCTAAAATATATAGGATACAAATCCGATATCAATAAATTAGGACTTTGTATTTACTATAATGGTAGTCATTATGATGCTCTTTTACCTTTTCGAGATAATCCTCAACAATTTGTACCACATTTTGACATAATTAACATGAGTTTATAAAAAGAAACACGATACAGCTAAAGCAAAGAAGTTTATGCGAATAAATAACGTTTTTGGAACTAACTCCTCGCCACGTCCTATGGGACAAAAAGAGGGCATCCGCAGGGCCTAAGGGGCAGTTCCTTAGTGCGCTCAAGGATGAATATTTTGGACAGTTTAATAATAAAAATTAACTATCTTGAGTGTATGTTTGGCATCTTAACTTTGTCTCATGAACTATTTGGACCTTTGAGCTAAAGAAGGTCTCAATTGCATAGAAAACGATTTAATCTATAAATTCATTACACTCAGGGAGTAAGTTACGGGATAAAAAAGTATTATAAGTCAAAAACTGGGTAAATTCAGCGAAATAGCATATTTCGAGAGGCGGTATTTTGTACTTTTCTCACGTAGTACACTAGATCCTGTATTTCTTTCTTTTTGTAAGATATAGATCTCATCACGGTACATCGCATGTCACTAAATTGCAAGGTATAAACACAGACGTGCTGAGTTAGCATGGGCCACACAATATAGGACCATATTCTGTGACCACTGACTGTGCTCTCAGAGTAATATAATATCTTTAGAAATCACAGAAATTTGAGTTCAGATTCGTGTGCAGCTTGGCAAACTGGATAACAAGTGTTATTTTTGAATGAATTTGTGTTTGCATCTAACAGGATTACGATCATCCGCAACCTCATGAATTTATAAAAGATATATGATAGATATATGATAGATATAAGCATCAGTATTTTCATAATAAATCACCAATATTAATAGCTATTGATTCGAGTTTCTACCTCTCGATAGTCTTTTCGACTAGCTACAAAATCAAGCATTTGGGAAACCTCAAAACTATTGATCATCTGAGATATATCTAGGCAATTTGGTTCTGGATGCAGTTTTTATGCATTTTTAGACCTTTTCCAGGCAATGTTTCGTTAGAAAACTACGGTTTAATTCAAAACTAATATCAGATTCAGAATCAGCGTTAAAAACTGAGTCGATTCATATATATTTTAAATAATTCTGAGAAAAAAAATTTTTTTTGAAAAATCCTTGTACCCCCCCTCAGGGATGGTCTGGTGAATAATGACAATTTTTTCGATAACTCAGCCATTTCTTGTCGGATCTTTCTCATCTTCGAACTCCACCGAGATATTGATGAGACAATTCTGTGCACAAAATCTCAGCTCAATCGAATGTAATTGTGAAGAGTTATCGTGTAAACGGACGGCCGGCCGGCCGGACGGCCGGACACACTGACCGATTCTAGAGTGTACTCACTTTTTGAGTACACAACAACGTTATCCATTCCAAAACCAAGCAAAGTATTTCATCATATTTCACTTATACTCCAACTTGAAGTAAGAAGAAGACGATGAAGTATTTTGCCTTTTGTGAAACACGACCCAAAAGAAGTATTGAAATGTATACAGGGGAAAATTTGGACCTATCCCCAGCCCTCCGCACTTACTGCGGCAGATGCTGGCTAGAGACCATTACAGACCATGACAGAAATAGCCGCAGTAAATCTACTGTCGTATTGTGAGGATGGGAAAACAGCTATATCGTGTTTGTCGTTTTTAATCTCACAAGGATCGCACTAATAGCTTTTTTGGAATAGATGTATTTTAAAT
>JAJEKB010020870.1:554990-602126 GCA_022393335.1 Macrotrachela quadricornifera | reverse complement strand
TACAAGGAATTAGAACTTAATTGATAAACATATATATTACATGCATGTATACAAAATCATACAATACAGACGTCAATATGAAAGCAATTAAGCATATAAGAAATATATGGGGTATTTTTATTTTTTTTTCATATATATATATGACATATATGAATGAAAATTAATAACGAACATGACCGACAAAATCACACGCTTTGTCAATAAATGATATCATATATAAGAGACTGAAATTTATCATTTATTTCAATAAATTAAGTAAGTCTCTTAGAATTAGATAGCGTCCTTGAAAATTTTTTTCGTTTTTCATTCAATTGAGTAAATTTCTTTCATATTCAATTTGCCATTGATTATTAATTAAATGACTCTTTCTGTTCCAAATGTAACAGTCATTTAATTGATAATCAATAACAAATTGAATATGAAAGAAAATTATTCAATTGAATGAAAAATATCCAAAATTTAAGCATTGATATATCTTTTTTTTTTGGAAATAAATATACTACTGTTACATTGGAACAGAAAGAGTAGTATATTTATTTCCACACCAAATTTTTACCCAAGGGTGTGAGGGTGAGTGCTGTCCGTTTGTTCTAACTACTTTTCTTTTAGCGTTGAATTAATGTATGTTTTCTACATTAATTCAACACAGAGAGATACTGCTCTTGTTGGACAAAGACAACGGAAAGATCTTTTATGTACGTACGTTATGTGCGTACATTGTCTTACCGCTGTTGACTTTTGTGCCTCCAACAATCTGGGTCTCTCTGGTCGCGCGCGCACGTGAATATAAATATACATCAATTTATTTATTTCTTTTCAATTAAAATTACACAGCAATCAAAATATTATGATCAATAGCTGAAAATAAATCAAATTTATCAGTTTATTCCATTAATTTCATGGTATTTCAATATTAAATCGTTGTACTCGTTTGTTACCATTATCAACAACATAGAGTTTTCCTTGCCGATCAAATGACAATCCCTCGGGACAACAGAGTTGATTTGCTTGTGCTCCTTGACCATTTCCACCAACAATAACATTTCCTTGTTGTGCTCCTTTAGGCCAACGTACAATTCGATGATTATTTCTGTCAGCTACATAAACAGTACCCAATTGATCAACTACAACTCCTTGAGGATAAGACAATTGTGTCAAACTATTTCCTGGTCCTTGTCCACCAGCAACAACAATACCTTCTTTTGCACCTTCTATCCATTTCATCACACGGTGAATATTATTATCAGACACAAATACTGAATGTTCTCGATCGACGAATATGTAAGTGGGGATATTGAGCTGATCAAGACGATTTCCTTGTCCATTTCCACCTGCTACTACTGTTCCTTGGGATTCACCCACTCGATATCTTCTTACTTCATCCTTGCCTGTATCAGAGACATATAGAAATCCATTGTCATCCATTGTCAAACCCCCACAAGAGATATTTGAAATAATTATTTCTCCATTTGTTCCATTTTGACGAGGCCATCTAACTACTCTCTTATTCCCCCAATCACAAATAATAAGACTATCTCTCTCTTTATCCACGATTACCTCTGTTGGACAAATCAATTGATGAGCACCATTTCCTCTTCCGTTTCCACCTGCCACTATTTGTCCATTTGTTTCACCCGATTTCCATGCCACAATACAGTGATTCAAAAAATCAGCAACATACGTTGTTTGTTCATCATCCACATATAAACCGTGAGGGTAAGAGAGTGTTGGATTTTGTCCTCCTACTGTTATACCATTTTTGTTCCATTTGGTGTTTGGAGGAATATCTATCAAACTGGCACGAAGTGGTACTAAAAGAAAGAGAAAACATGATCATCATCAAAAAGAATCTTTCATTTTCTTTGAATTGTGAGAAAAGAAATAACTTCTATAATATTGTTTTTCACTCTATTTGATGTGATGGAGAAGAATAGAGAATTCTCAGTTGTTGTAAAGAAAAGTCTTATTATAATATATTTCACTGATGCCTATGTCAATGATTTCTCAAATATACAGAAAATATAAATTGAAGAGAAACTTTTTCTTGATAGAAGTACTTTAAAATCCTCAATAGACATATATAGAACATTGTTAAATATCATATATTAAAGTAGTGATAGAAAAAATACAGAGATTTCTTGTTCTGTAGTGGTCTTTTTTTTCTTTTCATATCCGTTGTTTTGTTGAAATCTATTTCTTTAAGTTTTATTTCATATAATTTTGAACAGTATTCTATCGAACGAGTACGCAAGCCCACTCTAAAAATATTGTCTCGCTTACTTTCATTCTCATTATTAATAATATTCATTTTGTCTGTTTCATGTAATAGCCCTTAGGAAAATTTTTGATGTTTCAGCGCAAGATTCTTAAAAGGTATGATCAGGATCCTGTCAGAATTTCGAAATTGGGAAAATAAAAGATTTTTGTTCTCATCTTTAAGAATGTGATTGGAATTCCTGGAAGATTTTGTCCAGTATCTTGACAGGATCTTTGTAGAATTGAACTAGGTTTTCTTCAGAATGGCGTTAGGTTCTTAGCAGTAGTTGCAGAATGCCTACCAAGCAGAATTCAGAATTTTGTACACTTATGCATTGTTTTTATTTAATTTTGTTTCTCTCATACTTACATAACATTCTATAAAATTCTATTTGATAAAATTCTACTATTATCTTGATTCTGGTTAGAATTTGTTGACAAGTATCAAAAGAGAGGATACGTAACAGAGACCGGACAAGTACAAGCACACCAAGTACAAGTATAATTACTTTGTACTTTATTCAGTAAATTTTTACTTAAGTATTTTGTACTTAGTATTAGTAAAAAGTACAACTGTACTTAAGTACCAGTACTTCAAGTATGCATGCTAAGTACATTTATTCTTGAGCATAATTCGTTGTTAACACAGTCTTAAATAACACTCAGGTTCAAAACATGCCCTACTTTGCACCTCATCAACATCTTTATATAAATTATCACTAAGAATTATCTTTTTTATTCCTTATAAAATCATTATGTATAGAAATGTGTTATTAGAAGGTCAAAAGCGTTTATTAACGTCGAATAAAATTTTAAAAAGCTAATTCTTTTCGATATTAATCATATAGAACTAGTGTATTATTTATTTTAATTCATTTCATTTTAGAATACAATGTTTGTTTTAATTTAAAATTCTGTTAACCCTTTACGGCTGGATGTTGTCATTTGGCAACATTTTGCTAATGTCATCTTAGGATTTATCTTAAAGTGATGATGTATAGTTCTTTAAGCGATTTGATAATTAATTATGTGAATTTTAGGACAAACCTATGTCTTTTCAAGAAAGGAGAAAGCTTTTATTGACACGAAGAATGAATTCTTTCTCCACGACCCATAATAGCTCTCTAGTAGAAATGATCTGTTTTTCATTTGTTCGAGCATTCGATGCGAGAACTAACTAGTGGTTAATTTTTCTCTCCAGATCCGTTATCTATTATACCTATAAGATGAATCATCCAGTTTACTCGAAGAAGAGTACCAGAATGTTCCCTTTTGGCAACATCCGGCCGTAAGGATACAAAAAGTTGAAAAAAGACCATTATCTTTCATCGATGAAAGAGCAATAATCTGCTGTTAGTTTTAGTCGAGACTGTGAAACAAAAACATGTTTTGTTCATCTATCCACCTCTCATAGCTCTAACGTGAGATATATTCCCATAATACTCAAAAACTTTCCGGAATAGTGCAAATTCCGCGTATTTTCTCTAGCGAAGCCTAGAATATAGTAGCGTTTTAACATGATTAGTAATATTTTGTAATAGTCTGAATATGAATACTATAATGTGCTGTAAATCTCGTTAGAATCTCGCTGAGTTTGTGAGCTTCTTTAAGGAAAATAGGTGAAATTTGCATTATTTCGAAAAGTTTTTGAGTATTATGGGAATATATCTCACGTTAGAACTATAAGAGGTGGATAGATGAACAAAAAATGTTTTTGTTTCACAGTCTGAGCTAAAACTAACAGCAGATTATTGCTCTTTCATCGATGAAAAATAATTGTCTTTTTCCAACTTTTTGTACTCTTACGACCGGTTGTTAGCAAAACGCAACATGTTGACATTTGGCTCAATATCAATTCTTTAAAATTCAAGATGGAATTATGTAACTTCCACACCTTAGAGTCAAAGAATATACAGAAGAAGAATTTTTCGCTTGCTATCTTCTGGTAGCCGGCCGTAAAGGATTAAAGTACATTTTGTACTGATAGTACTGTACTTTAGTAAATTAATACTTAGTACCAGTACACAGTAACAATTTCTAAGTACAAGTATATTTACTTGTACTGAAAAATTTTTACTTGTACTTGAGATTTCCAAGTACAAAGTACAGAAAGTACCAAGTATTTTACTAAGTATCCTGTCTCTGATACGTAATCTGATATACATGAGTTGAGTTGTATATAGTATGTCTATGGAATAGAATCCTGAACGAAATTCTGCTGTAGTTTCAGAATTCTCTACAGAATTCTGTGTTGTGTATTGTTACATGCATGAAATCAAAGGATATCATTTAGCATGTGTGTATATTATTATATGTATGAAATCAAATGATATCATATAATATGTGTGTGTATTAGAATTCTGAACAAAATTCTACTGATTATTAGATGATTAAATTGTATTCGTTTGTTTGCATTTGTTTTTGTTTTGAATCAACAGTTACTATCGTGGAGTAGCGTGGATGTTCTATTTGAACGATGACATGAACTTCTTACACATCTTTTCTTTATTCTGAATAAAATTGTGTTGTTTTCTTTTTAAGAAAGAATTTTGTTTTCTTGTGATGGAAATAGAATTTTGTCAAAATTCTGCTTTAGTTTTTGAGCTCTAAGCAGACTTTTGCATTTGGAAGAAGCGCTTGGAAGGAATGAAGTTCGCTTACAGTTAATTCATTGTCTAATATAAACTAGTCTAAAAAATTCTGAATTCTGCTTGGTAGGTATTCTGCAGCCTCTCGTTCTTAGCAGGATTTTCTAAATGAAATATTAGAGAAATAAATATATAGAATATCAATCGTCTAGATCTCCAGTTTACATATCGACCAGCTTACTCAAGCTGAATATGTCATATTATACTATGTCGAGGTGGACAAGTACGGTCTTTTTCGGGTACGAGTACAGATGCATAAAGACGCAAATACAAGTTTTGGGAACGGTTGGAGTAATCCATGGAATCTCAACCACGTTTACATCAAGTTTTTCTAAATCGCGTGAAACTTTCAGCGTTGGTAGATCATATTGGGGTATTAAGATGCCGTATATCAGTTTGTGAAATTTCTTTAATAAGTACATACATATAGATCATCACATTAGAGGTCTTCAAATGATTGATAGCTAAAACTTGATTTTTTGGAAGATCAGGTTTTTAGGAGAACTTTCCAACTAAACGCATAAAGTATCAGATATCTTATATATTCTGAAAGCTGATAAGTTAAGCTACATTTTGACTATACTACACTGAAGTTTTTCTAAACTTTTAGTTGTATTTTGTGTTTTCATACATTCTATTCACTAGCTATATTTTAGTGTATGTTTTTGTAATGAAAAGAGTTACACAAAAATTTTATTCCCAGATAGAGCGATATATAGGATTTCGTAGAAAATTAATTGCTCTACAAGATGTAGTAGGTGGGAGCTCTTGCCGTTTTGAATCAACAAAATAATTCAACAAACAGTAATTTTTTTGCATTTCTAGGACAAGAGAGCATCCATCAGAAGTATCTTTTGAATTAATAATTATTTCCTCATGCACATTAATATTACATAGTTTGTAGAGCTTTTGATTCCGAACATTTTGATATAAAAATATTGCCAATTATCGTTTGTTTTGATAGAGATATATTTAAAACTAGTGGAAATCCGTGCATACTGCATGGGCGTTTTCACTATGTGAAGAATCGTTTTTTTTCTATTTTCTTTCTTTCTTTCTTTTTTTCTATTCTCTCAGTTTTATATTTCATTTTACATTTTATATACATATTCACTTCATCTATCCCCCTAGTACTCTTAAAAGTGTGTGCTGACAAATAAATACCGTATCCGTGCTTGTTTCTCTAAGAAATACCACGCATTAATGATCTACTTATTGCTTAAATGTTATTCTTTTCTCTTTATAATATGTAAGCACTTCCGAGTGTCACGTAATGGGAAAATGACGTTTCGTACCACCTCGACATTTCGAGCTCCAGTAGCAGGTATCTGTTACGAACTCCAGACAAAGAAATGATTCAAAAATTTCGTCACGGATGTCGGAATGACAAAATTGAATCAAATAAGCAGGATGTCCGTGATGAAATATATTCGGAAGATCGTAAATAACATTTACCATCATTCCTTAAGGACCAAATAGAAACTTTGATTAGAGATCGGAATGAGCAAGTGTAGGAATCCGTACCAACCAATACAGGAAGGTTGTAACGAAATTACAGGATGATTAGAATGAAAACGACAGGATGTTCGTGAATAAGTTAAAGTGTACGCATTGTCAAGAAAATTTTAGGTAATATGCTGATCTCCAGATTATTATAGTCGAAAAGAAAAATCGAAAGAAAAGTCATTATGTTCGTAACAATCGCCTGGTATATTCATTTACAAATTTCCTGTGATTGTTAACTCATATCTGCAAGCGACATTCAATGCTGGTCGTTGCGATCTTCATGACTACATCAGACACAGCAAAAAACATTCTAAACTGAACTTTGAATCGGTCCCCCAGACTTATCTTACTTTTTCTGTTACGATCTTCTTGACAACAGTAATTCCGAACATCCGGAATAATTTTCAAAAATAAAATTCATTTTCGAACTCCCCGTCATAAATCTCTAAAAAATGTTTTTTTACGAACTCCTAAGAAAAATCATCAAAAAAAATTTTCATTCCGAATACCCGGTCATGCTGTCTGATGTTCGTAAAGGGTGGTACGAAACGTCATCCACCCCACATAATCGGACAAAACAAAAAGAAAACTGAAGAAAATCTTTTCTGACGGCGAGAGAATTCTTAGAGACACTTTTAGAATTCCATCTCTGTTCTGAAACAAAGGTTATTGCATGATATTCAATTTATTTAAAGCTAACGAATATAAAAAATTTCTTTGAAAACAATGATATGCTCCTTTGATCCCATCCCTACCATTCCTCCTGTTCCTTTAACCTGGTAACACACACAGAGACACTTAACATTATTATATAGAAGAAGATAGCCAAGCCTAGTTTTATCTCTAGAGCTCGAGCTATAATCATGTTTTTTTGACCCCTCAGACCAATCCGAACCCATGTTTTTTTGACCCGGTAACAGACGGACAGACACTGAACATTATAATATAGATACTTTTGGTGCTAGAAAAACTACTTTTTCTATACGATTTCTTTTGTAAAACTGCGTTAACAAATGGTTTTTCCTTGTTTTCTTCGCTAAATCAAGGTTCAAACTACAATCCAAGACCATACTTAGAATTTTCACGAAAAGGAGCATTGAACCGCACTAAAATTATATTCTTTTTCCCGTAAAATTTATTGCTACTCAGTCATATCAAAATTAGTGTCGCCCCGATCTTAA
Source organism: Macrotrachela quadricornifera (assembly GCA_022393335.1). Lineage (NCBI taxonomy): Eukaryota > Metazoa > Rotifera > Eurotatoria > Philodinida > Philodinidae > Macrotrachela > Macrotrachela quadricornifera. The sequence continues at coordinate 594,535 of JAJEKB010020870.1, read as the reverse complement.
TTTCGTACAGAACGCTGAAAAAAAATTTCTTTTTTTATGAATAGATAGAATGTTTTTTGCTCTGTCTTTCTGTGCTATTTGATCACTATTCAAATGATCTTATAACAATAAAATTTGGATAAGCATTGTTTTGTGATGCAAACTCGTTGGTATCTTCAGGTGATAATGAGTGGAACATTTTTGCATCTCATTTTATTATTACTTAATAGGTTCTATTAAAAAGCACAATATATCACAAGATGCAGCGTGAAAAGCTCTGCAATTACGAAGAACCATTACAAAAAGATGCAATAGAAAAAATTAGAATTCATCTTTTACCAAAAAAACAATGTCGTTTTCGCAGTGTCAAAATTTGATCGATAAGACTTTTGTCCATCTGGAAAATAAAAAATGCAACTATAAAATAAACAGTCCTTTATAAACTATAGAGCTTTTCACACTGCAACTTGTGGTATCGTTGGTTTTTTTTAGCACAACTTATTCAGTGGTAATGAAATGAAATGCAAAAATGCCGTATGTTTTTGTGCCACACCCATTATGATACAAATGGTACCAGTCACTTTGCAACAAGAAACAATTCTTATCGAAATTTTATTATCATAAGAACATTTGAATAGTGATCAAAAAGCATAGAAAGATAGAGCAAAAGACGCTCTATCGTTTCATTGAAAAAAAATTTTTTCTTAAGCGGTCTATACAAAATTAAGATCGGGACGCAAGTACTTTTGATATGCCCTATGTGTTTTAATGATATCCATATCAATGATTTCTCAAATATAAAGAAAATATACATTAGAGAGAAAGTTTCTCTTGATAGAAGTAGTTTAAAATCCTCGAAAGACATATATATAGAACATTGTTAAATATCATATTTTAAAATAGTGATAGAAAAAATACAGAGATTTCTTGTTCTATAGTGGTCTTTTTTCTTTTCATATCCGTTGTTTTGTAGAAATCTAGATAAAAAAAATAGCTATATCTCACCCATAAGATAGTATATCTCTTGAAGTTTTCTTTCATATAATTTTGGACAGTATTTTATCGAGCGGGTTGATAGGCGCACGCAAAAATGTTTTGTCTCTTACTTTCATTCTCATTATTAATAATATTCATTTTGTCTGTTTCAAGTAATGGCCCTAAGGAAAATCTTTGATGTTTCAGCGCAAGATTCTTAAAAGATATGATCAGGATCCTGCAAGGATGGGCTATATTTTTTGAGAAAAGTGTGTGGACAGGAAATTCCAGGATCCTGTCAGAATTTCAAAATTGGAAAAATAAAAGATTTTTGTTGTCATGTTTTAGAATGTGATGGGAAGTCCTCGAAGATTTTGTCCAATATCATGACAGGATCTTTGTAGAATTGAACTAACGAGGGAACTGTTCGAAGTGATCCACTACTTTTTGCCTCATATTTTGAGCATATCAAAGAGATCTCTAGAGTATCTTAACCTTAAAAGGATTTGTGTCCATGGTCATTTTTTTGTGAGATATCGAATTCTCAAGATTATGAAGAATAGAACGATTTTGACTTCTTCCAGTTACACCATACAACTAACAGAAAGTTTTAATAGACAATACTATTGTTGTACTTGACATCAATGTATTTTATGAGAAAGGGTAACAAGATATTAATTTTTCTATACCATTGGTGTTATTCGAAATGTGTCCAATAAATAGATTGTTATGAAATATTTAGTCATGAAAGTGAGAAGCTTCGAAAAAGTGGTCGAAACGAAGAAATTTACGACAGTGATTGAGTTGAATAAAAGCTAATAGACGATAGTTTGATTGCTGACAATAGCTACCATCGATATTTGTTAGGTACTATTACACTTTCCATAGTCTTCTAAAGCATATGCGTTACATAGATTATTCTTATCTTTTCTTTTAACTGCTGTTCATTCTTCACCATATTTTACTTTTGCGTTCTCGTTATGTGTGATATATATCATCTTGTACATTCTCTTCTTTCGTTCTGTGTTCTCTTATCATATGAGATCGACGTTTCCTGACGTATTCACTTATTATATTCACTTTCTCTCTGTGTTTCCATAAATGTGTTTACTCTGTTACTGTGTTCATCTCGACATATTCACTACTGTATTCACTCACTCTTCGTATGATCTCGGCGTCATCTCTTTCATGTTATCTATATAAGTCGTAGCCAATTACAAAATAAACATGCTTTTCACCGAGAATCATCCATCTTCCCTAGTCTCAATCCTGATGATTCCTTGAGAAACCCTGAAAGAATCTCTCAGGATACCGAATTTCAAAGATCCTATCAGGCTTTATTCAGGATCCTGTTTCCAGAATTTTTCGAGTTTCAGCAGGATCTTGTTCAAGATTCTTTCAGGTTCTTGCTCAGATATATTCCCCAAGTTGTCGATGAAGAATCCTGCTAGGATTTCGTCTAGATTCTTGAAAAGATTATGAGGAAATATTTTTTTGCTAAGATTGGTTTAGGTTTACACTAAGATCTCAACTATATCCTCGCCAAAAAATCTTATTGTGATCCTTAACACATCAGACTAGGATCGTAGGAACAAAATAAATGAATCCTTATGAAGCGAGGTTCAGCAATTCTGAAAGGTTCCTGTCAATAATGAAGGATGGTTGCTTTCAAGATTTCCTGCAGCTCCTGTTCAACTTATCTGATGAACCAAAATCTCGGGATCCTAGTAGGATTTACTTCAAATTTTTTATAGGATTCTTATAAGAATTATAGATGCTATTTAGTTAACTGAGAGTAAGTTTTAGTTATGCTCTGGAACCTGTTATGAGAGCTCTGGCAAGAATTATACGTGTATTAGTTGAAGATCTTTTCGAAAGTAATGCAAGATAGTTGTAATCAGTATCTTGCCAAGATCTTTCTCAGAACTTTTCAAGAATAAACATTGTGAATCTTGAGAATGTAGTACAAATGTGATCAAGATCTTGATGAGAAAATACAAGGATCTATCTAAGATCATCCCAGGCTCAACTATAAAATGTATAGAGTGTATTATTCAAGATTCTATCAAGATTTGCAGCTAGTTGTATTGAGGATCCTATCAAGAATGTATAAAATAACTTCCTCAAAATGTTTTTTATATACTTTACGTTCTTATCGTTTTTCTGTACTTTTGAAAGATGACTTAATGGTTCTCACTAGTTATTCATGTGCATGTAAACGTAGTTAAATAAAAGATAAAAATATATTTAAGTATATTTTGAACTAACTTATCATGAATAAATAAAAGATTTAATTCATTTTCTTCTGAATTGAACAAATGATTAAAAAAAATAAATTTAGGAAAAATTAAATTGTATCGACGATAAGAATAATTATTAAGTTTTGAATTGAAAAAAGAATGTCAAAATAAGAATAAAAAAATAATTTAACACGTAGAATTTGACTCACTGACAAAAAATTATGAAAAGATATATCGAATTTAGGATCGGAAAATAGTTGAGAAATAAGCAATGAAAAGAAAAATAAACCTGAAAATGACTTCTTACATCATCTCGAAACGAGAACACAGTCCAGCTGGGTTAGCTGTTCAGTTCATGAACTGAAGCTCTAGAGATCAATAGTCTATGTCTTCACATTTTATCTGTTCTGTTTGGAAAATCTGCTATTATCCTGCCACGACACTGGTAAGTTCAACTATTGTAAATATTCACTAAAAAAGCCTTAAGCCTTGCCTCACAGCAGATTTCTGACAGTTCATTTGTCCTAGTTAAATAGACATATAGTTGTGTAAGATACAAGTCCTGGGTGAATTTTAAAAAATTTTTGATAAGAAGCACGTATAATAATGTAGAAGGTATTTTCATAAACAACTATTATTTAAACAAGCTGACATTTCAGATTTGCTAAAGTGAAGCATTAAAGACAGCTCACAATCAATCGTCGGTGTTCCTGCAGTCCCTCATTCGCGACTACTCGCTCGTGCATATCGTCAGATTATATTTTAAATTAGTGCTTTATTTTTTGTTTAAAATATGCTTGAAGAGCAAACAAAACCATTCAAGTAGATAGAACTCAAAACATAACGAATATATCATAAAGATCACAAAAATTAATTTTTACAATTCTCAATATGATACACGAAAGAGATCCGCTTATGAACTCGAAGTATTTTTGTTATAAATTGAATATTTCCTACTAAAAGTAGTGCCAACAATACTAGCCAACCAATTGAGTCTTAAATAATTACCTGAGCGTTGTCTTCATTTGAATAAAGAAATAAAATTATTCATAAAATATGAATTTGTTAGGTATGTTTCTATGATTATATATTGTCTTAATAATATTCAACAATTTACTATTTACACCCTCATTGACATTCACACAGTATTAACTATCGACCAAATCATATTAAATAATTGTACGTATGCTTTCCTTTCAAGATCTCAATGTGTTCATTTTGGTCCATATTAATAAAGAACGGACAGGCTGACAAATGGACATTAATGCCTCTTTCTTGAACTTAGCCTTACAATTTAATGGAAGTGACTGTTTATGTCAGAGCCTTGTGGTGCTTCGGACTATATTACGGTCAGACAAACATAGATAAATTTCCGTTACTAGACCCTATACTTTGAGTCTAGGGAATGTATGTCATCAGTTTTGATTTTGTTATTTTTCACATAGATAGACATGTTTTTTTCTCAAACCTAATCAGATATCTTAAAACTACTTTGATTAAGTTGTTTAGCTATGGTAGAAAATTAGCCAACTAGTGTTGATAATTCCATTACAAAAATACTCTTTTTTTAACGCTAATTTTTTACATTCTATTCAAAGAATCAATTAGCGTTTCATGGATATTTCTGTTTAGTTAGAAAAAGCATCATAAAATTGCTGTAGAATTCATTAAGTATGGTTTTGAGAAAAAAATTCCAAAATATTGTTTTTTCTGTATTATATTGCAGAAATATTCTTAAATAAGCAAAAGGATGTTTAAAAGCTCACTGATCAATTGTGAAGTTGATTTATAATAATTTTAACTATATTTTTCCTTATTAAAGTTGAAAACATCAGTTTAATGTCTATACTCTCGTAATTAAACTTTTAAGTTATCAGAACTATGATGTAAAATGTTCTATCTCGATTTATTTTTAATGAATGATACTATTTTGTTTATTTTTATGGATTATGATTAAAGTTCTAAAAAAATGATGTTAAAAAAATCTTATCCCTTTAATAAACATGGTTCCATCGCAAAGACTTTTTCCTACTCTGAAATTATTCTTTTACATATTTCAAATAGTGTAAAACAACTCGAGTTACATATATTGTAAAATTTTCATCGTTATAAAACTTTGTTCTATTGAGATATTGGTAATACAAGAGGAAAAATGTGATTCTATCATATTTGGATAGGTCGATCGATTTTATTTATATATTTTATTAATTAATATAAAGCGAGAACAATTGTTTATACGACAAGGCTAAAGTTCTAATTGAATTTAAAATGAGAATGAATGAATAAGATAAATTAATTTGTAAATAAGCTCTCTACAGTAATTTCTTTCAGTATTTCAAAAATGATGGTTTTATATAACTCAGTTAAGAAAAATAATTTTTTACAACTGTTATAAATTATATGATATAGAATAAAATTTAAAGGAATATACTATCATATTATTAAAGAAGTACTTTAATCGATTGAATTATAAAAGAGATCTATTGTTTCTTTAACAAATTAATAATATACTAGTATAATAAGGAGTAAGAAAAAGAGAGGAAATACAATATATTTGAGAAAATTGTTAACAACTTACATAAATTAAAATAATTGAATGAAATAAATGGAAAAATGTAAAGAAGAATAGAGAATGTGAATATTGTGATGAATAATTATGTGAAAATGAATAAAACTGTTACCGACTACGTAGTCTATCAATGTTTTCTTGTCCTTTCTATTATTGATATTTCTTATGATACATTTTCTCTTTTGATAATCTGTAAAACCGCAGATGAATACTCTTTAGGTACTGTCTAACAAAGAGTCCAAAGAATTACGAAAAAATATGAATTTCATTGTAGAGACACATGAAATCATTTAATGTCAACTAATGTAACAGAAAAACCTAGTCAGAAATGAAATATAAACATTTGAAATATAGAATTTTCTATCATTATTTTTGTTTATTTCATATTGTACTGAAATTTGAGAATTAGTTTTATTAAATAAAAATCTTTTAGTTTTTGTACAAATTAAATCCTTTTCTTTTTATTGAAATATTTATTAAGGAATGAATTCGAGTTATTCTTTGGGACAAGTGAACTTATGTTACAAGATAAATCAAAATTTTTCATAGAATACATAACAGAGTTAGATGAGTTTGTTTAATTAGCTTAATATGTGCTATTATTGAATAAATCAAGTTATTTTATTGGATAAGTTAATTTGTCTTAATGAGTAACTTAATTCATTTGAATGAGTTGTGTGTTTAGCTAGTAACTTGAGTTATTATATAAGATAAGTCAAATTATCTTAAAGAATAATTCGAAATATTACAAATAAGAGATGCAGCCAGAAGAAATCGAAATGCTAACTAGAAGCGTGTAATCATTTCTATCAAAATAAATACAACTTATCCTATAGGATAAATCGACCTGTTCCATTAGACAATTCAAATTCTCCGTTAAAAAAAATGTCGATGACGATACGCATATGGATAAACCTAATGAAGAACTCTTTATTAATTTAATTTTTTTTTGTTTCAGTTTTTGACATAGTTTTGAGAGTATTTTATATAACGAGATGTCTTCTGATTCATATGAATAAATCAAATTTTTCCATTACCCAATTTCATGTGCTTTTACAATGAAGTTCATATTTTTCCTTATTCATTGAAATTTCCTAAACAATGCTCACAAATTCATCTATTATTAATTGAAAGAAAGAAACATCTTTTCATCCTTCTGGCAATATATTATTTGTTCTTGTGATATATTCTCGTCATTATCACCTATAAATACCGATGTATTTCCAATGATAAAACGATGAGGAGATCATTTACATAGTTGGAAATAATATAATTCCAGGATGGATACCACTATAATTTTAAATGGACGACATAATGATTTTTGTATCAGAAGACAACTCAACAAAAATGGGGCTTATTAATACTAAATAGTAAAGATTATGAAAACTTTTTACTATTGGACTTAAGAAACTTTCAGAAATTTTGCGCTATCTTGCAGTGGAAAAGTAAGGTGACAGTAATTCTAAAATGAAGTGAAATGTTTTTCTTTAGATATTTTCATATGGTTCGATAGAACTTGTCGAGCGCAACAAAACTTAATATATGAAAAATTTTCTGAGTCATTTTTTTGTGATAAAAAATTCACAGAACTTTTTGAAAAATTTCTGAAAACATTTAAAAAAAGTCAGATTTTTGATATGGATGAAAAACACTCGAGCCTGTAAAAAATGTGGCTTTTTTTGGAACATTTTTTAGACAGTTTTCACTAGATTTTAACCCGATGACTCTGTTTAAAAATTTTTTCATATAAACAGTTTTGTAGCGTTCGACGAGCTCTATTGCACCATGTAAAAATATCCAAACAAAAACATTTTACTCTATTTTTGAATTACTACCACCTTGCTTTTCCACTGTAAAAAAAGCACAAAATTTCTGAAAGTTTCTTAAGTTCAATAGTAAAAAATTTGCATAATCCTTAGTATTTAGCACCAGTAAACCCTTATTTTGACGAGCTTTCTTCTGATATAAAATTCATTATATCTTCTACTTGAAATTATAGTGGTACTCCTCTGGAATAATATTATTTCCAACCGTGTAGGTATAATCATAAAATGGTTTTTCTCAAGATAATATCATTGCGATATAATCGTTCCATCCTCATAAAGTGTATACTATTTTAATTCCTGTTGTAAAGATAGACTCTATTTCTCTCCTCTAATTTTCTATGAAAAAGAACCACAGAATAAATAACCAAATAAAGTGAAGTAGTGTGAAAGTAAGGAAGAGTTTCTAACATTAAAATAACAAACTGAACCAAATCAAAATGTGATAATTTATCGGTCAGTTCTTTTTGACTCATCGAATATATCTCGACTGGCCAACTCTGCTTGAGCGTACATTTTATCCATAAGTAAACCTCTAAGACTGACAAAAATTTAAAGATGTTCGACGTTTGGTAAGTTTAAGCTCAAACATTGATATTTTTAGCGTATTTTTTTGCAATAACTTAGCTTTCAATTAAAATCATACTTTCAAAATTTGTCTTGAAACTTTGTCTGCATAAAGAGCTTATTTAGGCTAGTTTATAGGAAAATTTTCCGACTTTTTGACCAACATCCTTTTAAGATATAAAGTTTTTTGAAATATAGAAGTATTCTCATGGGTTATACTGTATAAAGCATGTTTTTTTAAAGCCATATTTCAGAGGTACATAATACAAATAGTCTAATATGCTTTGCTAGAAATTAATTTAAATGAGATCTTAATGAGAACAAACTTTAAGATTTAAATTTAAAAGCACGATTTTGATTAAAAATTGAGTTTCTGCAGAAATTTTTACCAGATGTTTGATATTTAGTCCTAACATGTAATCAAGAGTCCGAACGATTTTAAGTTTTTGCTAATGTTATTAAGATCTACTTATGAACAAAATATGAATTTCATCGGTGTTGGTCAGTTTGAAATGTTCTCTCATTAGTTCAATTCTATTCGAAATCCATACGTGTTCGGTAGTATTTTTCGATGAATTTTTTTTCTCAACTTTGATATTATTGATTCAAAATATTATTAAATAAAGAAAATAAATTTCAACTCAAATTACCTTGCCGTAATTTTACAAATAAATCCATACTTTCTAATAATATTTTAAATTTGATTGGTGTTATTTCATCCTCAGTTCGTTTAATACCATTTATCCAGCCATATTGAACAACATTGCTTAACGTTAAATCATATAAATTTTCTCTATTTGAAATATTATTTTTTTTCAATAATTGAAACAAACTTTGATGATAATATTCACATAATGCTTGAAATAATACTGATTGATTTTTATTCATTTGTTCATTCATTACTTTTCGACCAATATAATGTGAATATTTTTCAATTGATTTTAAACCATCATTTGTAATTGAAAACCACAGATCATTAAAGACATTTGTTTCTTTTAAACACTTATCATCAATTCCGTCAAATAAAAGTTGTAAAACAACTGATAATATCGGAAAATTTTTCATAAATTTATTTCCACATTGAGCTGTGCGACTTAAAACATGTTCATACCACTGAAGATTCTTTTTATTTTTATACTCTTTAAGAAATAAATAAAACCATTGATTTGATAAACTATATTGCGTTTCCCATTTTAATTCAAAATATTCTTTTAATAATTTTATTAATTCACTATTACTGTTATTCATTTGTTCATTATAAATTTTTGGATTAATATCCCCTTGATATTTTATCAATGATAGCCAACCAGTTTCTAACAATTCATTTATAATTTTATCTTTATTTTCATCATTATCCTTATTATTCAAATCAAGAAGTTGTGCAATTTTGTTCTTAATTAATTTAAGTCTTTCCTCATTATAACGAATGTTAATTCTTTCTAAAATAATAAAAACGAAAACCATTAATAAATTCAGTACTTTTTTTTCTTTCTGAGGAAGATTTTAAATTAAAAAGGTACGAAATTTATTTTAATTAACTTTTATTTTCTCTAAATTATTTATTTCTCCTAAAATAAATACTTGAGTTACAGAATTGTTGTATCTTAACTTGAAAGGTACTACGTGCGCAGAAAATCAAAAATATTAAATACAGCAAAATTATTTTTCATCGATGCATCATTTATTATCTGTAAATGAAATCTTTTGTTGCATTTTCTGAAACGATCTATTTGTGTTCTCTATCTACATCATCTATTATCCTTGCAAGATTTCCGTTTCACTTTTCAACTGGCGTCATTTTCTAACAAATTATTTTTGGCTTCTTAGTTTAAGAGTCTTAATAGAACATGTGAGATACTCTGTCCATGTATTTTATGGCTACATCTTTTTTCGATGATTTATTAGTGAACAATATTTGAATTGAAACAATAATATTTGATCTATAAATTCTTCCTTTTTGCTTATTCATTTTTTGATAATTTGAACTGTCAAATCAACTTTAAATTATTGTTCGAAAAATGTAAAACTTTGTTAATGAGAATTTTACCAGTATAACTGTTAAGTTAATCCTCAATGAAAGTATTATTTAATTTAATAAAGTTATTCAAAACAATCATTTTATTTTCATGAGGCAACATTTCATATTATCAAAAGATCACACGTCCTCTATTAATATATATGTTCTTGCTATGATAAAAATAATGATTCCTTTTCATTACTTATGTAATAACATATGAATAGATTCAATTCCTCTAGACTTCTTCTTTTGATTAGAAGTAGATTTTTGATAAGATACGGTCAAAAGAAATGAAAACGAAGTGGTCAACGAATGATTTTTTGAGAAGAGTGAAAAACCAAAGATTGAATTGTATTTCATTCTTATGTTCTACTTGTCCAATTTATTTTAACTTAAGATGTCGATCAAATTCTACTAACAATATTTCTGCTTTATTGTTGATGAGTCTATAGTACACAGAATATTCTCATCTTATTTCCGATATCATTTCAACCCATAATAATATTTGATGAACGAGGATGGCACGCTATCTGTCTTGTTGCTTTTCTTCTCCTTTGTCAGCATGCCATGTTGTTCTAGTAATGAAGGCTATGCGCTCGAGTTCCATCTTCCATGCTCTTCTACTTATATTCTCCTTTGTTTATATTTTATGACATGAGATCGCTCTTATTTTTATTCGATCTTACATAAAACATTACTGTAGTAGGGTGTAGAGATACGTCGCACTTTAACTTTACTTTAAAAGTTAAAATTAAAGTAAAAACACGTTAAATTTAGATTAAAATACTTGTACAATTGTTAAAAAACGATCATGTTCCGAACTTAAGTTCTAATTCATCCACTAAAGTGGAGATATTTGAGTACCCACTCGGCTATTCTTGTAAGGGTACTTAGATTCTCATTTGCTAAAAGAAAATGATGTTACTCTTCGAAAATCAAGTTGCTATATTATTTAGATGCTGATGAAAAGATTTAACCTCTTGCATCTCATCTATCGCAGAAGTAGCCCACATCCACATGTCTTATAATAACAGATAGGAAGAAGATATAATGAACTTATTTGAAATAAATACATAGTGGACAATATTAACTATAGTTTTAGTAAATTCACTATGCGATCTAATTTACCAAAAGTATCAGATTTGTTCGATTTATATGAAAATGAAAATGTTCTCTGCTTTATTGTGTGCTAATCTATTGTGTTTTTATACGATCCTCATTTATTTGCCATGTTCTTAGGTGTTTTATAATGTGTACAATGATATATTACGAAATGGAGTGTGCTTTTTTTTATTGAAGTTCCAAGAAATCTGAAAAAATGTAGACGAAATCTATTCAAACAATTACTCTTCCACGCTAGCATATGTCAGCAAGATGCCAATAGTGTCTGTTAGTTATTGACTTCCGTACCTATCAAATCCTGGCTATCAGATTGAGTCTATACTTGTACAAAAAATGATCGCACAAAAAGTGACTGTTGTTTATATCTAATAACAACCATTATTTTCTGCTTCCTCATTATCTGATTGTCTGATACGAGCGTATACTTTCATTCTAATATCAAGTCTATCTAAGTTAAATATAATGAGTTTCTATATAAGATATAGAAAATTTTATTGTTTTAAACTCATACTGATAAAAACCTAAAGATCAAATAGATTAAAAGTCAATCACTACTTTTGAATGAAATTATATCCAATTCAAAACATTCTCATATTAGATAATTTTTCATGATTTTACTCAGTTTTATATTGTTATACATCTGCACTTTTTGATAGAAAAAAGCATTACTCTGGAAGTATATATTATACTGTAATAAAACAAGAGAAAGATTGGCAAAGGAAATATCATGAAATTCGAAAATAATTATCTCATGTTTCGTTTTACATATATTTCGGTTTGGGAAGACGATAAAATCTTGAAAGTTTTTTTAATAATATCTGTAGGAAGTTCTATATAATTTGCATGAATGTATTCCAATTGCACAACAATAAATACCTTCACATATTTTTGCTTTATGCTCAATACAGTGATTCGTAGCGCTCCCAAGTAGATTTTTCATTTCATCTATGAAAAAAACTATCGGAACAAATGAGAAGAGATTGAGTTATATAGATTTGTAGTACTTTTCATGATGTGTCTTTTGAAAAGACCTTGAGAATTTAACATTTTTTCAAAATTCAGGCGTATGCAAAGTATATCGTCGTGACAGTAGCATTCATATTCTGCAGTCGAGCCCATAGCTATAGTCAAACACTATACTTTACCTTCTATTCCGCTCCCGCAAAGCAGTAATTTACTAAGCAGATAATAATTACCGAACACTAAATTTTATACTGAGAGGTTTAGTTTACTTACTAAAAATTTCGTAGATAATACTGAGAAAAAAATTATACTGAACATTTACATAAAAATATTGAGAATTTACAATAAAATACTGAGCATTGAATTTGTTCTCTTATTTTTCTTTCATTTTTCCTTTCATCATTCTATTTGTGAATGAATAGAATGTTCAATCGAATAAATTTATTTCACAATACTACAGTGATTCGAAATATCAAGATCACCTTTTCTTATAATTTATTTTAACCAAAATTTATTGAAAAAAATCTAGGCAACATATAGAAATCCATGTTAATTAATCGATAGTAATAAATCTGTCATATTGAATATCATTAATCAAGATTTACTACTATCAAGTCAACGAACAGAAATAATTCAATTGAATAAACATTTTTTTAACGCAACAGACTTTCTAAGAAATTTTTCTCAGCAAACCTATGCTGCTCAGATTTAAATTTGTTTCTTCAAAGATTCCGAAAATTAGATAGACACACTCTAGCATTTGAAAAGAAGTTTGAAGTAACTCTAAATTTCAGCCATGTATCAGATTCTTATTTCTTTAGGTACAAGTGCAGTTGTATTGGCGTTATATTCTGTCTTCGTTTCGCATCATTCTATCGTTTATCTAATCATAGTATGCTATAAGATCGAGAAGAATATAATTGTAATAAAAATTATATGAAAAATTTGCTGAAATGTACAACAATCAAAGTTTATATCAAGTATCACTGTTAGAATCAAAAAATAATATCATTAAGATAGTTTTCGAAGCAAAGTACGATTTGGTTAGTCGCATTGTGTGTTCTCTTTATCAATACGAATGTATTACAACTTTTATTAAACAATTGTTGTGGAAAAAATTTTTATTTATGTTCAATATGAAATTTAATTGAAAAACCATTTTTTCGGATAGCAGTAGTATGAACATGCAAGGTTTTTTCGATACGAACTTTAGGTTTTGTTTACTTATCTGTCTAAGTAATTAGTAGCATAGAAATATAGAACACATTTAGATCCTCATTCAATTATTCATTGATCCAAAATCGAAAGAAAAAAGAATAATGTTCTTACCTTTCTGACTTGTTTTGTCAGTTAAAAACTAAAAACAGAAATAACAACATGTATAGATGCACTACAAAAAAAGAAAAGAATATAACAGACCTTGTGGACGACTCTTCTAAAGAAGGATGGCTTGTCTTTATTTTCTAAAAAAAAGATACCATAAGGAAACATGAAGGATTTTATTGAAGACTTTAAATTCTTTAGAATTTCAGGTCGAGGTACCATTTTATGAACCATTTTAAAATTTATTTTTAAGTGTTAGTTAAAAGGCTTAAGATTTAAAAAGATCTTATCTAGGAAATGTTGAGCTTTAAACAGTTTAGTCTCTTTGTCAGAAATAAAAATGGTTCATAAAATGGTATCTAGTTGTAGAAATCTAGAAGATTCTGTCTAGGAACTTTCTTTTTAACAGAATAGAAGCATTATTTGCCGATTGTAGATGTACTGTCGGAAGAAGTGTCACTTTTACGTTCCCTTTCCACGAATGGACAACAGAACTACATTGCCCCTTCTGAGAACGAAAAACGCATAACAGTTTCAAACAAAGCAGAAGTAAAAATATATAAACATCTCAATAAATTTTAAAAAAAACTAGAAAACTCAAACTCAACAGCGTTTCCATTTCTCGACAACAAAATGCTAAAGAAAGAGAACGATTGTTATCTCTATCGCATTTTCCACGTAGTTTATCATTGTTTACATGTCTATTTGAGACAGTGAGGAACGTATAATATTCTTGAATAACAATACAAGCAAACATGTATCGATATTTTGATACATTTAAAAAATACTAGAAAACGCAACTTCAAGAGTGTTTCATTCTTTAGAAATGGAACTTTGATATTTCTGCTGTTGAAATGTGTGTGATTTTTTTCGATCATCTGTACAATCATAAGACATTATTGATAATGTATAAGAAAGTAAAATTCTTGTTTGTTTATACTTAGAGCATACTAAAAGTAGTGACGGAGGTACTTTTTTTCCTTAAGCAAAGGTCTAAAAAAGTTTCTTTTTTTACCAATAGATAGAGCGTATTTCGCTCTATCTTTCTATGCTATTTGATAATTTATCGCCTTCTACCAAGTTAGTGAAATTTCGAGAAAACTTTTTTGCGTACAACTATCCTGTAGCAGAAGCTTATATTTTCGTCTATACGTCATTCTTTTTCGTTTTTTCTTTCTTTTTTTTCATTATTTTCTTATCATTTCTTATAACCTGCTTCCACATGTTTTACTGTGTAGCGATATCAGTGGAAAAGAAAAGAAAACAGAAACAAAATGAATTTGGTGGTTATTTCATTAAATGTTCAAAGTAATCATTATGATTATCTACACATAGCTGCATCCTTTCGATCTATTTCTCGAAAGTATTTCTGTACTCGTCTAGATTTAAGGTGTTCATGAAATCGACCACAGCATTATCTAATGATTCTGAATCATCTTGATTCGTCAGTTTATCTTTGATCAAGTTGAATAACCAGAAGTCACAAGGTGACAAATTTGGAGGATTAGGTGAATGTGGTACTATTGTAAGACCTTCAGAATCAAGATAATCGGATACATCTTCATGCACATGCGATCTGCCATTGTCATAATGAATTTTGATATCACAAGTCCCATACGAAGGTCTTTGACGTTTAATTTCGTCGATCAGAGGTCATAAACACTGACTGATGTAATAATGATGGTAAACAATCTGACCATGTTCGATGTAATGGATTAACTTAGGCCCGGTTGATTTGAAAAAGATCAAAAACAAGGCTTTTGGTGCAAACCGACTTCCTCGAACAACAGTAGGTGAAGAATCTCCTATACATACCCATGTCTCGTTTAATATCTTTCGACCGATCTGTTTGTGACGGAATCAGGACTCATCACCAATAATTATATCTCATAAACGCCACATTTCCTGGTGATATTTCGCTAAATTATGCTTGCATATTCGAACTCGTTCAGCTCGCTAAAGATCGGTGAGACGCTTAGGTATGTGATATGTGGTTATATTCTGAAGATTTAAATAATCAGTGATTATTCGTTGAATAGTCCTATGACTCAAATCAATTTGTTCTTGGATATCTTCGATTGTAATTTAAGGATCATCATCGATGAGAAGACGAACCTGTTCGATATTTTCAGTTGTTGTCTCAGTAGTAAGTCTACTAGGCCGCGCTTTATCTTCAATTTCTTCTCGACCATCACGAAACAATTTTGACTATCGTTCAACTGTGCTTAGACCAGGAGCTTCATTGCCATAAGCAGAATTCAATTCATCATGGATAACTCTTGCTGGAATACTAAGTGCAGTACGTACTGTTATGTAAAAGCGAAAATTTTCAGTAGTCATCGAAAGTCAAAGAGGAGAGAAGAAGGAAAGAAAAGAAGAAAATATACGTTGATCCGTAATAATGCAGATAATAACTCAGACATATTCCTTCTTATGTATATATCGAAGCAAGTTGTAAAAAATAATAAGAAAAGAAGAAAAAAAGGAAGAAAAAACGAAAAAGAATGCTCTATAGACGAAAATATGAGCTTCTGGCTACCAGAGGGTTGTAAGCAAAAACTAGTTTTCTCCAAATTTCACTAACTTGGCAGAAGGCGATGAATTATCAAATAGCATAGAAAGATAGAGCGAAACACGCTCTATATATTGGTAGAAAAAGAAATCGTTTTAGACCTCTGCTGAAGAAAAAACAGTACCTCTCTTACTAGTTTTGGTATTCCCGAAGTAGAATATTTTGATATATATCAGTGGTCAGGACTAACCAGGTAAACCCACTCATATGACTCTAGACAAAGTACTGAGTTCAGCGTGCCCATGTACTGATATCCATAGCAGTATGTTTACTGAACAAACGCCTGTACAGAGATACCCACATCTGTAATTTTACTGAGAAATGCTTTGCAGAGTACCTTAAATTTATCGCATTCTATATGAGAATTGGTCATTCACCGTTTCATTTTGCATACAGATCTTTATATAAACAACTCGTCAAAAAACATGAAATTAGTATTTTTTCATACTAGTTTTTTTTCTAGATTATTTCTTAACTAACTACTAGCTGAGAACATGTCGATCTCAATAATAAATTGAGTGAGGACTACCCTAATGTAGTTTGATAAGGATCTTATCAATTCAAGTCTGGTTGGATGTAAAATTTTAACCTGTTGCAGTTTTCAAAATTGAAGAAATCAAATGAACTAAGACAAAATAATATCATCAATTTCTTTTAGAAAAATAAAAATGAAAAAGGTTGACGATTAAGTTCGACTATCAACATACTGTAGTTTTGACGACAGGGTACCTAAAAATGCTGTGCAATGGTACCCAATTGAATATTCGGTCAGTACCTTCAAGTACCCATTTACTAGATGCTTTCCAGTAAGGCACCTGACGAAGTACCGTATACGTAACTAAAAGTACCTTAAGGTATTTCAGTATCTGAAAGTTCCTCGAGCATACTAGTAGCAAGGTATTTTTTCAGGTACCCTACACTCAGTACATTCACTAGGGAAAGCTTTTCATTATAATAATAAAATAATGAGAGTGGTCGCCGATCTGGAAGAGGGGACTATGTTACTTATAAGTTTTTAATTAAATTTTATCACTTTGTAATCAGCCGTAGCAGCTGTATCGTATTTCACGTTTTAATTCCACAGAGATTGTGGAAACAGCTCTTTTTTTTAGAGAGCAGTTTTTGGTTCGTCATTAATTTCGATAACTGTTGATATACAACAAAACCAGAATTAGTAACTATAAAAATAGTGTACATCAAAATCTTACAAGAGCACCTGAGACGAGATTGAATATTTATTAGTGTCCATTTCAGAGTAGAGTATCCAGGAGCATTTTTTAAGAAACTTTGAAACAACAATGAAAAAATAACTCGAATATTTAACGCTATCTATGGTCGAACTTATTCTGTTTTTTTATAAACTGGAAAAAAATTCCAGCCGTCTTTCTTCTGAGATGTGCCCTGAGTTTTAAAAGATGAATCTAATCGTTTTTGAAAATAATATACTTTCTCAACTATAATATAATAGTTAGATAGCCTAATCTCTCCTTTATCGATCAACACAAGGCCGGAATCGATAACCATTTGCATTAAAAAAAATATGAAGTCTTTAATCAAAACTATTTACCATTTTTTCAAAATCTAAGCAACTAACTAAAGATTTTGCTCTATAAATTCTTAGTTGTCTTCAACTTTGTGACTCAACTCATTAATTGTTAGACATTATACTGGTCAATATGAAAACAAAACATAAATCAAAACATTGTATACTGATAGAAAATAATGGATTGCTCCCATCGTTGCATTTCATTATGATCCTCTACACTTGCTTTTCTTTACTTTCTTTTGTTTGTTTAAGAGAATGTGAACCTTGCAGTATTTTTCAAAGCAAAAGTCAATACCACTTATCTATAAAGATAGATGTAAGGTGCCGGCAAATCGAAATTTGAGCAAAATTTTTTTTCACCGTTTTTTTGGTGTGGATGGATAGAGCTCGTCGAGTTGTCCATAAAAATGTTGTTTTTAGTGTTCTCAGATCGTTTTTTTGGTAGAAAAATTCGAAGAAACTATTATACTTAAAATAGGCTTAAAGTAATATATCGACATTTAAGCTATAATAGTTCATTGCTTTTTTAAAATTTTTAATCTTGACTTCTGTTCCGGAAGTATTTTAATCAATAATTCTGATGAGGCTCGATATAAAAAAGAAATTTTCAATCGATTTGAAACATAAAATAAGTGAACAGTCGAGTCTGCCATGATTATCCCTATATGTGGGCACATACCCTTATGAGGGGGTACCTTCCAAAGCTTTCAACTTTTTATAGATACATCTTTTGCTGGTTTTTTTTCTATAATTATAAACATCACATATGTACCTAAAAAAGTATGTATGGGTTTTGGATCATCTCCTACTGTTGTTTAGAAACTTGAGTTATATCCCATGTCAATGGGCAAATCATAAAAACCAGTTAAAATTGAGCGTATATTTAGCAGTTTTCATTATTTTAAGTCAATGCAAAAGCAAAATAAATAGCATATTCGAAATCAGCGTAAAAAACTACCTCGAATCAGATGTATTTTGCCGAAAACATTTTTCTACGAAAATTTCACCCGTACCCCCCCTCAACGCTTTTCTTCACAAAAATTTCCCGTGGTCCCCTAGGGACCATTTTTTTGTGAAAAATTTTTTTCGGTAAAATACATCTGATTCGAGGTAGTTTTTTACGCTGATTTCGAATATGCTATTTATTTTGCTTTTGCATTGACTTAAAATAATGAAAACTGCTAAATATACGCTCAATTTTAACTGGTTTTTATGATTTGCCCATTGACATGGGATATAACTCAAGTTTCTAAACAACAGTAGGAGATGATCCAAAACCCATACATACTTTTTTAGGTACATATGTGATGTTTATAATTATAGAAAAAAAAACCAGCAAAAGATGTATCTATAAAAAGTTGAAAGCTTTGGAAGGTACCCCCTCATAAGGGTATGTGCCCACATATAGGGATAATCATGGCAGACTCGACTGTTCACTTATTTTATGTTTCAAATCGATTGAAAATTTCTTTTTTATATCGAGCCTCATCAGAATTATTGATTAAAATACTTCCGGAACAGAAGTCAAGATTAAAAATTTTAAAAAAGCAATGAACTATTATAGCTTAAATGTCGATATATTACTTTAAGCCTATTTTAAGTATAATAGTTTCTTCGAATTTTTCTACCAAAAAAACGATCTGAGAACACTAAAAACAACATTTTTATGGACAACTCGACGAGCTCTATCCATCCACACCAAAAAAACGGTGAAAAAAAATTTTGCTCAAATTTCGATTTGCCGGCACCTTAAATCAATTTAAGAATTATTTGATTCATCACAAAACAATATTTAATTTGTTCACACGATGACTTGGATTGATTATGTAACGGAATCAGATTGTGTGAAATTACTTAGCACAAATTATTACATTACAGACTATTAATTGAACTAACTTAAGATATTGATTTATTAGCGTCAAAATGAGTTCAATGTATGGTTCTTGATGACATCTCTAGTACAAATAAAAGTTGAAAGAATAATAAATCTCGTTACGATGTTGATTAAGAGTAAGAATTTGCAGAAGGAAATATTGAATTAGCTGCTTAGCTTTTTAAAAAATTCGGTAAGTAGACTTGAATAAAGTCATCATATTTTTTGAATGCAAAATGTTATCGATTTTGACCTTATGTAGGCAGATGGAGAGAATGTCGAGCTGCCTGACCATTATATTATAGTTGAAAAAGTATATTATTTTAAAAAACGATTAGGCTCATCTTTAAAACTCAGAACACATCCTGCAAGAAAGGTGACTGGACTTTTTCGTTTACTTTATAAAAAAAATAGAGTAAGCTCGGCCTTAGATAGTGCTAAATATCCAATTTGTACTTTTTGTGTTGTTTCATAGTTATTCAAACAATGTCTATAGTCATTTCACTCTGATATGGACAATAATCTCTATGTAATCTGACATGAAACAATCCTATTACTTTGCGAATAGCTCTGACTTATTGTTTAACTCATGTTCTACGTTCCTTTTAACGCTAGAAACACTAAATAGATCTCGTCACAATAATTTTACTTTATGAAGAAAAAGAATTCCTGCAATTGTAGAGTAGCGGGGATGAGCACCTCTAGACCTACCATGACCACGCCACTACTTGAAAAATTCTTCAAAAATATCTTCAAAATTTTTAGGAAACATCGGACCAAACAATGAAATTTCTAGAGATTGTTAAAAGATGCTCTCTCGTCCTAGTTCCGCTCGCAATAACCCTGAAAATATTCATTTTTATATGAGACAATAATTCAAAAATAATAGGTCTTTTTTATGAGCTTACCTGTAGAATTATTTGTTTCATTAATATTTGATTTGATAGTTGGTGGATTTTCGTGTTTAAATTCGAGTGACTTTTGATGCCATTGAACACTCATATCAAAATCACCTTTTTGAGATGCAAGCTCACCAAGATCTTCATATAAACTGATATGTAATTGATCATTCGGTAGAAGTTCCTTTAGTAAACGATTAAAATATTTTTCAGCTAAATCAAATTTGCCCATTTTCCATAATACTTTTCCTAATGTTCGAAGATTTGTTTCTCCACTTCCAATTTTTTGTTTCATATGTGTAAGAACTTGTTCTAAATCATGTTCATCATCACTACATAAACTCATTTTAATAGTCCAAATTTGATCATCATTACACTTAATACTTTTTAAGCGAAAAATGGAGCCAATCATAAACAGTACTTCTGATTCACTAGGAATAGCACTAATTTGGCTAATTTCAGCAAATGGTTTTGTAGTGATCATCTTGGGATTAGCATCAATTTCAAAAAATACTCGTTTCGAATCTTCTGAAGCAGTAGAACGTTTGAGAAATGCTAAAGCTTTGTCATATTCAGTACTAGTAGAGAAAAATGAATTGATAGAAATAAATTGGCCGATACTTTGTTCTAGAGTCGTAATTTCATCAGTTGTCATTTTTTGACCTCGATAAGCTTTTAATGAATGCTTAGATTGATATTTTTGTAATTGTCGATGAATATCAGAAATATATTCACGAAATAAAAAAATCATATGGATATCTTGTTTTCGCAGAGCAGCATTAAGAATTTTATAAAAAAACATTTCTCTTGTATACCACCATAAAGCTTTATTGGGTAAATAATCATTTTGAAATTCATGTATATTTTCTAGTTCAGTATCATTTCCTTCAAATTGAGTTTTACAATAATTAATAAGTTCATTTTTATCTATTTGAGTCGATTTTAACCGTAGAAGACAATCAATAAGAACTTGAGAAAAAACAAATTCTCCATTAACTCCTGCTGTTGATTTACCGGCAGCAACACTTGTTGTACAAATATTAATTGATAATGGTTCTTCAACTTTTTTCTGAATTTGATGATCTTCTTTAATTCGGTAAGTGAGTTCATCAAATTCAGTAATAACAGCTTTCACCTGTAGAAACTAAATAAAATAAAAACTTAAATTTTCTATTTAATTTTACCTTTGCAAATTTAGAAGCCCATTGTTCATGACTTTTCTTATCCATGCAATAGATATAAATCGATATGACTTGTCGAAGTTTATGAATAGATGGTACTAATTCTCGTCCTAATCTACCATTAACAATAAGAACTAATCGATCTTTCTCTGATGTTTGTTCAATATATTGTTGACATTGTTTTACATCTTGAAATTTCTTAAGATAATTAATAATAGAACGTAACTTTTGTTCTGTATCTCGGGTTTCATTCACGTTTGCATTTGAATCGAGCCAAATAAGACAGAATATTTCAAGACGTTTGTTATCGATATTTGTGTATGAAATATCATTTGGTAGAATAGATGTAGCCATGTTAATTAAAGAAACTAAATTTAAGAGAACTTAAATATCGCGTTTTGATCCAACTATTTAGAAAAATATGTTTTTCGACAGATGAAAAAGAATATCACATCTTCACTTTTATTGTTTTATTTCTCAATATTTTTTATTATGTTTTTCTCATTTGACTCTATAGAGGACTGAAAAAAAATACCTCACCTCTTTTCAATTATTCGTAAATATTAGATAAATGTGTAAACATCAGATTTAAATTCTAATGCTAAGTATACTTGAAAAAGTGAGCTAGAGAGATGATTCATTCTACCAGGTTTAGACATTAAATTTATCCTAGTGAGTTCTTTCTATTAAAACTTGATTTGTATTGACTACTGATCTAGGACTTCGATTCGAGTTCCCCATCGTAGAAAATCTCGAAGTAGCATTTCTATCAAAGGAAGATGAAAGTTTACTTTTCGATTAATTTGAGCGTGGACAAAAGCAGAATCGATTTCCGTTTACGTATCTTTGCAATAAATGACTTAGCTATCTTGTTTTTTAATATTTTGTATTAAATAGTTGGGTTTTTGTTTGATCATGAGAGGAAAAGTTTTTTACAAAAAGCGACATAGATCAATGTTGCCATAAAAAAGCATTGGGAATAACGAATACTTTTGTGATAACTCATCAATGGATCGATGAATCATTCTCATCTTCTTCTCTCGACTGAGATATCTATGAGATGAAACTATGTAGAAAATTTAATCACGATTGGATTTTTTTTTAATGTGTACAATTGCGTGCAAAATGCTGCATACATATGCACCAATCAATTTGCATGATATGTGCATAGATGCATCATAAAATAACTTTAGTATATACCCAGCTAGGAACTCTAACGAGAAAATGCTATTAAAATGATAAAAAATTTAAAAAATAATTATAACGATGTAAACATATCACAAAAATATCGAAAATTGTTCTATACGTTTGGCATTAAAATGACTCAATGAAGAATCCAGTATTTCATCGATAATATTCTCGTCAACAGGACTCACACCAATGGCGCAAATCTTGTTTGCGCACTTCTGATAGTCCACTCAATGTTCATAAAAAATACTGTATATAAATCAAATTATTTTTTGGTATTATTTATGATCATTTTGCATCATGATAATTCTGTCGATTTGATCATATTTTAATATGATTTTCCTATGCTTATCCTTGTTTGAGTATTCATTTTATTTTCTGTCCTTTCATCTAATTTCTTGCTGTATATCTGTTTCTGTATATTCTCTCAATATTTTAAGTTCTATCTCAAATATTTTAGGTAAATATTATACTCTAATTTAGAATGTGCTGTAAGAAAATTCAGCTGGAACTATTTGAATTTTTCTCAAATCTAAAACTAATAAATGTTGTATAGAATGACACTTGTCATTTTCAATATATCATTTTTATTCCTTAATACTAATAATACTTATGTTTAGATGCAAACTGTTCTATCATCTGAAAAATCAAGAACTATACTCATCAATTAAAATCACTTTTATTGTTTCATATAATTCGTAAATATTAATGAAATTAAGTCCACTATATCAAATATAATTATTTTTTTGATTATATTTATAATGTGTCTAATTTTCAATGCCATCATGAATCTATTTGAATATTATTCGAACTGATACCTTGAGTCAATTCATTATAATTCAAGTTTGTTTTAATGAACTACTTTAAATGATATATGTTTAATATTATTTGGAAAAATAATAATAAGAATAAAATACTGGAGATGCATCATGAAAATGTTCACCAGTGACCGAAAACGAGTCAAGCATTTGGTAAATCGAGTGGAGTCCAATTTGATCCAAAAGATTCAACGTTTTGAAAATTTTATTATTTCATCATCTGTCTGTCAGTGTTAGTCATCGTCATCGTTAGATGAATTGATATGAGACAATGTTAGTTCATTTCAATGAATAGACACTGATGAACTGACGACGCTAAAAACACTACAATGAGTGATATACACTAGCTTTTATTCTTTTTCACCAGCAGATATGTCCTACAATTCCGATCATCCACTATGATAGCAATATCATTGAGTAAATGTCCAAGTTTAAGTATCTTGGTGTCATTCTTAATACCACATTATCATTTAATTTTCATCTCGACTACATTACGACAAAAATTTATAAAAATATTGCTGTGTTTAAACGGTTATCGACCACTTGAATGCTGTCTGAGGAAGTCTCTTATCGACTATATCATACTTATATTCATCCATATTATCAGTCTTTATTAAATATATATCCGATTCTTACTCGGTCTAAGCAGCTACAACTTGAAGCATTAAATCGGAGAATATTTCGTAATATACATAGGTGGCATGATGCTACAAACGACAAAGTGGCCAATCTTCCAAAGTACAAATCAATAAAACTACTAACACAAAAATATTTTTCCAAATTATTATCTACATTTTTTTGTACAAATTCCTCTGTTATTGCAGACTTCTTCCAGCACAAACTATATTTACTGTTTTCAAAAGAATACTTCTTAAACTCTGATTTGTTGAAGGAAAAGCGTGAAATCTCAAGTAAGGGTAGAACATCTAATCGTATTACTCAGCTTTTTAAATTTTGTAAATCATCTTTATTTGATTATGTTTTTTGTTATGCTTAAAATTGAAATGTGTTAAGATGTATGCTAACATTTGACTTCTGTTGTTTACAGTAACTTTAATCTTTATTTTACTTTATTCTGTTGTATTGAGACGAGCAATGGAGTCTAAAACTGTACATCACATTATCCTTCTTCTCTTTGCAATCGTTTCTATTAAAATCTTAATTGTAATCTATCAATGTTATTCTTTTTTCTTTCTACATTATTTCTAAATCAGAATTATTCATCAGGTTTTTTTTAATTGACTAAGAGACAATGTTCGTCTAAGTCTATTCTCCTCTTTAAATATTTTTTTCTCCAGTTTTTGTGATAAATAAAGCAATACACTACTATACTAAGTTTCATAGTATCATTAGAATGTAATGACTTAATTGATCTTCAGCTTATGTAAATGGATGGTATGCGATGTACAATAGATTTCGTAGTGTATTTGAATTATTTCATTGTTTATCGCAAAAAGATGATTAATATGAAGCAAATGCTTAAATGATCTAATGTTTGATCATATTTGGAATATTGGAATTGATAAAATATGTCATCTATTCCATTTCATAGAATTCAAAGGTACAGAATCTGTCGCTAAAATAAAAAATTTCCCTTATTATAAAAGTCAATTAAATAGAGTCTATGATATTTCTCATTTAAAAATGATTTTTAGAAAACATAATAGACTTTTCCTTAGTGAACAGCATAGATCTAGCAAGGTAGCTTCAACTTTCGTCGATGATGTGAGATAAATGTCTTTCAAATTATATCATAAAATAATTCATAGACAAATCTAATTTTTAACAACGCGAAGTTTTCGAAGTACAGCATAGTATAAACCGTATACCCCTGTTGTTTTTAAAAGGAGTTAGTCATCTGGAATTTTTAGAACTGTTGCATAATTCATACCAAATACTTCAGCTAGTTTTAACACTAGCAAATCTTCAAAGTTTATTATAAATTACAGAATTTCTAAAGATGCCCAAAAACCGCGTATAACTAAAAATAGGAGATATATATAAATAATTCTATGATACGATCTTTAAGATTTCTAAAGATCCATTTCGATTTGAAATCAAAAATATTTTTGTTTTACGTTCATAATGAAATAATATAGATCATTATGTGTAGAGAAGCGACGACAAGTAGTGACATTGCACTAGGAAAGAGAACAAAAACGAATCTTTGAAGAAGAAAAATATTAGTGCTATATAATAAATACGAATTATGAAAAAAAGTAATAGAAATGTAGTAAGGTGCATGGTCAATGTAAACAAAGGCAGATACTACCGACACTATGATAAAGATGCCTACAACTATATCGAAAATTTAGTGAAAAATTTTATAAAAACACAAATAATCCAAAATTCGTTCTGAAAATTGAAAGATTCTTTCCTAAATGAGGAAAATATTTTTCACGAAGTTTCTTCAAACGGCCGTTCGCGCATACGGTTAGATTCTGCGCCTCTGATAGGATCGTTTTAAATAATTTTGGAGCATCTATAGAAACAAGAAATTAACCTACAGTATTGCCAAATTCACGCAAGAAAATGATTCAGAGTTAATCAAGACGATAGTTCCAAGTTCCAAAACCGAGCAGAAAACTCATAGAAACTTTCTGTCTCTGACAGAGTATTTTTAAAAAATCGGTTGAAAACCAAAGCAGTACATGAAGTGGAGATGACAAAGAACTTTTTCTATGATATTCAACCATCTTTAAGCAGCAAAGACGGGATTTCAATGGGAAGACGCAAAATAAAACTGGAAATCTCCAAATATCTTGAGAGAACTGTTATTCACTTTTTAGTTAAATACAACATGTTTTTTGGCACTTTTAGATGTTCGAAAGATAAATATATGCACACTCCGATTTTTCAAGGATTACTTTAGTATTTAATATATAATCTTTGAAGTATTTGTTAATCATAATAATTCTATATTCTTTATTACATTTTAGCACTATGTGTAACTAAGTCTAACCAAAAGAAACCATAGATATTTTTTCCTAGAGACGGGCAAATTCAATCTCGACTCTGAACCAAAGCATGGCGGTTCTGATACAGTTCTAATTCAGTAGAAACCTCAATTTTATACAAGTCGAGTTTTTCATCAGCAATACAACGATTAATTATCTCATACTCGTATTATCGTACTTACTGATCTATTATATAAACAAAAATTGTGCTAAAGATGAAATTTTCGCAATAGCGTTACATTTATCCAGCTCAACGTGCAATAGTTTTGAGAAAAAAGTATCGCATTTAAATCATTATCAAAAGCCAATGACTGTCAACTACTTAGTCTTTATTGATATTTCATAAGTGGATTACTGAAATTAAAAATAAGATCTTTTCGTAATGTTATTACAGCCATACTGATCCAGTATTATTTTCAGAGTAACCTTACGTAGATAAAAGGAATAATGTTTCTTCTATTTCCCACATAAAAATCATACAGAACAGTTTAAATAACATTTCATATAGGAGGTTGAAACTTCACATTAGGATGCATAAATAGTTTCAAAGCAAGATCAAATATATTGCCATGGAGAAAACTGCAATTAATGCTTAACGTATACATGTTAAAGATATTTCGAAGCAATCTTCCGAATAATAAAGTATATTTTCTTACATTTCTGAGTTTATTCTACAACGTGATATAAACATTTATTTCGAATTCTGAAATAAATACTTATGTCTGAACTGTCGCACTACATAGGAGAATCAATATATAAATAGCTAGATATACTTACGACGAAGATTAACACTGAAATATATTGATGTTGTTTTTATGTATGTTAGAAGCAAGTTATCTTACGTATTTATATTCAATGAAATCACTTGGTTTTCTCCAAGTAATGTTTATTTACGTGAATCGATCAACCGTGCTATTTCATACATATCATGACCAGGTAGATATGGGTGAATATTTTTCGCACACCTTTTTCTTCATCATACTTCACTGTACAGTTTTATCTTCTCTTTCGATTCTTTGCTCGATGCAAGAAAAAAAATCAACCTGTATATTTATTCAACATAGTCCATATTTTTTTTTCGAATAAAAAAATCAATTGTACAATGGAAAATAACTAATGACGTATATAAGGGCTTTTGAGAAGGATTTTAGGAAGCAAATTATTTTTTCTTTTTTGATATGTGAATCGATTCAATTCGTCAATTCAATTGTTGGTGAAGCTTGAACTATTTATTCAATCTAACTTATTGATGATTTCAAATCAACTGTTTATAGATAGATTATGATCAGAAACTTATCCGGAAATGAGATTTGGATGGATTAATAAATCTAAGGAATTAAGAAAAAGAAAACGTACATAGATTTATTTGAATACAAAATAAAAAAGGACAATATTAGCAACGCGTTTCGAATATTCTTCTTCAGGCTATACTAATACATAAATAACATATAGATAACGAATATGAATACAAATAATAGATAGAAGTACAAGTATACATGCAAGAAAGAACAAAATTTCAGGAGAATTACAAATAATATTAATTCTAGAAAAATTCTGAATAATATTAATTCATCTAATTTGTTTTTTCGAGATAATGTGTCAATAAAATGTTAAGACTTTTTACAATATGATAATAATTATCTTTATAGGATGTGATAGGCATCGCAACTTAATACATCATTTTTTGTATTATTTGTAATGTGAAGACATATTTTTTCTATTAGATGTAATGGAATTGTGTACGTTGGTTTTATTGTAGAAATAGAAATACAATAGAAAAATAATAAAGGTCCGGTTCACTTCGCCGACAAAATTCTAAGCTACAAAAACTTGCAATTTGTTGAAAATTTTGCGTTAGGATATTGTTGACTTTACGATTTTTCTCGAAATTTGTTGTTAAACTGTGTTGAAAATTTAAGTTGTGATTTGTAAATTTTTTCAACTTAGCTATCACTACTGAAGTAAACTGTAATTTAATTATGGCTTCAAATCAAAACAATGACAACACTTCAAGCAAGTATGCTGAAGTGATTAAATCTACAAAAGGCAAAGTTAAAATAAATATCGACGGATTTTTGTGTGACAAAGATAAAAATCGTGATGATTTGTATTACTAGGTTTGTGAGCGCAAAGTTCAAAAGGAAACGAAATGTACTACACGGGCCGCTACAATTTGTATCGAGGACCAGCATAAGATTCGCAAATTTGATGCTAAGCAACATAATCATGCGCCATAAGCAAGCAAACCTGAAGTTCTAATAGGATGCATGCAAATGAAGGAGTCGGCTCAAACTAGCAATGATCAACCTGCACAAATCATTAGTAATATTGCTGCTACAACATCGCGTAATATACAACCATGTTTACTACCAAAACAGGCTTTAAGACAATAAATCAAAAGAGCCAGCTGTGTTTGCTATGAAGAAGTTGAACCAAACACATTGGATGATTTTCAGTTACCAGATGCATATTGTACTACATTAAGTGGGATGAATTTTGCAAAAGACACCAAAGACGGAACTGAAAGAATCTTGCTTTTCACAACAAGTGAAAATCTTAAATGGCTGAAAGAAGCGAAATTTTGGATTATGGATGGAACCTTTAAAGCTGTTTCTACTTTGTTCCGGCAGTTGTACAACATTCATGCGCCTGCTGGCGGAAATGTTAATTCTCGCATTGTTCCATTGGTTTACGCGTTAATGAGTTCTAAAAGTGAAGAGTTGCATCAAAGATTATTTCAAGAACTAAATGAATGGGCAGAAGAAAATGAATTGGAACTGAAACCAGGCTTTTGTATTAACTGATTTTGAAAAAGCTTCAATCAACGCATTACAATCAGAGTTTTCAAGTGCTCAAAGAAAAGGGTGTCATTTTCATTTGGGCCAATCTATGTACAGACAAATTCAAGATGCAGGGCTCACCAAAACATATGGAACTGACCAAAACTTTAGTCTTCTTATAAGACATATTTCGGTTTTAGCTTTTTTAAGCCCTGTGGAAACTCCAGATGCTTTTGACGAAGTCAAAGCTTTATTGCCAACTGATGCTAAACTAATTCTTCAGTGGTTTGAAAATAACTACGTACATGGAAGAGTGAAACGAATATTGAGAAATGGAATAGTTCAAAGACATGTTCCATTATATCCACCAGCAATGTAGTCTGTCTTCGATAATACGGAACTTGGATTTTCAAGAACCCAAAACAAAGCCGAAGCCTGGCGTAGTCGCTGGGAAACATTGTTCGGTCGGTCGCTCTTATGTTGGCATTTTCACTATAATTAAACAAATTCAAAACGAACTAAAATGAAATTAAAATGGAAATTGAAAAATCAATGCGTGAAGAACCATGTCCAAAAAAGCACAAAGAAGATGAAAATAGAGAATTAAAAATCCAAAATATTATTGCGGATCGCAACAATAGATCAACTGTATATTTTCTTCGAGGCATTGCTCACAATCTTTCATTGTAAATATTTGTAATTTTCATGAAAAACTTTTACAACTCCAAAAAAAGGAAAAAATTGTAAAAAGCTAAAAAAAGATGAGATTTTATTTGGTAATATTTTTGTATTTGTTGTCTTTGTCTATATATATGTTTCTCCTTTGTCCATGGGGTACTAGTTCATACACCTCCTCGTGGTGTACCCTGGAAACTATCAGATTTAGTAGGCTAAGCTATGGACTAATTTCGTCGGCGAAGTGAGTGCGACTCGTCTTTTGCATATTTAGATTTAGGCCGAACTCTTGAATTATTCTTGCAAACACTTTTATAAAGTGTTCCAGATTTTCTATGCTGTGGCACATAACAACAAGATAGCGCTCATCCAACGGATTCGCTGGTCTTTTCGTGAAAGAAAATTAAGTGCCATTATACTTCAAAATAATTTTCATTTGGATTATCTTTTATCTCAATCTTCTTGATTGCATGAAAATTACGAAACAAAATATCCCTATATAAATTCACATGTAAATGATACGCAAACCTCAAATATGAGTTCTTTGTCTTCGATTGAATTTGATCAAGTCTAATACAAATGTCTGGCCATATTCAGTGGCTTGAACAAAGCAGAGAGATAAACATTCATATCTTTTTAAGCGTAATACTTATCGCTACACGACTATTTCTTTAAGAAAACGGAATTAGATATGGTTCAGGTGTTTTAGTTTGTTCGTCAAGTTAAGTAGCATGGCCAGGTGGTGACTACTCCTAACTACAATTCCATGAAAAAAATATCTTTTTTAAAACTAGAGAATTCTAAACAGCTTCTTAAAGTTTTAGGACGATACAACCACATATCTATTTCTGCTTACGTTACAATAAGCAAAAATCACTATGTTAGTAATCACAATTCCTTTACTGGATATGCTCTGTTATATAAAATGTCTAGTAAAGATTTATTTTTCCTTAAGAATCGAGTCATTTGAGAATCTATTAAGGTACCTCAAATCTCACTTATTGCACTTATGATAAACTTTCTAAATCAACGACTAGTCGATCGGCCACTCACAATTAGCCGTTTCCATGTACAATTTGTTTTTCTGTCTGTCATCTGTCACATTAGGATTCTCGTGCGCACGAAAGTAGCTTATTCATAACATATCGATACGCAATCGAAAACTTGCAACATTCAGATAAAATTGTGTAGTTTTCATCAGTTTTCAATTTCTTTTTTGTTTTTACAAAATGATATTTTGCCGGATTCGTTATCAAACAAGATTAATTAGGCTCTTTAGAATATCCACTTGAATTACTTGAAGCTTATTTCAAACTATGCTTTGAAATAACGTTCTATGTCAACGTCTAGTCATTTCCATATTTAACACCGCTACATCCTTTAATATTAGTTTAGATTCCTCTCAAAAAATTACTGGGCATTTCTTAATACACTCACTAAGAAGCTAAAAAAGGAAAACTATTCAAAAACTGCTACCAATAGAGTACATTATATTGTGATCTAGGAACAATCGTTATCTATTTGGAATGTTATTTTAAGGTTCATGTCTATGAAGACTCAGCAGTACGACATCAAGCACCCACTTCGTTTTTTTTACATACTTCTATATAAATCTTACTCAAAACTCTAACGTATAGTAATGTACAAAGAAAAGTGTTTTTATTAGAATCAATGTCGAACATGGATTCACGACCTTCGATTATTCTAATTCAGACTTAAAATACCAAGGAGTTCATTAAAAAAAGCTAAGAAATAGATTGAAACAGCTTTTATTCACTGCAAATTCGAATTTTCTGTACTTAACAACGATCAGTCAAGTTTTATCAAAAACTATGATTTATTCATTTACCATTAATTAATAACTAACAACATTAAAAAACTAACATTAGACTTGAGTTCCCCATAGCAAATTATCTTTGATAAATTTTTATTGGAGACAGTTCATGTTATTTATTATTAATTATTTGGTAAAACCCATCCAGTCTTGATTTATCGATCTTCCGTTACCTTGAATCAAAACTTTTAAGAAAAATAACAAAATTAACTATGAAATACTTATTTACTTATTCTAAACCTCAAATTTGACTCGAAATTCGAATTCTATACCTTCGATAATCCTTCGTAGAGTATTCTTATCAAAATACCACAAGTTTTAAATATTAATCTAGACGACACCATTTTCTGATTGGGATAAATACACAAACATACTGACAAACTTTACAAACTCATTTTATGCTATATGATCCCTACTTCGATTCGGAAAATAAATCGTTATTTCCTTAGAAAAAAACATTCTGTAATCAAAAATTCCTTTCAAATTTTTACAAAAACTAATACTATCGATCGATTTCTTGATCTAGACAATCTTTGATCAAACTTTATAAAAAATCGTTTTTTCTTAGTCTTTTTTTTAAAAACAAGTAACGCGCACGTCAAAGGTGACTCGCTTAACTCTCCACTGAACTCATTCTATCTATTTCGAAAATCATTGATGGATAAATAATAGACAAATGTGACGAAATAGCCAGCTCAGTTTGAACGAATCTCCCACATTTTATGATTTATAAAACCAAAAACTATCAATCTTAAATGCGAAAAATATCAAGCACCCACGATTTTCTCATCACAGATAACATTTTTTGACTTTTCTGGTGCATTGATAGGGTACTACCATAAATTGCCTGGACTATAAGTTCAACTGCAGTTTGTAACGCGAAACTGAGACAAAGCGTAACATTTCTATTGATTTCAGCTAAGTTACTTTAGCCTGACCTAGTATCCTGAGCAAACACACACAGAATTATGTTTTTGATATGACTTTCCCTCTCAATCAAGAAAACAGTAATACAACATTTTCACCC
The DNA here is from genome assembly GCA_022393335.1 of Macrotrachela quadricornifera. Lineage (NCBI taxonomy): Eukaryota > Metazoa > Rotifera > Eurotatoria > Philodinida > Philodinidae > Macrotrachela > Macrotrachela quadricornifera. The sequence continues at coordinate 561,607 of JAJEKB010020870.1, read as the reverse complement.
CAACTTTTCACTGAAATTTCCCGTAGCATTTGTTCGTTATGATCTCCTGATATAAGAAAAAATGCATAATGTTCGGAGTTAAGTGAGCAGAAATTTGGAATAACAACAAGCAAATAACACCATATTAGGATTCAGAACTTCTTTAATGCTAGTTCTTTTTACGTCAAATATCTAATAAAGAAATATTTTACCTCAAGGAGCGAATCATTCGCCATTTTCTCAAAATGTCTCAAATCTCACTTATTGTACTCAAGACAGAGCTTTTAAATCAACGTCTAGTTGTTCGTCCGTCTTCCTTCGATCGCCCATTCACGACTAGCCGTTTGCATATACAATGCTACTGTCTCGATCGATATTAGTTCAGCTTTGGAGTTAATGAATGCATCTCGTTTAAATTCTTTTCAATAAGCTACTGAGTATTGGTAAATACGCTCATTAAGAAGAAACTAAAACAGGTGAACTATTTAAGAATTGCTAGAGATAGAGTACAATACATTGTAGTCTAGGAAAGAGCTTCGTCTATTTTGGAATATAATTTTACGATTGCTACCCATGGAGATTCAACAACAGAACTTCAAACAGTCATTTCGTATTTACATATTTTTGTGCAAATCTCACTCGAGGATTCAACATATAGTGATCAACAAAGAATACTGTTTATATTAGAATTAATATCGAAAATAGATTCACGACCTTCGAATATCTGTGAGCAAGTTTAAAACAACAAGCAGTTCATCAAAGAAAGCTATAAGAAATAGATCGCAAATATTTTTACTGACTTCGAATTCATATTTTCCAAACTCGATAACGATGAGTCAAGTTTTATTAGAAACGACTATTTAACAACATTGAAAAACTAACTCCAGATTTCGATTCCTCATAGTCACTTATCTCTGATGGAGTTTTACTGAAGACAGTTTATATTTTTTATTATTAATTATTTGGCAAACCAACAGTTTTCATTTATTGATCTTTGACGATCTTGGATCAAACTTCTTAGGAGAAAAAGTAAAACTAATTACTAATTGTTTGGTAACTTATTACTAACCACAAATTTCACTCCAGATGTTAAGTCTTTACCTTTTATATAGTTTTCAGCTAGAATATGACAAACTTTTGATATTAATCTAGCTGACAACGTTTTCAGATTGACTTTGACATAGAAAGATACAAGAAGCTTTAGAAGAGATCATACCTGCATAACTACAGATTTATTTTATATTATATGATCTCTCCTCCAATCTACGAGAGAAATCGTTATTTCGTGAAACAAGTCTTCTTTTAATAAAAAAATTATTTAAAAAAATTCAAAAATTAATGGTATTATTCGATCCCTCGACCTCGAAAACCTTTGTTGAAACATTAAGATTCGATTTTTTCCAAATGAAGATTTCTTATTGGTTTCTCTAAGAACATGTTTTGATGACCTTTGACCTGGCACAAACAAACAAAACGCATTTCACTTTTTTCCGTATCACTCTCCCTTCAGTCGACGAAGTAGTAGATTTCAAAACTTTTGAAATTTAATTCCACTAATTGATTCCTCATCGTTAAGAGCGTGTTGGTCAAATGTTATAAAAAAATCAGTTTTTTGGGGTAAAACAAAATTTTTTGTAAAATCATAAAAAACCAATACTACCGTTCAATTTCGCGACGCCAAAAACCTTTTAAAAGATAAACTTTAAAGAAATTTACGGCCGTATAACCCTTTCATTCAGAAAACGAAATAAATTGATCGACAGATAATAGATAAATAACAATGAATGATGTATTTATATGGTGAATTGAGAAATGGTTTAATTTGTACAATCGTTTTTCGTGAAGTACAATTCTTTAATATATATTTTAGATCATTTATCGGTTTTATTTTAGCTTAATGTTTAAATCCAAGATTTTTTACGGCAAATCTGAAATATTAAAAGAATCTCATTCGAAATTTGTTAGTTGGGCATTCAATACTACTCATAAAAGTAAACTACGAGGAAGACTACAACATTGAAAACACAGATAACACAACCTAAAACCACAAGTACAGCCAATTTAAATACTCGACCCCGATTACCTTTGGTCAAACTGTATGAGAAAAATTTTTTTCTCAAAAGAAAACCATTCTTTGTGTAAAAAAATCAACCTCAAAAAGATTTTAAAAAACTGACATTACCAATCGATTCTCCGACCCCAAAAATCTATGCATTGAATTTTTTCTTAAGACTATTAGTGAATTTTCATTAGTTTAGCGAATACTGAATTCTGATTGGCTTGGTCGGACAGACAAACTTTAAGTATTTTAGCCTGCATATTTAAATAAACACTCTATAACCCTTCTTTCAGAAAAGGGAATAATGAAATGTATCCTCCTATGTGGTATAATATAAATATTTGGAAAACATTTTTATTTTGATATAGAAAATTATTCATATACGTTTTGTAGAGCTTTCAATAGCACATCTTTTTATACATCTCTTAAGAATAATCATGAAATATGAGATGAAAATCTATTCTTAACTTTTGTTGAAAGTCCATTATCATTTTAAATTACGTAAACTTATGAGTATAAGACTACATATGAATAATTTATTTGTCTTGTTTTTTTTCGTCAATTGTTATATAAAAAATATCAATCAGTTTAAAAATGTTTCTTTTCTATATGACAATCCGCATTATGCGTCGTTTATTCCGCATATGAATTTTAATAAATAATCTATTTGTTTCTATTGTATCATTTTCAAGATATTCTTAGAGCTACTATTGCTCTTTAAAAAATGAATATTTCTTTTTATGTCTAGCGTTTATTCTAAAAGAAAACGTATGACGATAAACTACTATCATCAGTTCTTAAGTTTTTTATTGAATGTATCTCTGTTATTTTTTTATTTTTACTTTGTATTTAAGATAGTCCATGAGTATATCGAGCAAAGCTTTTTTCCTCTAAGATATCGTTTTCAACCTTTATTACATGGCTATTCGAAGCTCAAAATTAGATTATCCCTACAGTATTTTTTCGCTTATTTTTAGTGCAAGTTGTGTATCTGAATTAATTCTAATGGAACTAGAAATGTTTTGTACTGCTTGATAATCGTTGTCACGTATAATATTGATGAAAACATTCAATGATCCCATTGAAGATGTTTGCGGATCATGCACTGGATGTAAGCGTCAAAGGGATTTTTAAATTATGCTGAAGGGAAAATTCTTGATCAAGAGTCGAATACCTCGACGAAGGACATGGATCAATTTTACAATGTGATGAGAGTATTGTTGTGGTAATGACAGAGTCAGCGATTCCATACAGTAGTTTCCTTTTATTATTCTAGTAGTTGTCGAAATAGTCGTACTAATATAACGAAATAGAATCAGAAATACACCCTCACTGATCATTGCCATCACTAAGAGAAAAGAATTTGCTTTCAATCGGTAAGTTTTTCAGGTAGAATAGTCGTGGATCACTGTTTGATAAAGATATATTCATTCTGGCTTAAACTTTGATGAGTTTCTTGACCTTATAAGATCTATCTATGGTCAAAGTTTCAGTTTGAAATTCGATCATTCAAATACTCAGAAGTTAAAGTTGAGTAAAAGGCTCATAATTCCACAACAGAAAGCTGGAAAACCAAATCATCCATCCTAGAATATTTAATAACTCACTAAGATCTATCACTTACGCACATGTCTGGTCTAAAAACGATTTGACAGTTGTTGGATTATGTTCCCTCGTCAGCCATCTTCAGTTTTTATCAATAAATGTTTAGAAATCATCAGAGAAATTACAAGAATCAGAATATAACAATATTGAACAATTGAAAGAAACAATATTACAAAGAAGTAGAAGAAATTTAATGTATCTCAATGTTAACGAATGCCGGATAAAATATCAAGAACTTGTTTTGTGCATAGTATGACCTATAGATCTGAAATTTTGTAGTTAAATAGTGTTAATTAGATCCAATTACCTATTAAAATTTCAAAGATATTACTTTAATTGTATCTGAGAATAATGAATTTTAAGGCATGCGTATGAGACTGTGAGCACACGTAGTTTGGACAAATAGCACGAAAATCTATTCAAAGATGAAAATATGGTAAAGAAGATGATCTAATTGTTCCAGATTAAAGCAATTTCTTTTTCTTGTAACAATAATTATTTTTCATTCTTTTAAGAGTAGCTAGTATCCAATGAATTAATCGATTTATATCTGTTGAGGACCGAAAATTTTCTTGCTGATTGACTTTTGTAAATTATTAATAGATCGATTACTATAATAGAACACGTTAATGCATTTCACCGTCATTACAACTGCTATACGATGAAATCAAATACACTTTTTTTTCAAAGAAAAACAATATATACATATATTTTCTTCATTCATGTTTAGTCTTCAGTAAAATCCTATGTACTACGGGCAACATCAATGTAACATTTGTAAGAATGTAAATTTCTTCAGAAACAAAAAAAAATAAAATCGTTTTATTTTTAATGTATATTTTATGTAATAGTGTTCAAAAGACTAAATACACAAATAAGTATAAAAGGAATGGAATATGAAAAAACAATTGCTGCTGATGATAAATCATAGAAATGTTGAGCAAATCCAGTATCAGCAAGAATACGTAAAGCTGCTTGAGCTGTATTTCTTGTATTACAACGTGATTGAACACATTCTATATAAATCGTTCGAAATTCTCTTTTATCATCTAACGTTGTTTTCTCATATAATTTAACACCAACTGAATTTATATGATCTTCACATGAACGAATAGTGCTAGTAGAATTGATTTGTAGTAAACAACTTTGACATTGATTAAAAGTTTCTTTTTCATTATCACTATTGTAACATTCAATTGTTGAAGAAGTACTTTTGCCAATTGGAAATAAATCATGCATTCGAGAAACCACAGTAGGTATCATTTTTGGTATAGATTGCATAGATGCAATAATATGACGAGTATTTTCCAGAATATTACAACCAGAACATTCATGGAATATATGTACTGAAAGAATTCCAGTTGACAAACTTACTTCAGTTTCAACAAATGATGGTCTACTTTGTGAAACACTTGGAGTGAAATAGAATATACCAATATTTTCTTGATTAGAATAATATGTAACACTAACAGCACAGACTAAACTCGAATTACTAAATGCTTCACAAGTAGTTGGTGGTTGTAAAGTAGTATTAAATGGAATATCTTGGTGACAGGCAGAATAGCATGATTGTTCACCGTTTACAATAGATATTAGAAACAAAACTTTGACTATAAGAAGATACATTCTTGTGTCTGATAATATTTGTTATAGTTGGAAGTCTACATTATATCTTTTATATAGTAGTCAAAATGTTATCTAACAACACCTTTGATAAGTGACTTAACATATATCAGTTGATAAATTTAAGAGAAATTCTATATATAATGTTTATAAACATATTTGAAGGACGCTAATAATAGTATTCGATTATTAATTTTCTTAACAAATGAAGAATTTACGCATGTATCAGATTTTGGTTTAATCTTTTCGACGTGACTTTTTCCTATTGATTGACATCTATCAATGGTATTGCCATAGATGGTTCTAAATGTCATCATTTTTATATATAGGCTCCAAGATGAGATATATATGATAGATATCTTATGCTTCGAGATTAAGTTTGTGTATAATATGTTTTTCTTTGTTCTTTGAATTTAAAACAATCCAAGTTATTACAAGAAGAAGAATAGAACGATTAATTCATACATTTTATCTTTTATTCGTATTATTAATTAAACAAATCAAGAGAAAATAAAAGCAGCAACTTTTTAAATGCAATCTGTTATGTTATGTAATACTTCAATTCCATGGTGAAGTTTTTTTTCTGAAAGAAATATAAGCCATTTATATGTTATATTCCATCACAATAAGCCTCAACTTATATATCTATATCCGTATTGTATTTAATATAAGAGTATAATAAAAAAAAAGATTTTTTTTTGTGTCAAAATTACTGACATCTTGTTTTATTTTTAAAAAAAAAGTGGAAAGAAATACACGGCATTGAATGATTGGTAAATTAAATTGATCATTCCAATTTAAACAGAACATTATGTGTTGTTCTGTGTCTGTTAAATAAACAGACATATTAATGGAGACAGTGAAAAAATAGTTTCATTCTTCCAAATAGTTGATCAATCGTTACTTGCTACATTCTTTTTCATTTAACAAAAAAAGCAAGCCTTGGCCATGTTTAAGTGGCTTTTATTTTCTGTTCTTTTTGCAACATTAGTTTTTACTAGTAAGTTTTAACTATTCTCTTTATAAATATCTCATATTTTTATTATTTATATTCAGATATTTGCAAAGGTGATGATGAAATTGAAAGTGAAACATCAACTGTAGTTCCACCAAAAGTTGATGATGATATAGGAAAACATACAGATGGATCAAAAACAGATGATGAAGTTGTTCAAAAGTAATATTATGAAAAAAAAATAACAAATTTATTTATTTATTTATTTATTTATTTTAATAGAGAAGAAGAAGCAATTAAATTAGATGGTTTAAGTGCAAAAGAATTTCGTACATTACGTGATGCATCTGAAAAACATCAATTTCAAACTGAAGTTAATCGTATGATGAAATTAAT
>JAJEKB010020870.1:448348-519990 GCA_022393335.1 Macrotrachela quadricornifera | reverse complement strand
AAAAAAATCGTAGAGATAGTATTCAAATTTATTTAAATAATCAACAATAAGAATTCTTATACTATTGTAGCGTTGGTGGTGTAACGGTTAGCATGGTTGCCTTCCAAGCAGCCGACCCGGGTTCGACTCCCGGCCAACGCACTTCTTTTTTTTCTTTACATTCATTTTTTTTTCTTACCTGGTGTTGAGAATCAATAACTGCAAATGTGTCATTAATACGTGAATGATCAACAGTATAAAAACGAACAAGACGATCAATTGCTACAGCATATTGATTTGGATCAGAAAGACTCCATTCAACAATTGGTCGATTAATATTACATGCATCAAATAATGGTAAAATTTTCGTATCAGATAAAGATGGTATAATTACATTTGTATCATCATTAATTCCATTATCAATTTGTGAAGTAATAGTTTCAAAATTAATAAAACCAATACCATGATTACCGACAAGTAATAGATGTGACTCAGGATTATTAAGTGCTATAGAATGACAATCAAAATTTGAAAGAATTTTACCAGTATCAAACATAAGAGATGGATTTGATGATGTGCCATTTGTTCTTTCATACATCATCATCTGCAAAATATTTATATGTATTAAATTAAAAATAAAAATTTTTATCGATTTATTTTCGTTTATTATTTCAAAAAAAAAAAGAAATAGTCAAAGATACAATTTTTACTTAATACTTTTGTCCTTTTTATTAAATTTGAAAAATTTTTGAATAATTATCTAATCAAAAAAGTTACGATTATAAATAAATGACCAAACTGCATGATTAGTATCTTAATGATCAGCTAAACAATAAAATGTTTTCACTTTTCTATTCAATATCATTCACCTTGAATAAGACACTAATTATATATTCCTTGTTATTAATATTACATTAGTAAATGCACTATAAAAACCTAAATAATTAAGTTTATTAATAAATAACTCGAATTATTTAGATATCAATAATTTCTTCATATAATTGACCTAGGATGAAAAGAATTTATTTAGAAAGAAAAAAAAACTCATTAATTAAAATAAACCTTTGAAATAATTCTAATCAACCATTATAAACTGTTTAAACTATTTATTAAAATTCTATGAAGCTAATATTTGAAAAAAAATGTTTTGAATTAAAATTAAAAATTTAAACATTTCTGTCTTATCTTTTATCATTCGAAAGAAAAATCTTTGATCTTCACGAGATTTTAAGAGTAACTAGTGAATGGATATATCTCATGACCAAAGCATAATATTTATTCAGAGAGGTCGCTCTTCCACAATCCATTGATTATCATTAATGATAAGCTGCTTTTATTCAATATTTAACTAGAATCATATTTTTAATACAGTATATATTATTCACTTATCCTACGATAGAGACTTTTTTGTATTGTATTTGATGATTCGTTAGCGACTTTTATTAGAACTTGTGTTAAGAGGACCATGTGCACACCATATTTCGTAGTTGAATGTCATTAACTTTATTTTGTTTGATAATGGCGAAATGGTATAAAATTTTGACAACTGTATATCATCCGTTTTTTATTCATAAAAACTAAATAAATTACATGTTTATTTTCGAGAAGCATTAAATAATATGTAGATGATGATATTATTAACTATAGGTATTGGATTACTATTTAGTGCTTTAGCAACTTCAAAATTTCTTCTACTACTGATGCACACAATGTACAAAATCTGTTTCTATCTTCTGATCTTTCATATATAAATATATATATATATCAACTCGTATTCACAAATGACAAAATATAAAAAGATAGATTAACATTATAATACAGATTTCTTGCGATAGTCATATTATTCATTAAAAATGAATATCAAATAGTAACAGTTGAACCATTTGGTAATATTGCTCCTTGTAAACTTTGTACTGTAAGTAATTGTTGAGGTGTAATATTTGCTCCTAATAAATTTGTATAATTAAATATTACTTGTGTAACATCAGTATTTGTCCAATCAGTTTTTTGTAATGATGTATAACTAAAATCTGTATATGAACAATTTGATTCAATAAATGATGAACCATCTAATATTGAATATGAAAAATTACTTTGATATAAATTAATACGTTTTAATGATATATTTCGTGCAATAACATTAATAAATTGTAATTGATTATAAAATGAACCAGGAGGAAATATTAATAATGAAAAATCAGCATGAGATATATTAATACGATATTGAATACCACTATCCATTAATAATTGTATAAGTAATATTTTTCGTGCTGGATCAAGTTGTCTTAAAGCATGTAATGTTTTTGTACGAATAACTAATGAAATACGTTCATCATCATTATCATCATCAGTTTTATTTTTAAAATTATCATTATCTTCATCATCACTAGTTATATCATAATTTGTATTTATAGAGCTATATTTAAACATAAGATCACATAAATCATGTTCATATGTATTTAATATAATTTGTTTTTGTTGATCATGTAATAATTCCATTTCTTGTAAACGATTATTTAAAGCAATTGATTTAGAATTTTCATTTTGACGTTCACTAAGATTTTGTTGTTGTAATGGAAGAACAACTGTTAAAATTCCAACAACAAGTGGAATAAATAATGTTGATAAAAGTGTAAGCCATTCATATAATGAATGACGTAAACATCCTCTATTTAATTGAGTTTTTGTAGAAGACATTTCTTCATCTTTATGAATTGTTCGAAGTTCTGCCATCGTAAAAAAAAACAACAAAGTATTGTTAAATGAATAAATACACTATCGTTTTTATATAATGAAATAACCTTTATCATTTTGAAATGAGTGATCGACTATTTAAAAGAGCATATTACCTTATGAAAGTAATAGAATAATTGGCATAAAATGAATGTGAATATGTTATATTTCATTCTTATAGTTTTATAACAATAACATGTTGACCTTTCTTATGACTAAACAGAAATAAAATACAATAATTAAATAATAGAAATCTATTTCTCATACTATGATCGTCATGTATACTATATTAATCTTTCTCGGTCTTTTTTTTTGTCAATGTACTTAAAAATAAGATAAAAGAAAAAAACTCTGTTTATAAATATATTATTGTAATAAAGATAGGACCGACTTTTTTTTTGCCGCAAAAAAAGATATAGTTTTTGTAATCATTGATGTTAGAGTCATTTTTTTTTTGAATTGACCATATATATATAGATATCATGTTATCTCTTACCTTCATCTTATGTTATTTATTTTTTGTTCGACAATGCATCTTGCAATATTTGTTGTGTTGATAGTGCAATGTTGGTGTGATGTACGAATTTCTGTAGATCAAATAAAAGGAGAGTACAATATTAGTGTTGATAATAACATCTGGCTTCGTTCAGCTAGTGCTGCTTTATATGTTAATGATCGATGGTATTCAACAAATGATAGTTCACTTTCTCTTATTGATACACATGTTATACATGGTGATGATCCTTATTTAGGTAGTTGGAATGAAACTCAATTGATATATAATTTAAATCTAGATGGAACATCTATAAATGTTACTGGTCATATTCGTCAATGGAATTCATTTTCAGGAATAACATTTCATTTAAATACTGGTATAAAAATTTTAACAAATAATATTGGTCTTAATATGGATCAAGTTCGAACAGTATTTCCATCATTTAAAATTGAACAAATTGATACAAATGATTATCGAGGTTATTTTACATTTGAAGGTGTTATGATGGGTTATGATGATATGCATGCTGGTATTTGGAAATCATCAAGTACAATTATTAAATCAAGTATGGAATCAGGACCAATTGTTCTTTTTAATTTAACACAACATGGACAAAATGATGTTTTAATTCTTTCACCATTTTCTCAATTTATGGCAACATCATTAAATCAAGAAAATAATATATTACAATATGGTGTTATGGGTTCAATGATAAATATTCCAGCTAATTATAATCATTCAATGATTGTCTTTTATTCACAACGAGGTATTAATGAAGGTATTAGAGAATGGGGTAATATAATGCAACGAGCATATAATCGAACTAATCAATATCGTCTTAATGATATAACTATAAATTATCTTGGTTATTATACAGATGGTGGTGCTTATTATTATTATAATACAGAATCAGGATTAAATTATGAAGAAACAATTTTATCTATTCATAAAAAATTAACACTTCCATTTCATTATATTCAATTAGATTCATGGTGGTATTATAAAGGTTTAAAAGGTGGTGTAAGTCAATGGAAATCTCGACCGGATATATTTCCTGATGGTCTTCCATCTGTATATCATCAAATGAATAATATTCCATTAGCAGCACATAATCGTTATTGGGCATTAGATACAGTTTATTCAGATAAATATAGTTTTATTTTTGATAATATTAGTCAAATGTCATTACCATTAGGAAATGATTCATTTTGGATTGATTTATTAAGTGATGCATCACATAATTGGGGTCTTATTATGTATGAACAAGATTGGTTACATGCTCAAACATCAAAATTTATTCCATTACGTACAGATATTAATCTTGGACGTCAATGGTTAATATCAATGAGTGAAGGAGCAGAAAAAGCTGGAATTACTATTCAATATTGTTCATCTTATCCTCGTCATGCACTTCAAGCACTTGAAATACCACGAGTAACACAAGCACGAGTATCAAGTGATTATACATCACATATTGTTCATCAAGATATTCAATGGAATATTGGAATAACAAGTATGTTATCTGATGCACTTGGTATAGCACCATTTAAAGATGTTTTTTGGTCAACTTCAAATGAACCTGGTTCTTCTTATAAACCATCTGCTATGGAACCACTTCCTGATCGAGAAATAGTTATGTCAATACTTTCAACAGGTCCTGTTGGTCCAGGTGATGCAATTAATTATACTAATAATGAACATATTATGCGATGTTGTCGACAAGATGGACTTATTTTAAAACCAGATCGACCAATAACAATGATTGATTCATTAATTGCTGATTGGGCTGAAAATAATGGAAATATACAAGGAGAACTTTATTCAACTCAAACAACTATGTAAGTTTTATTTATTTTTGTTATATATCAAATATTCTTCTTTTAATAGAAATAATCAAACATTTTATATTATATTTGCATCAGCAATGAAAAAAGATTATTTAATTTATCCTTCAATGATTAAAGCTAAATCAGGAATTATTTGGTCTTATGAAAATTCAACTGGTTTTTCGATTTTTGATGATCATAATCCACTTTATATATCAGCTAATAAATGTAATAATTCATCATTTTGTCTTTGGTATATATCACCATTATGGCAATTTAATGATACTCATCAAACCAAACATGCATTAATAGGTGAATCAGGTAAATGGACACATGTTAGTCGACAACGAATTAATTCAATAAATATTAATTATGATGAAGTTCAAACAACAATTATTATGACAGGTCCAGCTCCTGAAATAGTTTCATTTACTGTTTATCATTCTCAATATGGTATTCGTTCGATACCTTGTTATATTTCATCTAATGCAGGTCATGCACAATTGGAAATTAATCGATATGATGTTTCTTGTACTGAAATAAATTAATTTAAAACAAGCAATAATCGAATTTTTTGAAAATTAATATATGTAACATTAATTATTTCATTTTTTTTAAAAATAAATTCATGTTACATCAATTGATCTTCTTTTGAATTAAGATAATGTAAATAAGTTTTATCTTGAGTTATAGAAAGCAAGAAGGATAGTAGTTCTTGTCATTTAATTGCTGAACTATTCACTCAAGATAGAATATTATTTTATGAATATGAATTGTTAGTAGATGAAGTAACAAATGTAAAATGGAGAAAGACATTCGACATTTACAATATTTAGTCAATTGAACATTTCAGTAGTATATTTCAAGAATCTTTTTGAAATTTATGAGTTATATTATTTGATACCTAATAAAACAACAATATGTATTATATTTGAAAACCTGAGCCGTATGTGAAGCTTTTGAATTTTTAAGTGCATTAATGCATCATTCTGTAGTGTAGATGACTTTTATTGTGATTGGTGCAAAAAAAGACCGTTATTACTAACATTTAATTAAATTAAATTAAACATTTACATCTTTACTGATAATAATATACCTGTCAAAACAGTATATACTTTAAATTGGAATTATTAACAAATTAAGGCTTAGGTAGATGATAACTGATCTTTATCTATATCAATACTAATTAAGTTTGAAATTTTCAGAATATACAATCGTAATATGTTTGTCTCATATACAACAAATTGGATACAATCTTTTAATATATCTTTATTATTGGATCATAACATAGTCACAAACTATCATACATATCTGTTTCCTTTGTCTTCTTTCAGATTTAATTTTGCTTATATGGAATGTGAGAATAAAAGCGAAAGAAAAAGAATTGCTAAAGCATCAAAAGTTATCATACATCAAAAACAAAATACTGTATTGAGATCGACATATTTTTGAATATGATAAATTGTTGAGATTACAGTTTACATAAGAAAAAATGTGATGAAGACAATGGCATAAATAATTTATCTTATCTAAGAAAATCCAAACGAGGCACAAGATATATTAAAACCTATAATCGAAGTATTAAGCTATAAATACATAAAAAACATTTATAAACAAAGTCTTTTAATTTTGTCTTTTTTTAATTTTATAACTAAATGTTTATTCTAAGATAGTATTTAAAAATTAAATATGATTTATGAAAGAATCTTATCTCACTTAAACTTATATAAAAACTACATCTTGAGGGGCGACTTTGGCGGTGATACCTGCCTCGAACCACCTCTTTTCTTATCAATAAGCAAGTTATCTTTTCGGTTATCTTAAAAGAACCTTTGTTCTCGTACTTTTATTCATATTTATATATGTCATATAACCCAAAATAGACATTTTATTTAGTTAAAATATTCATATAAGAAAAATCCAACCAATATTATGTATACTTTTCTAATATTATTATTAAATTTTGTGATTATTATCAATGCACAAACACCAAGTTTTCCTGATTGTAAATCAGGTCCACTATCAACATTTCCCATATGTGATCAATCTCTTCCATCTCGACAACGAGCTGCTGATTTAATTCATCGTATGACAACAGCTGAAAAAATCACTCAACTGGTAACAACAGCAGAAGCTATACCTCGTTTAGGTTTACCTAAATTTGAATGGTGGTCAGAAGCTTTACATGGTGTAGCATATTCACCTGGTGTTTCATTTGGTGGTGATCTACCAGCAGCTACAAGTTTTCCAATGCCAATCAATCTTGGTGCTACATTTAATATGGATCTTGTTCATCGTATTGCTGGTGTTATATCAACTGAAGCACGTGCATTTAATAATGAAGGTCGTGCTGGTTTAATATTTTTTACACCAAATATAAATATATTTCGTGATCCTCGATGGGGTCGTGGTCAAGAAACACCAGGAGAAGATCCATTTTTAACATCACAATATGTTTATGCATTAATTAATGGGTTACAACGTGGTGATGATGAACGATATTTAAAAATAGGTGCTGATTGTAAACATTATGCTGCTTATGATTTAGAAAATTGGAATGGTACAGATCGTTTTCATTTTAATGCTATTGTTAGTGATCAAGATCTTATTGAAACATTTAATCCCCCATTTGAATCTTGTATACGTGATGCAAAAGTTGCAAGTATTATGTGTAGTTATAATGCTGTTAATGGTGTTCCATCATGTGCAAATAAATTTATAATTGAAACAATTGCACGGTAAAAAAGATTTTCTTTTTAATAAAAATTTATTTACTTATTCTTATTGTAGTGAATCATATCATCTTGATGGATTTGTTGTTAGTGATTGTGGTGCAGTTGCTACAATTATGGATGCACATCATTATACAACAACAGTAGAAGATACAGTTGCTGTTGCATTACATGCTGGTACAGATCTTAATTGTGGAGATTTTTATTCAAAACATACTCAAGAAGCATTAGATAAAAAAACAATTGTTGAAAGTGATATTGATCAAGCACTTGAGAGAACATTTAATGTTCTTATTCGACTTGGATATTTTGATCCACCTGAACAACAACCATATAGAAAATTATCTAAAGCTGATGTTGATACATTAGAAGCAAGACGATTATCATTAGTAGCTGCACAAGAAAGTATTGTGTTATTAAAAAATCAAAATAAAGCTTTACCATTAGATATTAATCAATTACAAAATAAAAAGATTGCATTGATTGGACCAACAGCAAATGCAACTGAATTAATGCAAGGAAATTATTTTGGAAAAGCACCGTTCTTATTTGATCCTGTAACATCATTTAACAGCGTAACACATGGTAATTATTAATAATTTATTTTATTTTGATTTCATTTTTTTTTCTTTTTATTTAAGGTCATTCAGTTAATATATCATTTGCATATGGTTGTAAAATATCTGATAGTGATGAAAGTGGTTTTGCACAAGCTATTCAATTAGCTCAATCATCTGATATTGTTATTTTCTTTGGTGGTATTGATCAATCGATGGAATCTGAAGGTCATGATCGAACATCAATTGCATTACCCGATGTACAATTAAATTTACTGAAAGAACTTGAAAAAGTTGTTCATTCTCCACTTCATGTTGTTATTATGTCTGGTAGTAGTCTTGATTTATCTTATGTACGTGATTCAAATCAATATGGAAGTCTTATTTGGATGGGCTATAGTGGACAATCAGGTGGTCTTGCTCTAGCTAATGTTATGTTTGGTCAATATAATCCAGGTGGACGTTTACCAATAACAATATATCCTGCATCATATGTTGATGCTGTTAGTATGTTTGATATGCAAATGAGACCATCACCAACAAATCCTGGTAGAACATATAAATTTTATACAGGAAAAGCAGTTTTTGAATTTGGTTATGGTCTTTCATATACAACATTCCAATATTCATGGTATAATAATTCAATTAATTCAATATTTTCAATTGAATCATTAATGAAAAATAATTATAATGAAAAAAAAGTTCTCTTACATTTATATCGTGTTAATGTAACAAATACAGGTGGAATGGCTGGTGATGATGTTGTTCTTGCATATATTACACCACCAAGAAAATCATTGGGTGATCAAACACCACCAATTAAAAAATTATTTGGTTTTGAACGTGTTCATTTAAATGTTAATGAAACAACTCAAGTGTTTTTTCCACTTAATATTGATTCATTATTAACAGTGACACATGATGGATCAAAATGGTTAGAACCAGGTTCACATCGAATTCTTATTGGACAACAACATATGTATACAATTGATTTAAAAGGAAAACCAGCTCGATGGTCATAAATTTATATATTATTCTTTCAAAACTGTGATAAAATAGAATCATTGATAAAATAAAACCAGAAATTTCTTTTCCATTTTCTGTAGAATGTTTAGTCTATATTAATTTCTCTCATAAAACTTATATGAGAGAGGAATAAAAAAAAGATAAACTTCTAATTTATTCAATATACGAAAATGCTATTCATAGTATAAACTCATAACTTATAGGAATAGATGTGAAGGTAATACACATATATATAAGCCATTCGAAAAGTAATCGGACTTTTGAAAGAGCAATTTCCATTTAGTATTTATGAACGTATGCTGATAGTTTATGATGATCATGCTACAATAGGTGTAACAGGTGTTGAATGGATATCATCATTTTTACGGTAGACAATTAAACATTGATGATTACAATATATAATCAAAACTGTTAGTAACCAACAAAATGTATGCTATTGTTCATGATCAATGACATAGGACTAAAGTTTTTTTCAAGATGATGCCACGTTTACTAGCACCTAATCAAAGACACGAACATATTCATGTATGTCAAGAACTTTTAATGCGTTATTCATTTGAAGAAAATGACTTTCTTTCTCGAATTAATATTGATGATGAATCGTGACTCTATTACTATCAACTTGAATCAAAAACAATTATCCAAAAACACTAGAGACAAGCTGATTCATTAACCACAACAAAACTTAAACCAGAAAAGTAGACGAACAGTATTTACAAAAATCCTGTATCGATGGATGCGACAGTATGAAAATATATAATAGAAATAGTTTAGTAAATAAACTACATCTAGAAACTGAAAAATAACTGCAAAGTTTCATTTCAATTTGTATTATCCTTCAACATGATAATGCTCCAACATATACATTACATCTTGTTTCTTCTACTATTCACAATTTATAATACGAATTGCTTTCTCATCTATTTTATTCTCTTAACTTATAGGAAGGCACTACAATGATCGAAGTTCCTTAAGTTCATCAATATATCAGTATCTGAACAAGATGTTGAAAGATAATTCTACAGCAGCTATACAAAACTTTCAGAATATTGCAAGAAAGAGCATATACATTGATAGATGCATCATGTTTTGTAGTTTTTTAATAAAACTAGCTTAGATACTTTTTAAACGCCTTATGTATGTGTTCATGCTTTTTCTTTTTCTTAACTTAAGACCTACTTTTAAATGTAAGACCTCCAATTAATCATCAGTATCCAGTTATTTAAGATATATTATTTATAAAACTGATGGCAAATATCATTTATAAAATGTCATATATATATCATTCCGTAAAACGAAAGTTCCACAACAGATAGTTGTTGCAATGACTAAACTAATTTTCATTTCAAAATAATTCTGTTTTCGCTATATACTGCTCTTATTCACCTGATTGTTTACTATTCTTCACTTGTTAATGGTGTTTCAACAGAAGGATTGGAATAATTGTTTGAGAAAAGGGCATTTAAACATTATTGTCCTAGTTATTGGAAATGATATAGAAAAATTCTGATGAAGATAATTGACGAATATCTTTCATGAACAATGACTGGTAAAACATTTTGTAATTAAATCGATGTATCGTTCGAAGTGTCTTATCTCATATTCAACAGTAACAAAGAAATATTTCTTTTAGTTGATTGAGAATGATGAAAATCCTATTTCTCTTATTTCTGATAATGATCTTGAAATACTTGGCGCGGCATAAAGATTGCAACATTCGGTATTTTGCAGATATCTCATCACAGATAAATGATATAATTTTGATTTTTTTTCTTAAAAGATGCGCCATGAAAAGCTCTACAAAAAATGTAAGCACAAATCTATTTTTGACTTGTTCTGGTGATGTCTCCCATATTTAAAATTAACAAGTCATATGACGATGCTATGTCCCACTCTATTTAGCATAATAAAAATATTTGGAAGACTTTTTTCCTTTTAGAATAAGAATTTGTTTATACAGTTTTGGTATAGCTTTCAACAGCGCATCTTGTGAGAAAACAATCAAGGTGTTTTCATTTTCCTAAGCCGAGATATCTGCATGATGAAAAAGTCTCACAAATATTTTTGTTATGCTAAAATATATTGTGTGACGTGTTCGTTTCAAGGATCGAGAACATCATCAGATCAAGTCAATAGAGATTTATTCAGACAACTTTTATAGAGCTTTTTAAGGCGCATCCTTTAAAAAAGAAAACCAAGATTCCAGCATTTTCTTGGACTTGGATTTATATGAAATAATGATGAAAAGTGCGGAACGTTTTTAAGGATGCGCTTCTTTTTTATTACCTGGTTTCAGCTATAGACGTGCTAGAAAAATAAAATATATATATGATTCAAAAGAGCAGAAAAAGCTTTATCTTTTAGTAAAAAAATTTTTCTTCGAACACCGTTCTATCGAACGAAACTACGGGTCAAAATTTTGTGCCATTACTTTTGCATTGTACATTGTATTATTTTTCTTCTTTCCATCCATGAACGAAAACTATTAGAACTGATACTCAGTAAATAAAAAGATAAAAATTGCGACATTATCGATAGAGTCATATCAAGAATGCTTTTTTGCGGAACTTTGTATTAGCCAATACCATCTCGTTTCATTAAAATACATACTAAAGTTTGACTCTTGATTGACTTTTTTATTAGTCTAACTATGAACAACAGAAAAAACGAATCATTAAAATAAATATCTGACTCTAGCTGGAAATATGGCTGCAATTGAGCATTATCAAACAGGATCGTAGGATGTTCCCCAATCATGAGATTCATTGATTTCATGATCGGACGAAAGAGTTGACGATGAGAATGTAAATTGTGTTATGTCACTAATGTACTTGTAAAAGTATTTTTCACAAATGCAACTGCCTAGAATACAAGAATATAAAGCAATTCGTACATCTAACATTTCTTGGTCACACACCAAACCAGGAAATTTTTATCGTTTTCTCATTGAATATGTACCTTTAATTATGCAATAGGGTATAGTGGAATTAGCCGTCAAAGGATGTCCATCGTTGATAAACACATGTAGAAAACGATGTTGTTCAATTTGAATCTCATGTGTTTTGTTTTTGTGGACCAACCAGAGCTCAAACGAAAGTATTTGTGCTTGTACTTTTTCGAGTAAAAGTATAAGTACGAAGTATATTTTTCAAGATATTTACTTATACTGAAGTATAAAAGGTTGTACTTTGGACTTGTAGCATGAAACAATGTAATATTATGTATTTTTAACATCTATCAGTTTTATGTAATTTAGAAGCGATTTATACTGATAGAATGATTTGGAATGGTCTAAAAAAAATTCATGAAAATTTTTATTATTATTCTACATTGAAAGCTTTGGAATCAGTGTTTCAAAATCTTATTGATCACTTTAAAATGCTGCGAAAGTTTAATCTGAACAAGTGCATACATTTTCAGCTTAAATTGATATGCATTCTTCCTAATGCCGTCAGACATTAAACTCATTTAAAATAAGATATCCAACAAGCAATATTGTTAATAGATATCTATAGCAGTTTCAAAAACTTGAAACAGAAACAATATATGTTTTTTCTAAGTATTATGCAAGGACTTTATCCATGGATGAAAGCCAAAATATCATTCAAACATTGGTACTTTTACTAGTTGCTCGTAAAATGGCACTAAGATAGTGTTTTACGATTATCAGTGGCGGTTCATATCAAGAAACAGGTTTATGATGAACATACACTTCAAGTACAGGTAAAATACTTTTACTTGCTGTACTTATACTCGTCCGAGCTCTGATTTTGAATGATTTTGTAAAACATTTTTGCTATGAGTTTCTTTCTTTTACATTTCGCAATACTATTGGATTTTGTTTTAATTACTTAAAAAACAAGAGAGCACAGACAAATATACATTTTTATCAGATTTTATTGGTAAATGATGAAATTCTATCATTGCTATGATATACAATGTATTATTTACCATATAGAATTACGAAGAGAATCAGAATGTCGACATTGACATGTGCCTGTCTTCTTGCACATGTTTCGTCTATTTCTTCAGTTTTTTCTCTCTATTTTTATATTGTAAAAACAAGAAAACAAGGAATGACAATCATTTGAATTCTATTATGGTACATATCCGAAAGGAGAGAAAAATGAAAAGTGTTTTTCGTAACATTAAAGATAAGGAAAAAGAATGATATATAATTGTTTTTACGAATATTATCATCATAATTTTGTCGTTCTATGCATACACAACATATTGTAGTATTATGATAAATATAAGTGAAATACTGTCAATAAACATCTAGACACACGTGCATATACTAAAAAAAAATTAGTATACATACTGTTGATATGGGATTTTTACATATCGATAGAGCGGACTTTTCCCTATGATTTAGTATTAGATGTTCAATGTTTCCTATATGTCTTTTTTCCATGTCACTAGGTTATATCCAACACACGTACATATATATTCATATATATGTCGTCTTTTCTTTTCGTTCGTTCGTTCACATTGTCTTTATCTTCTCTTTTCTCTTTACGTATTTTCTCTCTCTATCTATACAAGTGTTGTTTTCATCATTGAAAATAAACGGAACTCACCAACATCCAAACTTACACATACAATTTTAATACTAACGCCACCAATGTCGAACAGGACTGTTCGATCTCTTGATACATTACCCATCGAAATTGTGTACAAGATTCTCGACAATCTCGATGAATTAGATATTATTCTATCAGCCCGTGAAGTATGTGCACGATTGAATGCAATTACAGACACTTATTATCGATACCAGGTAAAATTTATTTACGAATTCGTTTTCAGCATATCATTCATTTCAAATATAGATAAACTTCATCAGTTCTCTTCAGGCATGCAGCCAGAAATTTTTTTCGGAGAGGAGGGTAGGGACCGTAATAGAAAAAAAGTATTTTTTGTCTAGGGACAGCGAATCAGTCCGTATCTTCTTCAGGTATTGAAATATGTTAGTCTTTTGGAGGGAACTGATCTCCATATTTCCCTCCCTGGCTGCGTCACTGATTCTCTTATTGATCTGAAATCACAGTTTCTCACTCTGTTGAATGTCAGTCGATAGCAAATATTAGTGAAATTTTGTTTTTGAATCAGTTTTAATGATTTTATTGACTTGTTTATGAATAACAAGACTGCTTTTTCTGAATCATAGTAACAAAGAATATATTTTCACTGAATATTAAACACAATCCCTCAATAATTAGCTCATATTTTTTCATTGGCATGCCTGACTCTGGATTGACATTATAAAATCCATTATGTTGAAAGACTAGCGAACCTTTTCTTTTCTGTCATATTCTCTTGTCTCATTTCTTTTGAATATATCGATCCTTAATGTAAAAGAAGTGTTATATAAACAATCAAAGTTAAAATAAACTTGTAAATCTTGAACATAGTCTTTCTATCAAATTTTGCATATAGACATTTATTACACTCGATGGAAGCTGTGGTGGATTCAATAATCAACAAATGAAGCGTTTAGCAGATGCATTACGACGTAATACAGTAAGATAAATGATCGGTCAATGTGTTTCATAATCAACATTTACGTTCATTGTAGATACTAACAACTGTAAATCTTACCTTGAACAAAATCGACGACGAAGGTGCATACTATTGGGCCAATGCCTTACTAAATAATAAAGTTACATTTTGCCCTCATCAATTGCGTTTTTATGATAGTATCATTCATTATAGACAATCACAACTTTAAATGTTGGAAGTAATTGGATTGGTATTGAAGGTGCACGACATCTGGCCAATATGTTGCAAAATAACACAGTAAATCATATTTTCTGTACATCAATCACATCTTTCTGATACCATTATTCATCATAGACACTCACGACTTTAGGTCTTCAGTATAACCGAATCGGCTCAGAAGGTGCACAGTATCTGGCCAATGCCTTGCAAAATAATAAAGTAAGTCATAATTTCTTCTTATTGATCATAGTCTCCTGTTAGCATCATTCATTATAGACACTTACAACTTTGCATCTTGAAGGCAACAGTATCGGCAATGAAGGTGCACGGCATCTTACCAATGCATTACAAAAGAATAGAGTAAGTCATACTTTCTTGTCATCAACTGAATTTCTACAATATCATTATTTATTATAGACACTCACCATTCTACATCTTTGGAACAATAGAATCGATGATGTAGAAAAAAAATTTTTGCGAAAAACACTCAATAGTTCCTTAAAAATAACTGTTTAGTTATAATGATGAATGAGAACGATTCAGATTTACTTTTCCAATATAAATTTATCTTTAAATGATGTGTTTTGAAATGAACTTTTTTTTAAAAATTGTATTATAATTTATTGTATGAATTATGCGATGAAGTTTATCAATGAAATATATAATGTACAGTACAAAAGTAATGGCACAAAATGTTGACCCGTATTTTTGTTCGATAGAAGAGTGTTCGAAGAAAAAATTTTTTATCAAAAGATAAAGCTTTTTCTGCTCTTTTGAATCATATATAATTTATTTTTCTAGCACGTCCAAAGATGAAATTAGGTAATATAAAAGAAGCGCATCCTTAAAACCATTCCACACTTATTTATAAAATGACAGCAGAAAATGTTGAGTGTTGTATCTCTTCGATGAATACGTGTCAAAAAGAAGATTTTATTATCATTCGATGGGAAATTTTCTGCTCCTTCGAACGATATATAATTCATAACTAATATACATTTCTAAAATAAATAAGACAAGAAAGAAAAGGTATACTCGCATAAAAACTGTGCAATTTCTGTATGATATAATCTATTCATTTTGAATATGGAAGACATTATCAGAGCAAGTCAAAATAGATTTGTACTTACATTTTTTGTAGAGCTTTTCATGGCGCATCTTTATATCATTTATCTGTGGTGAGATATCTGCAAAATACCGAATGTTGCAATGCTCATACCGCACTCGGTATTTGCCTTGTTTTGCTGATTTTTTTTTCGATCTATTCAGTAGATTTCTATTCATATAATTGTACATCTTAATACTTTTAAATGTAATATGGTGATCAGATATTCTATTACGTAAAAAAACAATCTTTAGAAAATAACTATTAAGAATCCATAGTAAAAAATAATATGAAAGTGTCTTTAAATTCTATTTTCTATTAATAATTTGTAACCATTCAGGTAAAAATTGAAGTTTAAATCGAAATTTTGCATCTTGATCATAATAAATTGGGAATGCTGTATTCCAAAGATTATTATGGAGATTAATAAATAAACCATTTTTACCTATACCTTGACAATTAGGTATTGAATTATCAAAATTTAATAAATAATTAGCTGAACCAATTGAAAGTAATGGTGCATCATATGAATAAAGACTAAATACTGGTCTTTCATTTGTTTCATCATAAAATCTTATACCATTATGTCCAATAGCATGTAATCGTCTTGAACCATAACTAACGATTTTTGATGGATCAACATCATAATCAAGTACATCAATTTTCCATTGATTACATGTATTTGAAAAAAGTGGTAAAATTGGATTAAATTCAATCCATATAGATTCTGGAAGACGAGTTGCAGTTTTATTAAACCATTGTAATTCTATTAATATTGTTGGTGGAGAATCTAATGGAAATGTATAATTAATCCATAAAATTTTACTTCCACCATATTCATTTATAATTTCATTTGAAAATGTTAATTCAATAAGAAATGTTTCATTGATTTTATCTCTCCACATCGATAATACTTTTGGATGTATTGTTTGACTTATTGAACCATTTAAACCTGGTTTAGCAAAATCACCACATGGTGGACCACAATCAGGATTAAATTGTAAATTAAAATTATTAAAATCATCATTTGAATATGTTTTATATTGTATACCACCTAAAATATTTGTTAAATTTGATAAATTTCTTTCTTCACGATCTTGAAGATAAACAATAGCACCTGTTGTATAATTAAATCCAACAGAAAATAATATTGTTTCAAATAAAAAATAATTTTTTGTTCGATTTATTGGTAATGGAATTTGAATAAATTCATCTAAATTTGGTATTGATGGTTCAAGTTCTTTTAAACTATTTTCAATAAGTTTAATTAATGAAGAATTTGATGAATTAAGTGGATAAAGATAAGATCGTGCTTCTTTCCATCCTTGTTCTAATAATTGAAAATCACTTCCATTTCGTACATTTATAAATTCATTATTATGATAATGAGCTGCATAATTTTCTCGTTTTAAATAACAACCATTACATAAACCCCAATTATGTTCAGGATTTTTTAATAAACGAAATGAATAATTAAATATTGAAGTTGAATATTCTTGATTAATTAATAATCTTGATATTTGTCTATATGCTGCTTGTTTATATGGATCAGCAGCTACTCCATATAACCATGTTGTTCCCCATTCATCTGTTATTACTGGTAATTGATCTTTATATAGTTCTAATAATGATTGACTATATGTTTCTAAACTACTTGCTATTAATTTTGCATTTGGATAATTCTTTTTTATATTCGACCATATTCGAATAACATCTGTTATATTATGAGGTGGTCCTGAATTATCTTGTGTAAAATGATAGATCATAGCTTGATCAAAACCTGGTAAAACAACATCACCACCATATATACATGATTCAGCTGAACATGGAGTTGTTGCTGTTGGTTTATTATACATCATAACTAAAAGTTCATTTTCAGTTTCTTCATGTTTCCATATAAATGCAGGTGGTAAATCAGCTCCACGACAATTAAGATTAACACCAATATGAACTGATTTAATTCCATTTTCCGCAAATATAGGTATACTACTTATTGGATGACCCATATCATCTTTATGTGATGCACTTGTTTTTCTTTTTTGTTTAAAACGTTTATCTAATATTGATGATATACTTAATGATATATTAAATAAATTTTTATCCATCATTGGTATAAACATTGAAAATGCATGTGCATGCCATGTTATATCACCATGTTGAACAGCTTTTTTAACTAAATTAATTGTTGTATCATTTGGTCGTTGATCAGTACATTGTGCAATATTATCAAAAAATTCTAAAAGTATCCATGGATGTGTTGTAAAAATAAAACGTTCTTCACCACCACGATCACGAAGTGTTTGAGCAAGATATGCTGCATTAGGTAAATGTTGATTAAAATAAATTGAACAAACATTTGATGCAAAATTTGTAAAACCAACATCTAAATGTGTCATGGAAACAATATGAACTTTTTTTATCCATGGATATGTTGTACTCGATGAGCTGACATATGAGAACTCAATTTCAAGTAAAATTACAAATAAACAGATAAAGAAACGAAACATAACTATTTGACTTACAAGAATATACTTCACATATTTAATAAGTATTTAAAAAATATGTATGATAAGATATCACCAACCACTAACTCATACATTTAATATCATATATGAAAGTTATTAATGCACTTTGGATTGAAATATAGATCTATGAATGTTATTAAATGAATTTTTATTGAATGATTTCAATTTTGATTTATATTTGAATTTATTATCTTGAATCATAGGGAGATTTTGCATAGTTGTTTTTAAAGTAAATTAGTTTTTGTTATTACTGTCCTCTACATATTCTTTTGTTATTGGCCTTCATTCTCTACTAGGTCGAGATAACTAACTAAGTCAAATATAAATTAAATTTATTTATTCATGGTCCACACTACTAATATAAAGCAGCAACAATTTTCAGATTGACAGTGTCGCCAGTAAAAATAAAGTTAATTTGTATCTCGCTTATCATTGCCTGTAATGTCATTTATGCAATTTTTCATGATCTTGTTAAGTGCTAACTAGACTCGACGAAATAAAACTTCATAAAATCATCTCAAATAGATTTTAATATGATTCAATTTTATTGTAGTAATTGTCTGATCTGTTTGAGATATAAAACGTAACCACAGAATATCCTTTTTAGTGGTGTGTCATTAAAAAATACTATATCCTGTAAAAATAATATTCTTCACTTGCTTTTCAATTGATCCTAATATAGAAGAAATTAAAATCTTTTTCACTTATTCTTCAGAGTAAAATAAATATAGTTGTCACCAGTGAGAAGTGCATTTGTTATTAATTGTAAGAAAGAAATGTCTTTTAATCCTTTTGGTCATATATTAGATTTCATGATGGTCTAATTAGCGAAGATGCAGACATTGTTTCCTTGCAGTCAAAATTTAAACCAAAGGAATGTTTTAATGTTTATGGCTAATGTTGAAAAAGAAATGCTAAAACAGAATAATTCAAGAAATAGCTGAAAGCAGACTTTTTTAAAACTTCTTATACAGATAGGATATTGTTTCTTTATCGAAACTTTTATTATTTATGAATGTTGCAATAAAAAAAGTGTCCTGTTTGAATACCTTGGTCATTCAAAAGGAGTAAAGTATAAAGGTTGCATTCTCGAAATAGATTCATCGAAAATAAATATCAAACTACAGAATCATATTCGTTTTAATTCGAGCCATAATCTTTGCTCGAATTAAAATTTTCTTTTGTTCGAATTCTTGAGGTTGCTAATCTTTATTCTCTACGTGTGTGGTAGATTTTTCTTTTATGGAGCAATTTCTGTAACACTTATTAAAAAATTTTTTTAGCTAATTAAAATTCTAGTTTGAAATTGTCAGAAAGTTCATTTCTTCATAACAGTATTACAAAAAATAAATTCTTATTAAGCTTCTCTTATATTTCTTTCAACACATATTTTATTTATTTTCATCTGAAGCTTTTTAGTATTAAAAGAAAACAAAACAAAACTAATCTTGTTTATACATTCTATTAAACATAAACATATAACAAACATTAATTGAATTTGTTTTTGTATCACAACGAATTTAATGATTGTCTATATGTTTGTATAGTTCGAAAAATATTCCAAAGAAAAATAATCATTGTTAATAACAAAAGATTTAATGGTAAATTATTTCCACCAATAGTTAAACGTATGAAAAAATAAATGAATATAAGTAAAATTAAAGTACGTATATCAGTAAAATGTCGAAAATTTATCTGTGGTGTACGTATTGAATGAAATCGTTGATCATATGGACCATAAAATAATTGGCGAAAGAAGAAACCAAGAAGATCTTTTCGATTATATAATGAATTAATTTGATCAGCATACTAGAAAAAAAAATATATATATATAAAATGATGATGAAAGAAATATATATACAAGAAAATTGAGATTTTCTGAAAGTTTTCGATTAAACCAAAGTAATGGTCGAAGTTCGAATGGATTTGGTGGAGATGACATTGGATTTTCAAGTTCATATGGAGTATATGATGTATTTAATGGTGATCCTGTGATTGATGTCGAGAGAGACTAACAAAAAAAAAAAATAACAACAATTTTAATGAAAATATTTTAAGAAATTTCTTTACTCGATTTGGTTGAAATGATGTATTTAATGAATATGATAAAGATGGTTCATCTTCATTTGTTGTTGTATCAAATGTATTTATATCAATCTAAAAGAAATATTTTTTTTCCTTATAAATAAAATTTTTTTTTTATTTACTTGAAAAAGTTCACTAAATTTATTTTTTGTATTTATTAATTGTTCAATAATTTCTGAAGGTAAAAGTGGTTTTAATTGAATATTTGCTACTGGTGATTGTTGACAATTAATATAAGGAATTTTGGTTATTAATCTTTGTAATAAATCACGAATATTTGTTGATACAATTTGTGCTTTTTGTAAAACTTTTTGTTTTTCTTGTTCAGCTAGGTGATTACGTTCTGCAATTTGACGTTCATTTCTTTGTAATATACTTGAAATTTTACGTAAACAACCTAATATTAATGTTCGAGTTTCATCACATAATATAGAATAAGCTGGTCGTGGTCTATCAGGTGATGATGGAGGAGAAATACGTTGTTTATTAGTAAGATGTGATGTAGAAGATGAATACATTGTTACTTGTTCAGCTAGAAAAAAAAAAAGAAATGAAATTATAATGATATTTTGTTGGTATATATATTACCTTTAAGAAGTAATGATGAGAAATTTTTAGCAGAAAATACCTGAAAAGAAAATTTTTTCTTTATAAAAATATAAAATATCTGTATTTACATTGGCTAATTTATTAATAAGTTGTGCAATAAATGTATTTGTTAAATCTGTTTTTTGTAAACGATCAATAGCAAATTGAAAAAGACGACCATAAAAAGGAAGATTATGTTCAACAAAATTTATTGTTTCTGTATTTATAATTGATTGATCTTGTATTTGTGTATCTAAATCATTTGTTATTGTTTCAAGTAGACTTGTTGCTTTATGATCATTAGCTACTGTTTGAGGATTAAATCTCCAAGGACGTATATATGTATACCATATAAATAGAAGAGTATTATAACGTTGATCAAGTGGACATCGAACAATACCAATTTGAAGAAGAGTATAAAGAGGTTGACGAACATATACATCAATACATGTTCTATAAATAAAATAAATGAAAGATTTTTTGTTCAAAATGCTCATTGATAAAATCGATTTGACTTTGTGTACAGATGAATTTAATCGATTTTAGATTTCCCTGAAATCGGAATTTACTTTTCGATTGCTCTAAGTCAGTTAATTCTATTCTTAGAGATTTATCTTGAATACGAACCTTTTCAATGTTTGTAATGGTACAAGTAAATTACGTTGTTCAAGTAATGTCATGCCTGTATGTGCAAGAGGTGCATTACTACCAGCAATACCAATTTGATATGAACAAAATAAATGAAGACGTTTAATAAACATACGAATACAGAGTAAATGAACATCTGATAAATTAAATTCCTAAAAATAAAATTATATTTACTAAATATGAAAAAAAAATCTTTTAATTATACTTGAACAAGAATTGAACCACTATTTGTACCAAAAACAGATTTAGATGGTTGAAATACATCGACTAGAAATGCTACATAACACTAACAAAAAGAAAAATGACAATTTATTTCTATTCAAAAAAAGCTTTCTTTTTTTCTTACTTTGATAAAATAATCAATTTTCTTCATTAATTCATTTGTATCTGCTGTTGTTGCTGTTGGTAAAACAGTAGGCGGTGATGATGGAAGTAATGATGATGTACTAATATTCATACTATTTCCGTCGCCATCTCTTTGTTTTATACTACTTCCAAATAGATATGATTGTCGAATTGGACTTTTTCTATATAGATTAATAAATTATATCTTAATACTTCAAATATCTTTATACTTTGGTGTTGTTTCAATAGGTACAGCTGATAACAAACGTGGATCGACTACATGTGAAGTTGTAAGAATAGATGAATTTGTATTATTACTTGTTGGCATAAGAAGTAAACGAAATTCATCTGCATCAACTAAAAAGAAAAATTTTTATAATAAATTTATGAAATTTTTTTTAAAATTTACTTGGTAGAAAAAGACATAAATACATTTCAAGAATATTTAAATATACTGAATCACTACGCATTGGTCGATCCTATATATATATATATATATATATATAAATTTAATTAAATAAATTTATTTTTATTTACTGATGAATGTTGATCTGAAACAACATATGAAAGTAGATGAAATAGAAAATATTCAATTGGATCAAGTGCTAATGATGTTAAATGTTGTCCAGTTGTTGTTGTTCGTCCACGAACAATATCCGGTAAACATAATGATGCAAGTTTAGCACGTAAATGTATTGGTAAATCACTTATACTAAATTGAAATGTAAATTGTGATGTATGATCTTGTAAACGAAGTAATGCTTTCCATAATTCACCATGCCATGGTGATAAAAATTCTTGAATTATTGAAAATAAATTTGTACGATCATTACCTATGTCACGTAATGACCAATCAAAACGACCAAAACCAAATATACGTCGAATTACATATGGTAATTCAACATGAAGTTCTTGTACAGTCATACGAGGTAATTGAGCACTTAATTGAATACAAGCATCGATTGGACCCAAATCAAGTATTGAAACAAGAGAATGACGAGTAAACATTCTTATAGATTTCTAAAATTGTATAAAGGAGATCTTTCGATGAACAAAATAAACCACAATGAATGAATAGTTTATCGTGAGAAATTCTATACCCAATATAAGTAGAATATTAAAGATGGCAGTAATTTCCAATCAATTTCATATTTATCTGTAATTCGAATGCTATAAATTGCACAAAAATCAGCATTAATTTATCAAAAAATTGATTGAAGTAGTCAAGCATATATATTCGGCTGTTTTGCTGTATTAGTACTTAGATCTAACCAAAAGTAATGTCGCGTCTATCTTCTTTCCTTATAAAAAGGTCAAACAAAGAATTCTTTTTTTTAATAGAATAATAGACAAAATAAAGCTCTATTTTTCTATGCAATTTCATCACTATTCAACTAGTATTATACTAATAAAATTTCGAGCAAAAACAGTTTTGTATGAAACTTAATTTTAGTATTATGTGATATTATCATCTCATTTCTGTACAATTTTTAGTTTTTCTCTGTTCTTCTTCTATTTCTCATTTGTTATAGAGTTTTATCTTGATATTCTTATTAAAATATACAAGAAGAATGTTGATATCATATATGACTGTATTCTTTCAATCACCACATTACATAAACGCCATATTCCATCTCTAGATTTTGTTGGCATATTCGAACTCATTTGTACTATTGGAATTCGATAAGTTGCTTCGGTAAAAAACGAGCGGTGATGATCCGCTAAGTAGTACTGAATCTTAAACCAGTTTGGCCTTACACTTCTTCTATTGTAACACAGGAATCATCATTAATAATAAGATGAACTAACTATGAAGTTAGAAAGAACACATGGTTTCACAGCTATAATAGCATAAGATATTATTACCAGTAATCTACGATTTTCCTCTATCTATCACAACAGAGCCATAAACCGCTGTTATCTTTAAAAAATGAAGTCATGTATAAGACATAGAGTCTTTTTGAATTATTAAAATTATATTAAGATGTCGAATAATTTCTTTATCAATATACAAAATATTTTAACAATTAAAAACAAAACAAAACAAATTTATTAATATCGTCAAACTTTCCCAACATATATACATATGAATATTATAGAACTTCTATTCAGAATAGAATAGACATATTTATATAAATCATCAGTAATCTTTCATAATTATCACATGTAAATCAAATAATTATTACACTAAATATTGATCATCAATCATATTTTTCATCATCATCCTTCTTCTTTTTCTCTTAAACATGTTTCCTGAACATCTTCATTTATATCATCCGACTCTCTTCTTATCGGTAAAAGATGCCATTCTTCAATTGGTATAGTTTGTAATTTCATTAACGTTTTATATTGTACAATAAGCCAAAGACAACCAAATAAAAAACAAATTCCAACAAGAAGAGGATATGCTATTTTATCTGGTTTAATCCATCCAGCTGTATATAAAACAGCTGATGATGTTAAACTAGCACCAAGATTTCCAAGCATACTTAATAATGTAATATATGTTCCACCAATAGTTGGATCACTTATTCGTGCATAAAATCCAACACGAGAAACAAGCATTAAATAAATTAAAGATTCATTCACTATAAAAAGACAAATAAGTATTGGATAAAAATACCATTGAGATAAAATATTTGGAGTAAAATATATATATATGGCAATTAAAGTACCCATAAAAAGACGAGGTAAATATGAACGATAATACCAAGTTAAAGGATGAGTGGTATGTGTTATACAAAATGGTGTAAGAATTTTGACAATAATTAAAGGAATACCAAGTAAACCAAGAGTTTCTTTTGGAACACCATATCTAAAAATTAAAAACAAATTAAAGGATTATACTGAATTAGTCATTCAATAGGCATTTCAATGTATCAATTCTAGTTTTAGATAAGCATTAAAATTCTAAATCGAGCGCTCAGCCTTTCATTTTCTAATAGATTGAGGGTTCGGTATTAGGTCATTTTTATCAGCCACTTTCGAATACTCAAAAGATTATTCCTGAGAGAATCAGAAATTGATCAAAATATAAATGATTTCTATTCAATAGATGTCTTATTTTCAAGTTATTAAACTCCGACGAATATATGCGGAGAAGTAGATTTGAACATGGCTACTTATAATTCGCTTAAATCATATATTTATTTCCATCAATGTAAAACCCAAACATCTAAAAATATTTAAGGGTATGATAATCTGTAATACAGCTTGATATAAAGACCAATATTACATTCAGCGCATTCATATCTAGACTCAGCCTTCTTCTTAGCTCTTCTAATAGTATTTGCATAAATAACACACTTTTTTCGTGGATCCTGTTTTGCCGATATTGGAGGTATAAGTGTTGGAAAATAGCAGTCAACTACTCGAACTGGATTATCTCCACCACTGAGTCATCCTCTTGATGCTTTTGGTGTCGTATACAATGCAATGATTGGACGGATCGGTTATAGTCGAAAGTCACAAAATTGCGTAATTTGATCAGTCTTTAGTTTGTGCAAGATATACGAATTCAATACTGACACATTCAGCAAATGAAAGAAAAGTTTCTTACATCTATTTACTGATTTGTGAAGAGCTTCGACATAACTAATCTACATACCCGATCTATCAATGAATGGATCTATTCATAGGAAAAAAGAAGGTCACCAAGGACACATTTTGTCATTGATATTACGACAATACATCAGAAGCAATAGATTAGTATTTAGCTTATTTCCATGTTCTAGGACATGTATTCAAGTTAATTATAGGTTGATTCACACCTAAAGCACGTATATGTGGTACCCGTCCCCAAGAAATTAAAATCTGATTGATTATTATTATACCTTATTAAAACTAAATTTGTCATTGCATATGTTGCTGCATAACCAATTGGACTAATAAGAAATAAGAGTGCTAATTGTTGAATACATTTTTTTTTAAATAATTTAAATATTGATAAATATGTTTGAATTAAATTTAACTGATTATTTTCTTGTTTTTCTTTTTTAAATAAAGCTATAAAAATTGAAATCAATAGAAAACTAATACTCCAAAATCTTATAAATTGATTTAATGTAAATAATCCATATGATTTTTCTGATAATGAAAATGGTTTTCGAATAAATTTATTTGTAAAATTTGCTGATTCAAATGTTATTAAAATAGTAAAACCAATAAAACGTCCAAATGTTTGTCCAACTGTTTGACATGTTGATGCCCATTGAAGATTATTATTTGCTAAAAGTGTTAAAGCCCAACCATCAACACATATATCTTGACAAGCAAGTAAAAAATAAATAAAGAAAAAAATACATGTTAATAAATTGATTTTTAATTGTTCAATTAATATTGCTAAATAAAATGAAAGTATAAATAGTGTAATACCAATTAAAAATTGTATTGGTATAAGCCAAGTTTTTCTTCGACCAATCTTTGAAATATAAATAGCATCAATAATTGGTGCCCAAGCAAGTTTTAAACTAAATGGATAAAAAACAAAATTAAATGTTCCTTGATCTTGCCATTTAGCACCATATGTATTCAAATAAAGGGGAATAGTTGAGATAAAACCAATAATAACTCCTTGAAGGATATAGAGAATAATTAAAAGAAATATAGTTAATAATGATACTGCTTTTATTTTCATAATTTCAAATATATAAAAATAACGTCATTTTTTTTTGAATTATTAATGAGAATCGTAGAAACGAAACGAAAAGAATAAACAGAATGATGAATAAGTGCACATGTGTGCATTATGAAGGTCGCAATTATGATTTGTATTGGAGTGACTAAAAATAGATGCAGAGGAGCGTTAAAGATACTATCATTTATGAATCATACTCTACATATGTATATAATACCAAGTCATTGGGAACTGATATACGTAATTTTTTAATTAATCGAGTTAAATAATTCGTAAAGAAATTTTTTTTTGAGATGTTTTTTGTTTAGTAGAACTAAATAAACTTAGAATAATGAATAAAGCATACTTATTTTCTTAAATATAAGTTTTGATGTATTTTCATTTCTGCCAATGTAGATATTCCCATAGAGTTAATGAATGTATCAAGCAATAGTTGTCGCTAAAATACGAACTTTTATGAAAATATCAATAAAAATCAATGGCAATCATATATGTGCAAAATCATTGTAACTCGTTGCTATGCTTTACCAGTTTATAAATGTTGGAAGGGGTATGGCGTTCATAAATTGAAACATCATTTTGACTTACTTTTTATGATTTTAAAAATTATTAATTTGTTTTTTGATTAATAAATTCTTTTTATATATAATAATAATAATAAATAAAAAATGTATGTATTACTTATTACATAACTCTATATTTACATTATATTAGCTAGTATAAAAAGATATATTCAAATTTATGTATAACATATAATTTTTAAACATCAATTAACTATTGAAAAAAGTATAAATATTGGTTTATTTCTATTATATTGTGTCTTTAAATAATAATGATGGAATTGATATATTTTGTAAGTGTAAACACAAATACAATTGAAAAGAATGATAATTTTTATGATATTATGAAAAATAATTCAATAAAATGTAAAGATTATTTTTCTTTGGTTTGATCGATATTTTTAATGATGATGATAATAATAAACATCTATTTCAGATGTTTCTTCGATCAAGTTTTAAATTAAATAATAATTTATCACGTTTTACATCATTTTATCCTTCTCGTTCAAAACATGTAATCGCTATTCGTCGTGAAGATCAATCACCATGGGAACGTCGTGCTCCTTTAGCACCTGAACAAGTTCGACAACTTGTTAAAAGACATAAAATAAAAGTTCTTATTCAAGCATCTAATCGTCGTGCTTATCCAATTTCATCATATGTACAAGCAGGTGCTATTGTTCAAGAAGATTTAAGTGAAGCATCAGCTATACTTGGTGTTAAACAAGTTCCTATTGATTTATTATTACCAAATAAAGTTTATGTTATGTTTTCACATACACATAAAGCTCAAAAAGATAATATGCCATTATTAGATGCTTGTTTAGAAAAAAATATAACATTAATTGATTATGAAAAAATTGTTGATGATCAAGGTGTTCGTTTAGTTGCATTTGGAAAATATGCTGGAGTTGTTGGAATGATAAATATTTTACATGGACTTGGTTTAAGATTTCTTGCACTTGGTCATCATACACCATTTATGGTAAATATGAAAGAAATCTTTTCTTTTTTTTTTTTCTATTGAAATAAATATTTATATATTTAGCATATTGGTCCAGCACATAATTATCGAAATAATGAACAAGCTCGAATGGCTATTCGAGATGCTGGATATGAAATTGCTTTAGGTCTTATGCCGAAATCTGTTGGACCATTGACTATTGTTTTTACTGGTGCTGGAAATGTTTCTCAAGTAAAAATAAAAAGAAAACAGATTTTTAAATATAGATTAACATATAAGATTTAGGGTGCGCAAGAAGTTTTTCGAGAATTACCATTTGAATATATTGATCCAAAAGCTCTACCACAAGTTGCACAACATGGTGGTAAATAATTTTTCTTTTTGTATTATTATTTAATTTATGAATTTATTATTTTTTTTTTAAAGCAATTAATAAAGTTTATGGATGTGTTATTCTACGTAAAGATCATTTAGTTAATAAAGAAACAGGACAATATGATGAAAAAGAATTTCTTAAACATCCTGAAAGATATACATCAACATTTAAAACACAAGTTAGTTATTTACATTAAAAAATTTTCTCTTTTTTAATAAATATAAATTTTATTCAGAACATTACATATAAAAGGTAAAATAAAAAAAAGCATATCTATATCGAGCATAAAATTTATTGCTAAATACGACACTTGATTTTTCGTAGTTTTGCTTGTTTGATTAATTCACATGTAAATATATAAGTTTCTATAGATTGCTCCATATGCTTCATGTATAATTAATGGAATTTATTGGGAACAATCTCAACCGAAATTACTTCGTATTGGTAATGCTAATCAATTATTAACTCCACCACCTGAATGGACACAAAATGATCCAAAATCTGGTTGTCCACAATTACCTCATAGACTTTTAGCTATCTGTGATATAACAGCTGATAAAGGTGGTAGTATTGAAATAGTTCAAAATACTACAAGTATTGATCATCCATTTTTATTATATAATCCTAAAACAAATACATCTGTCGAAAGGTATTAAATAAATTATGTAGAAAACAAAAAAAATAAAGTTATTTTATTTCATTGAAAATTAGTTTTGATGGTCCTGGTGTATTAATTTGTTCAATTGATAATATGCCAACACAATTACCATTAGAAGCAACTGTTTATTTTGGATCAAAATTACTTCCATTAATACCACAATTACTTGAAGTAGATGCAAAAAAAGATTTTCAAAAACAAAGTAATATACCACGTGTTATTCGAGATGTAAGTCAATTGAAAAATTGGATACAAAAAAGAAATTTTCAAAGATATAAAAATAAAATCATTATTCAATCAACTAAAATAAAAATTGTAGTGATCTGAAAAAAGTATTCACTGTGTGTCAAAGTCAGAACTATATCCATTGCAATACAGATACAAAATAATGAAAAATTCTTATTTAGAAATCTCATACTAGCCTTTCAAATCAATATGCAAAGTCCTTGTTGTAATCTTTCATTGGCACCACTGAATGCAAGAAGTGTAATTGTTGACTTACTGCTTGTCATTTGCTTAGTTGCTATGCAAAGAAAATATGGAAAAAATCAGATTTTATAATATCCTAATAGTGCTAAGCCATTTTTGCACTTGACTGGTATGATATAGTCTCACATCATGATTATTTCACTTGTAAATATGCTATTAATATATTCGATTTGATAAAAAGAATTATCATAATGACTATCTTTCTGTACTTTGAACAAGTAATACAAAACATACGTTTTACAGAATGCTTGTTACAAACAAATTCTGAACATTTTAAACACTTATTTAAGGTATTTTTGTCTTCAAAAAAGTGGCAAGATACGCATCATTTTTATTTGGATTTTGTAGAATTTTCATTTGCTTCTTGTAATTCTTCATCTACCATGGGATAGCTAAAAACAGCTAATGCGTTTTCAATGTCTTTATGTAAATTCGTGAAAGAAGAGTTGAGACTATACTCATTTCTAGTTTTTCAAGGAATAAACGACGTTTACATTTTTTATTCGGATTCCAGTTAGGATTTTTTTCTTTCTATATGATTAATACGCTTATATCAGCAATATAAAAGTATCAACAACTCCTTTTGTTTTATTATATTCCAGGATAATATTCGATTTTCCGCTTTTCTTGTCGACGAGATTATCATGATATTTCGAAGATAACAATAAAACTGCTTTATTTTGTTTGACAACAAATAAAATTAATGTTAAGTAATCTTGGAAAGCAAAAAGGAATGAACTAATTTCGCGACTTTTGTGCGACTGGAGCTCACTAGGAGTTTCTGGTTTGATTTTACGTAACGTTCCTATAACAATAACTATCCTCGTTTGAAGTTCGTTAGCAAGTTGAACACTTGTGAAAATGTTATCAAATATAATATTCCCGGTGGAAAATTTTAGGATTAAATCTAGCAAATCGCGTAATGATAATCAAAATTATCAACCCAATTATTCTGCACCATCATCCGGATTATAATATATTGCAATCGTATTTTTAATCCATTATAATCATAGAAATCGATTTTGATACAATAATCGGATCGATAACCTTGATTATCATTACAGCATTTGCAAGATTTCATCCTAAAATTTTT
Organism: Macrotrachela quadricornifera; assembly: GCA_022393335.1. Lineage (NCBI taxonomy): Eukaryota > Metazoa > Rotifera > Eurotatoria > Philodinida > Philodinidae > Macrotrachela > Macrotrachela quadricornifera. The sequence continues at coordinate 488,851 of JAJEKB010020870.1, read as the reverse complement.
CGTCAGGTGCTTCTCATCGATTATCGTTAATGATTGCTCGATAATCGTTTTTAATTTGTGATCATCTCTTAAGCTGATTTTGGTGTAGCACTTACCCCTTGATCGATTTGAATCAGGTATATCGACAAATAGCGTTTTTCTTGAGATTCGATCGCGAAACCCTCGATAAGCCTATGATTCTTCCAACTTTCAGTGTTAACAAACTATAAAGTTACCACTGTGCTAAAGTCAGACACGTATATTAAAGTTGGAACTCCTATATAAATTTTTGAAAAATGAGATGGCGCAATTACATTAGAAATCAATTAAAATTGATTAAAGCCAAAATAATCAATTATAATGGATTAAAAGTAAAACAATTGATTAAAATAGATTTTCTCTCGGAAAACCTGACCAATCCATTAAAAACTTAATTGATCTATGTCTATTTCCACTGAAATCGATTAACTTTCATTACCTTCCACAAATCCTCAATATTCTATTAAGAGTTTAAACGTTTTTAATCAGCTTCAACGTGAACCGATTATATTCGGTTTCAGTTGGTCCTCAGTGGAAAATATTCTAACAAAATCCAGGTTATTTATTGAATAATCCGATTTTTTCACAGAAATTCGATTAAAAGTGATGATCATTCTTATTTTGACATTAAAAAAATTCTTTTTTGAATCATTGAAATCCGTTATTCAGGTTGGAATCAGATTTCAACTAAATTTCTAATTCAAATAATCGATTTCTCCGATTTCAATCACAACTCAATCATAACTTATGATTTCAATCAGATTTGAAATCAAGGATAATAGATTATTTTGGTTTCCACCTAAACTAAATTATAGATAATGATTTGAAAAAGATTTTTTAATGTCAAAACAAGAATGATCATCATTTTTAATCGAATTTCTGTGGAAAAATCGGATTATTCAAAGAATAATCTGGATCGCGCCGGAATAATCAAAAATAATTTGGATTTTGTTAGAATATTTTCCACTAGGAGTTCTGTTCGAATCGCAGAATGGTTTTAACAAGTCTAAAACTACATTGGTACCGACCTGTTTTTGTCGTTGTTGATTAGGTTGTCGTCCAATGTAACGGAGTGTATTGAAAACGTAATACGAACCTGACATCATAGAAGAGTGCATACAATATTATGGAAGAATAGAAGAATAGATATAGAAGTGCAAATGACGTAGTGGAAATAGAAGAATGCAACATATAGAAGAACGCGCAAAGCGATCGATGATGTTAGCTGATATCGAGCATTATTTGAGCGTGGGTCAAAAATGACCTATTTGGGACTACTAGGATTAATAAAACAACGATACTATTGTTAATCGATTAAAATTGATTAAGTTTACCGTTAATCAATTCTAAATCGATTAATCTTGGAATGTTTGTAGTGACTTTAGCCGAATTTTTAACATTGTTTCTCATTTCATACTTCGTTCATATTTAGAAAGAAACTTCTCTAGATCTCTAATATAAATGACTGCCTGAAGCGATACATGTGATAATCTCTTTTTTAAAAATACTTTTGAAACTACAAATGTATGCAGTTTCTGAAACATCGTAATAAATGTATTTAATTCATTCATATCTAATGCAAATTAAAAAGAATAAAATCAAATTCTCTTAATCATATACATGTAGCTTTCCTCCGTGTAATGAAATGAGGATAGTGTATGGAAGTACAATCGATTCAAAACTCCATCATATTGATAGATTATAATCTGTATAACTTGATTTTAGATAATCCTCATCTTCACATAGACAAATCGCTCATATGATCGTAGATATCTTGTATGTAATGCTTATACCAGAGACATGCACAGAATAAAAAATTATTTACACACATTATTATTTTGTTTGCTTTAAATTCAATCACGTATGCATCTCAATATGGCTTATATTGATGAGATGCAAAGAGCACTAATAAACAGCTGAAAATATTCTCATAAAGTGATTAATGATTCGGATTTATTATTTCTCGCATTGCAACTGATCGAAAAACAGCTAAATGTGATTAATATTTATTACGATTTCCTATACGCGAGCCGTAAATTTAGGATTAAAGGATATCGTAGGGTATCATATATTGGCATTGACAAAGCTTGTGCAGTTACCCACATTCTCCACTTAAGTTTTACTGACGGAGAAGCCTTATTAGCACCTGTTTTATTTGTATCAATAACAATTCTTTTTCCATATAGGCAGCTTTAACAGCAAATGGACAGTTAACACCAAAATTTACTTATATAACACAATTACGTGAACAGCAAAAGTACATTAAAAAAACTCAAAATTCTATTCTGATTACCATATATTTCCACTGTTCTTTTCTTTTTTTACTTCAGGTTAAAATTAACAATGCCATCCACTGAAAAACGTATACTTGTATTAGGTGCTGGTTTCGTTAGTGGTCCTGTTGTTGAATATTTAACACGTAATGAACAAGTACATGTAACAGCTGTTAGCGCAATAAAACAAGAAGCTGATCGTCTTGCATCAGTAAATCCTCGAACAACACCCTTATTACTTGATATAACACGTAGTCAAAGTGAACTTGATAAATTAGTTAAAGAACATGACTGTGTTATATCACTTTTACCATTTGGACTCCATCCTAATGTAGCTTCATTATGTATAAAACATCGTCGTCATTTAGTAACAACGAGTTATGTATCACCAAAAATGAAAGCTTTACATGATGAGTATGAAAAGAAAAATAAAAAATCTAAATTTAATATAATCAGTATTTTTTATTTCTAGAGCTTCAGCTGCTGGTGTAACATTATTAAATGAAGTTGGATTAGATCCTGGTATTGATCATATGCTTGCAATGGAATTATTTGAAATAATTCGTGATGATGGTGGTCGTATAGATTCATATGTATCATATTGTGGTGGTTTACCAGCACCAGAATTTGCTGATAATCCATTACGATATAAATTTAGTTGGTCACCTCGTGGTGTTCTTACAGCTTTACTTAATCCAGCTAAATATTTAATAAAAAGCAAAGTAAAAGATAAACAAACGAAATATTAATTATCATAAAAAAAAATTTTTCTATTTAATATTATTTTATTTAAATTAGATTGTTCAACTTGAAGCTAATGGTGGTGTAATAGAAAATGGATGTAAAACAGCAAATTTTCTTCCCGCTTTTAATCTTGAATGTTATCCAAATCGAGATAGTACAACATATATTGATTCATTACAACTTGATACAGTACATACAATACTTCGAGGAACATTAAGATATAAAGTAATATTAATAAAATATAATTTAATATTTATATATACTTATTTAAAAGGGTTTCTGTCAAAATGTACTTGGATTAATAAATCTTGGATTACTTAGTGATCAACCACATCCAAGTTTACAATCGAATGATGATTTAACATGGAAAGAATTTATATGTGATTTATTAAAATTAAAACGTGATGTATCAACTAATACACTTCGTAATATGATATATGAACGATTACAAAATGAAAATCAATTACAAACTATTGAACAGTAAAATAAAATCATTTTTTTTTTATTTTTTAAATTTTTTTCTTTTTATTAGACTTGGTCTTCTCTCAGATGATACACATGTTGAAAAACATTCTAATCCACTAGATACGTTAAGTGCCTATTTAGCTAAACGTTTAGCTTATGGGCCTAATGAACGTGATATTGTTATTCTTCATCATCAAGTTGGTGTTACATGGCCATCATTATCTCAAGGCGAAGGTGAATTAAAAACTATAGATATGGTTGTATATGGTGATCAAAAATATTCAGCAATGGCAAAAACTGTTGGTTTACCAGCTGCTATTGCTACTCGAATGCTTCTTGCTAGTAAGTTTTTTTTTTAAATAATAATAATTTTAATGAAAAAAAAATTTTCGTTTTTTTTTGTGTAGATGAAATTCATGAACGTGGTGTTGTTGTACCAGTTAAACGTACAATTTATAAACCAATATTAAATGAACTTAAACGTGAAGGAATATCATGGAGTGAAAAAACAATAAAAAAATAAATTTATATATTTATTTTGACCATTCCGTTTTGGTTTTTTTCTTTTGCCTATATAAACGTAGTTTTAGTTTATTTAAGATTCTAAATAAAACTATTCCGAGCATCAGATTAAATATAATATGTTAATGACATTCAAAATCTATTTATATGATGGACATATTGTGTATAATAATACATATTTCTCACACTTTGCAATCAATTATTACACAAGACATTGTTGGTATATATCCCTGATCTATAATTATAGCTGATAGCAGGAGGATTCTCAACGATTCATCGTATGCTAAACAAGCCTATTGACATTGAATAGAATATGAGAAGGAAAAAGAAGAAAAAAGAAGAAAAGATTGAGACAACAGTTAGAACACAATTATTGTCGAGAAGAATGTTACTATGTTTAATAGAATATTGAGTATGCATGACGAAGAAGAAGAATGAATAATAAGTGATGATGAATTCTTGTCTTAATATTGTTTGAGTGTATATGTCTGCGATCTATATATATACATATTCAAAGAGATATAAATAAATTAGTAATGCTACATTCTTCTCTTTATATATTATAAAAATAAAGAAAAATACAAATAGAGTTCATCAGTCATCGGAAAAACTTTTCATCTGTTCAACATTATTGATATTCAATGTCGTTATTATAGAAAGATTTGGTTGATAGACACAAATGATGATAATCAGCTATTTATCTTTCTTGTATTTATTTGCTTCTTCTTCTTTTTCTTGATTTTTTATGTGCCGTCTTCTTTTTTTTTACTGGAGTTCGTCTACTATTTGTTGGAAAAGAAAATATACGCGTTATCATCCTTGATTATTCCATCAGAAAAGTAAAGCTAGGATGACCTTCTTTTCTTTTCCTTCGCGGTTCTTTACATTGACAAGGAAAAAGAAAACGATGCTAGGTTTTTTTTTCTCTTGACGATATATGTCTATTATTCTTGTTGTTATTATTACTCTTAACTCAACTAATATGAATGACTAGTGCATAATTTGGATTGTAAGCAATATAATTTTCATATATATATAATTACATAAATAATGGTGAGTATATAAGAAAATAATTTTATATAAATATATTTTTTATTATTTTAGTTTTATTATTAGAAAATGAATGCAACAAATCGACTTGATTTTCTTTTAACTGATATTTATAAAAATTCATCATCTTTATCTTCTAATGGACTTAATCAAGAAACTTTAATACAACCATTATCTAAAGTGACATTTTCTAATAACGATTCATATCCTTCAACTATAGTAACAACAGTACCATTATTATCATCTATTCAAGATTCTTCATCAATGAAACATCATCAAGATGATCAATCAGATAAACAAAATCCATATCAACCACTTTTAAATTCTTCAACATTAGACGATTTATTTCGTGCATTAACACTTGAATGTGAACAATATTTAGCTGCAACATCATCTTCTCCTCAAACAAAAACATCTAATCAAATAATTGTTAAACCTTCATTAAATATTCAAACAGGTATTGAATCTAATGATGATGATTATGAAAATTTACATACAACAAAATCTTTACAAATAAAATCAAATGGATATTCTCCTATTAAAACAAGTATTGAAGTAATAAGTCCAATAAAAAGACATGTTGTATCAATAACAATATCATCAAAAATTTCTTCAAATCGATTAAAATCTCCACCAAAACCTTCTTCTATTCCTTCACCATCAATTATACTACCATCAACAATTAATCATTCAAGTGAAGAAGATGCTATTAATATATCATCATCAAGTACAAATCGTAAACGTCGTCGTCGTGCTCGTAAACAAATTTTATCATTAACAACAACAACAACACGTTCAAGTTCATCATCAAATGAACGAAAAGAAATAAAGAATAATAATAATAATAATAACAATAAAAAACCAATAATATCTAAACGTTCATATAGTACAGATCCTCGTTATCAACGTCATAAAACTTCATATGATAATAATTTTATTTCATATACAACATCTTCTCAAAAACAACAAACAAAATGTACACGTCGACGTGATATTTCATTACAACATTCATTACCTATTTCAAGACATTCTTATGAAAATCATTCATCACCATTATCAGTTTTATTAACATCAACAAAATCAACAAGTGATTTTTTTGATAATTCACATCAACGACAACAAAGACGTTCACGTCTTGAAACATTAATTGATCATAAACCATCAACAGTAATTGATCGTATGCATCAACAATTTTATCGATCATCATCAACTCGAAATAATAATAATAATAACATTCCTGCACATAGAATATCATCATATCCAGTTTATTGATATGAGAAATACTCAGGAAAAAAAAGAATTAGTTTGTTTTTACAAATATAAAATTATCTCTCAATAACACTATTTCTTTCATTCCATTTGAGCATTCCAAAATTCGGATGCAATCATTAATATAATGGTGTTAATCTCATACAACTGCTAATGTCTTCCCACATAATGAAGGATAAAAAAAAGAAAAAAAGGCACGTACTAGACAGAAGTACTATATCATTTATTTACGTTACTGAAGAAAGACAGATAAAAGTTCTTTCATCAGATCTATCATTTATAGAATATATATATGTATGAAAGATCTTATAAACTTCTGTGAAATATTTATTATATAATTAATCTTAAATGAAGTTATTTAAAATGATGTATGATTAGATTAGTACATTAATTCTATTTGATTTTTGTTTCTTTTTTTTTTTGCTGTTTTTATTGTCATATTTGAAGTGTAATTATCATTTAATCTGTTAATATTAAATTTAAATTTAAAATAAATAGATAATTAATTTTCATATATCTTGTTCTCAATAATTAATAATCGAATATATATTCTACCGATTTACTAGTTAACTTTTGATAAATAAAAATTATGATTTTTTTTTTACTTTATCATAGTTTGTATTTTACACAAAACCTACAGAGAATTATCCTTAGATTATCTTAATAATTCATTTCACATATATGACAGTGTGTTATCTGTTGACAGATGAAATCAATGCTATCAACCGTTGACATACAAATTGTGTATATAAACAAACAATTTTCCATTAATTTAATGTTATCATCTAAATATAGCTCAAATTTAATTTTTCAACCTTTTTGTATTAATTCTTTGATGGACGATGTCTTATTTTGTTGTTTTTCGATTGTAGAATCCTAATAAATTAAGATCAATAACTCTAATAGATAGAATGATGATACTACATAGAAAGAATTAATTTGTAGTTATTTAAGATCAAGTAACAGTGTTTATTTGTTTCTTCAGCAAAAAAATTATGAAGAAGATAAATATAGTTCTCATGGTTAAACAACATATATTTCATATTTTACTCATTAATCCTATTGCAAAGTATTATATCAACAAGCAAATAACTGTACTTTAAGAACATATGTTAGAGTACTACTGATGGTATTTATAACAAACCATTCTTTTTTTTAGGCAGAAGGTTTGGATATATATGGCAGCTGTTCTGTTTCTAATGTTTACCCTACGGCCTTTAGCTTCAACATTATGCCATATGTGATGGAAAGAAGATGCTGCGATTTATCAGGCAGTTGGAAACACTCAGTTATTTTCTATATGTACACGAAGCATTCATGATTGATGGTATTTCTCTATGTTCTTTTCCCCTATTTCTCTCTCTTTCTCTTTGTAGCATCTATATATAAATACAAATAACTTGAATAACTCATATCAGAATTTGCTTTCATTTTGTACTTATCGACCGACGTTGATCTAATACTTAAAATGCATATTTTATTATATTCAATAGTTGCAATATGTATTGCAGGTTAGTTTTTATTAAAATTTTTTTTGATAAAAATTTTTAATCCGAGAATCTAAACAGGAAGTATTAGTCAAGAAATTGCCATTGCTACTGATTATTTACGAGCTCATGTCAATGATTCTATTTCATCTGAATCAGGTCGGTCGATAAAAATTCGATCAAATAGAGAATATTTTTAAAGACTACATCAAGTTTAAAATATAATTTCAATCTCTATATATTATTTTATAATTTAGCAATCAGTGCACAAGGAGAGGTTCCACCAATTGACCCTGCTGATGGTAATGCTCCATCAACAGCAACGACAAGTAAGTTTTTTCAAAATTAAATAAATCATATAATAAAATATTTGATTTTTTCTAATAATAGCTACTGAAAAAAAAGATGATGATAGTGCCGGTAAACACTTTATTGTTTTTTTTTGTCTATTTATTTCTATTATTTTCTCTACGAATTAGAACATGATGATCCTCATAAAAAATATGATCATCAACATCAAACTCATCATGAACATGATGCACATATAACTGTTGATGTTCATAATATACTTGATTTATTCAAGCAACAATTACATGAAATTGAAGAACGTATTATTGCTGCTATTCATCATCATGATCATCAAGCAACCACAGCTGAAGTTCCAGCTGCAGTTCCAGCATTAAAATCTTATCGTATAGCTGATCGTTAAGATGAGAAAAAAGAAACTAATTTTTCAAAAATATATATATTGCAATACCAAACAAAAGACAAATGTTTTAAATTATTATACGATTTCTAATATGATTTAAATTCATTTTAGCTTGACCTAGTTCATGTTTTAATGTTCGAGATTCATTTTCAGCTTGATTTCTTAACTAAAATAATAAATATAATAGAATTCTTTTTTTTTTCTTCTTGTTTTCTGTGTGTTAATTCTTACTTTAATATCAGTTGTTAATCGTAATTTAGCTTGATCAAGTTGATGACGAATATCATGAATTTCATGTTGAATACGTGTAATTTGTAGCACAAAATTCTTTAAGAATAAAATAGATATTTAATTAATTCAAAATAAAAAAAAATGAAATTTTGTTTTTTCTATTTACTCCAAGTTCAGCTTCTTTTATATAACCTATTTGTGCTGTATGTTTACATTCATTATCAATAATTTGTACAATTTTTGTACGTATTTCATCTAAATTAGTTTTTAATTGTGTAGATTTCTCTTCAACTGGTGGAGTTTTTTTCTTTTCATGAAAATATTTTTTCTTCCACATATTACGAGCTACAAAAAAAAAAGAAAAGAAATGAATTTAAAAACAAAAAAAAAAAAGAAATAAATAAAACCTTCTTTTCGTCGTAATGTGATTCGATTATGCATATATTTTAAATGTTTTATAACTTCATCACGAATTTTTTCAAGATCAACACGTCCTGTACGTAATTCTTGAAGACGAGTACGAAGGGATTCAGCTAGAATAATATAAAAATAATTTAAAAATTTATTTTGACAACGAAAGTTTTCGTTTTTTTTTATCTAAAAATCGATTTGAAGCTTTTCAAGTTTTATATGTATACAAATATTGACTAAGCAATATTAAAAGTCCTTAATTTAAGAAAAAAGAAAAGAAAAAGTTTTCGTTTATTATTAATACGAGTACAAAAAATGTTTCGTAAGTTTCGAACATTGATATGTTTATGAGCTTCTTTTTAAATGTTAAAAAAAAACTAATAGAATAATATTACATACGATCCTCAGGTACTTGTCGTTTAGGTAATTCTCGTCGTCGATGTTCATCTGATTCTTTAGGTTTTTTTTTATCATTTCCAGTTTGATGGCGTCGTTTAGCTTCTGCTTCACGTCGTTCTAATTCATATCTTTTAAATAGATAAAAGATAAAAAAATTAAATTTTCGTTTTATTTAAATTATTAATTTATAATTATAATAAACAACAGAAAACAAAGACAAATACTTATACAAATATACATTTACATAATCTATTACTCACGTATCATCATCATTAATATCTGGTGTTGACATAGGTAAAATTTCTTCGTCTGAATGACGTATTTTAGTAACTGTTGCAGATCGTATATTTTCATCATCAGTATTAGTTTTTATTAATGAATATTTATCTTCGTCAGTTTTCATTGATAATAATGATGATGAATTAGATTGTATACTTTCTCTAATATTTTTTTTTATTGTTCTTGTTTCTGGTCGTGATGGATTTGAATCAACATCTGATGTTGATCCAATTGATGATGATCGAGATAAAATTTGACTACTAAAGGATATATATAGAGAGAGAGGTGAAAGAAGTATCAAATTATATAGACAAGATAAACAATATCATGCGTGCATTTAATTCCGAATTTACCGGACAAATAAATATGTGATACTACAAACAATAAAAAATAGAGAACGAACCCATCGGATAATTCATCATCATTAATATCAATATTATTTTTCTCATTTTGTATTGATTTATTACTTTTTAATGATATTTTTCGAGAATCATTTTTTATAATACTGAAGAAATATATGAATGAAATAAAATAAAATTAATGAATATTTACTGTTTTTGACGTTCACGAAACATTTGACGATCTTTATATCCACGAAATGATGCTTGAATTTTTGTAGCAGCTAATTCTTCTTGTTCTCGTCGTTGACGACGATGACGACGTTGTTCATTTTCGTCTTTTTCTTGACGACGTTGTCGTTGACGTTCTTCTTCATCACGATCAGATTGAATTTTTTCTTGTTGACGATGTTGTCGTTCATTTTCTTCGACAGCTCGACGCATTCGTTCTAATTCAGCTTGACGTCGACGAAGACGTTCTTGTTCTTCTTTTAATTTGAATAATTCTCTATATAAACATAAAAATTTTTCTTATCTAACATGTAAACATAAGAAAGATTTAAGTAAAACATTTCAAAATATTTTGTTAAATAAAACACACACACACACACACACGCTTATTCTTTTATACCTTGCCGTCATAATTGATGAAACAGACATGCTAAAAATGGGATTACCTTCATTATTTCTCGTTTTTCTGATTAAATTGAGAATAAATTTTTGAAAAAAAAAAATACACTTTTCTTTACTTACTTTGGTGATGATTCATCAAAATCTAGAATTTTTTAATTTAAATATTAAATGAAATATTTAGAAATTATTATTACCTGAACTAATTTGTGTTAATCTAGTTAAACTTTTACTTTCTGATACTAATTCATTTTTTTTCTTTATTGATAAATGATTTTTTTCAGCACGTAATGGTTTTCGATGATGATGACGAGAAAGTCTTGATGGTGATCGATCATAATCATAATAATTGAAATGTTGTTGATAACGATTACCAAATAAATAACTAGCAGAAGAAAGTGCTGGTGAAGCAGATGGAGTCTGTGAATAATCTTCATGACGACCTTCGAGAAGATAAATCTAAATTTATTATTATTTAATCATTTATTATAAGGAAATTAAGAACAAATTTTACTTCAGGTGCAAATGTCTAAAATAATAAGTAATAACAATTAAGGGTAAATAAAATTTGGAAAAAAAATATTTTAACCTGTGGTGGTCGATAATTTTTAACTTTTAGTTCATTTTCTTGTGTTTGTTTAACTCTTGTTAAACATCTTCCAACAGATCGAAGAAAAATAAATTCTCGTGGAAAATAATTTTCTGTTCGACATAATTGTTCAATTGATTCACGTAAATCATGTAATTTCATATCTTGTGGTACGCTAAAATTTTCATTAATACATTTTAAAAAGAAAACTAATGAAAAAATTCTTTTTTTTTTTTTACCGAACAAAACCAGCTGATATAGCATCACCCATTGCTTCATTTTGTGCTAAATGTTGAATATTTTTCCATACAGTTTTTGGAATAATATATATATGTAAATCAACAAGCTATTTATATTAAAAAAATAAATAAATTTCTTCTTTTTTTTTTTTATTTTTCAAATACTTGTGAAGAATCAGGACGATCAGTAGTGATAAAACTATTTTGTGATCGAGGATTTGTAAAAACATTTGGTAATAAATTGAATTGTTCATTTTCAAGACGTGTTTGAAGCATTGTTGTTTTTGTTAAGTATTCAATTGTGATCACTCAATTATAAACGAACAATAATTTATATAACTTTGCGTGATTAGTTCTTTTAAATTTTTACTAAAAATGTTGTTGTTAGTGAATAGTAAATGAATGCTATGTTTCTTTTCTTCTTGACAACTTAATGTATTGACATACATACAAATAAATTACATTTTCTTTTTTTCTATTTAAAGAGCGATTTGAATACCTTCAATATGAATGATTTCTTATTCGTTTACATTTTATTAGTACAAAAAAAAAAGAAAAAGTTCTTTTCTTTTTATTTCATTTAAATTCTATTTAATACGGAAAAAAAACAAACTTATTATTCAAGTGAAATTTATCGATATAAAGATGAATCAAACAAAATAATTCTGTTGTTGATCGAATATGACATTGAGTGGGCGAACATATCTGTAAGATAAGCTATTCTAAGTGGTCGGGGGCGAACGAATGCAGAAAAGAAGATAACCTTATTTATATTTATACATATGTATATAAATACAAAACGCCATTCATATTATTTGTCCTTCAATTGTACAAAGCAATAATTTATACGATGATAAAAAGTCGATTTCTCGGTATGAATAAAGTTTTTATTTTATTTTATTTTAAATATATTATCATTTTAGTATATTTAACAATAATGATGGTAATGTTTACTTTAATTGAACAATCATATGAAATTTATGTTGATTGTCAAGCACGTTGTATGTTAACAACACGACGTGAACGTAATAGAGATACATTACGAATGTGTCGAGATGAATGTGAATTAATTGATTTACTTGAACAAGAAGATGCAAGAGATGGAAAACATTATAGATATAGACAATTTAATTAATTTTTTCTTTATATATTCTTCAAATAATGAATAAATTCAAAGATTCTTTTTTTTTTTCATTTGTATTCTATTGATGTAGAGTTTCAAGTGTATAAGATCAGTTAGGCGATTTTTGTCTTGTATTGTGTATTATCATGCATGTATTATGACCTAATAAATATTTGATTAAAAAAGTAACTTATAATCATTTCATATTATCTTATATAAATGTCAAGAATAATTGAATTTGTTATCATATTAATATCTTTAGTCTTTTTTTCTTCTTGATATTATTCAAAAACTATCTTAATTATATTTATAATAAACTTTTCTGATGTGTTATATAAATATGTTATAATAATTAGAAAGTCTATAAATATGCCTCGAGATACCATATGGAAATCTCTTTTTCGCATAACAGATGATTGATTACTTAGGCATATGTAGAAGTCTTTTAGAAAACACTGTTCTAATGTGACAATATGAAGATAATCGTTGCCAGATTATATATATGCGATAATTATAGAATAAACATTTGCATCTATATATGTATAACGAGTGGGCTAGAGGATATTAGACTATTGGTATTTCGACTATTTTTCACTCAATCGAAACTTTCTTTTTTATCAAAAGATAACACTTGAAATTCTCTACAAAATCATATATAACTAGATCCTAAAACTGTTTGAAAATAGTTGAAAAATAAAGGCACATAAAAAGGGCTGTAAAATGTAACTGGTTAGACATAATGAATGGGCATGTTTGCATCTAGTTTTTTTTTTTATTATTTCGGCCTATTTAACAACAAAATGTATCAAAAGATGTAGCGCAAAAAGTTCTTCGAATTTTATCACTAAAAATTTTGTTCATCTTGAAAACAAAACACTACAGTTATAAAATAAGTGGTGGTATATAAATCATAGAGCTTTTCACACTGCATCTTTTGGTATATTTTGTTTTGTAAATAGAATGGGATGGAGATTTCAAGCATTATCTTTTGATAAAAAAGAAAGTTTCGATTCATATAATACATATATCCAATATATGTCAAAGAAAAATGAATATAGGCTTTTTTTATAATAAATTTTTTGTTAGTAATAACGAAATTGTTTAGTGTTGCCCTCTGTCGAGGAAGATAATTAGTTATACATAGAAAATGTGATATATTATGTTTTATTTGTCAACCTCCCTGTTGTGTTGATTTTTGCTTAAGTAAGATTAGTCATGTATTTCATCAACTACCTTCCTTGTATAAAAAGAGAGTATCAGTCGGTGATTTCATAACGAAAGGATAATATACGATAGATGCTTGTTAAACATTTAGCTGAACCTTGGTTTTCTTTAATTTATTCTGGAAAAAAAACAATTGAAATTCGTCTTGATAAAAGTCATTTTCATGATTTAAAACCAAATGATAAAAGTATAAAATTTATTTGAATTATATTAATTAAAATCTATTTTATTTTTAGTTGAATTTTTTAATGATGATTTAGGTTTTAATATTCGTCGAAAATTTTGTGTACAAGTTATATCAATTGAACAATTTGATACATTTGAATTACTATTAGAAAAGCATCTTTCACATGCATTACCAACAATAAAAACAACTGAATTTGGTTGTCAAATATTAAAACAATATTATTCGAAAGATAATGAATTCGATAATTATAAAAAATTAGCAATACATATTCAACGTATTAGTGCACTTGTAAATGAATTACGTAATTCAACAACAGCATGTTAATAGATATTTCAATTGAAATGAATTATTTCATTCATTTTTATATTAACTTTGTACAGATGAAATCAATAAAAATAAACTGAATATAGAAATATAATTTTGTTTTTCATATAATAATATCAATCACATTTATTAATTTAGTTTTTTTTTAAATATTAACGATATACCTAATATGTGACTAATTTGCTGAAAATAAGGTATAATAAAAAGTGTCTATTTTTGATAATACTGCTTAAATTTAACGGGTGGCCAAGAATAAATGGCGGTCTTAGTGTTTTAAAGATTTCTCCCTTATTTTTTCTTACGATTAAAAAATCTTTTTTACCAAAAGAAGATGGAGCTTGAAATTCTCTACAAAACCATATACTTTTAAAATTAAAACCTACTTAAAAATATTTGAAAAAAGATGAGATGCAGCGTGAGAAGCTGTACAATTTGCATAAGACCAATTATTTAATAATTGCACTTTTTCTTCTCAAAATAGACATAACTTTGAGCAATCAAAATTTGACTGCGTGAAAATGAATGTTTTTAAGTACGCGACGAATTTATTTTTTTTCCATCTTATTTTCCTGTGATTGTTGTTGGTAAATTGTAGACCTTTTCACGCTGCCTCTTGTGGCATATTTTATTTCTTTCTAATACAACATATCAAACAATAACAAGATGAAATAAGAAAAATCAAATTCATCGTGTACTTAAATACATTCATATCCACGCAGTCAAAATTTGATTGCTCAGAGTTGTCTATTTCGAGAACAAAAAGTGCAATTATTAAATAATTGGTCTTATGTAAATTGTACAGCTTTTCACGCTACATCTTTTTGTATAGTTCGTATTTTTAATATGGTGAAGTGATAAAAATTACATGCAAACTATAATCATTCATTATTCCTAACTAGTTGGAAAGTGGAGCATTTTGTATGTTTCTATTTTTCATAGTTTTTCAAATATTTTTAAGTGGGTTTTGTAGAGAATTTCAAGCTCCATCTTTTGGTAAAAAAGATTTCTTAATCGTAAGAAAAAATAAGGGAGAAATCTTTAAAACACTAAGACCGCCATTTATTCTGGCCCACCCGTTACTATCCATTGTGGCATGGATTATTGATAAATGTTAGTCACTGTATGATAATGAAAACAACTTTTTCTTATAATAGAAGATTGATAGTCTTCTGATGGACTATTGAGTATCAATCTAATCGATAATGTCCAAATTTAGTTGCTGTCGATCAATGTTCATTCATTAACACAACATGAATTTTGAAATTTAATTGAAAAGACATTAATCTGCATTTCACTATCTCTATTCTAAAAATTTTGCTCTTTTAATGATTATTACATTTAAATTAGCCGGTCATTTTCAAAGATAAATAACGGATTTTTTGACATATGAATTGATTTGTATTTGATATGCATTAGTGAGTAGTATTGTAGACAGATTATATGAATTTTTTCTCTTGTAATAAAATTACAATTTGAATATAAATGATTTAGAATTCATTCTATCCGCTATAAATCATAGAAAATATACATATGATTTCTACTTACTTCAAGAACTATTAAAATCTATCTTTTCTGTAAGAAAATATAACTGATTTTATCTTTAAACAATTTCAGTATATGAAAAAAATAAATTATAATAAAGATATTTTTTGATTGTTTTAATATTTTTTGTTTTCTTTTATTCGCTGCTTAGAACGGCGATTCATTTCAAAAGCAACAATAAACAATCAATGATGTTATTACGATATTTTCTTTTTTATGTATTAACATTCTTTAGATATTGTTTGTTTTAATATGCAAAATTTCCAGGTGCACCTGGTTGTATTGGTGGTTGCTGTTGCGGTGGTGGTTGTTGTTGTTGTTGTTGTTGTTGAGGAGGTAATTGTTGAGGAAGACCTACTTGTTGAGGTAACTATTTAAAAGAAAAGAATATAGAAATAAATAAATAAATAATAGAAATTATTTTACTGGTTCAACTTTTCTTTCTTTTGCTTCAGAATATGGATTTTGAATTGGTGTTTCGTCCTTAGGTTGTACAATTGAAATATGATCAGGCAATGGTTTTTTAGCACCTTTGCCTTCTTTTGTATCATATGGTAACATTATTTTAACTTTAATACCAAGTACACCTTGACGTAAAAGAACATGTCGTACAGCAAATTGTACATAATCATTAACGGGATCACCCGAATGAATCATTAAACCATCAATAAATTTCATTGCTTTAGCACGTTGACCACGTAATTTACCTGAAACAACGATTTCGCAACCTTGAGCACCTGATTCCATGATATAACGTAAAACACCATAGCATGCTCTAAAAAACAACAATCAATTTTTTTTTTATATATTGAATGACTTTTTACAAAAATCTTACCGTCGTACAGGAAGACCACCCATAAGTTTGTAACGTAATGATTCAGCTTGTGCTATAGCACATAAACCACGTGTAACAACTTTTTGAGCGAATAATTCAATTGAATTTTCAGGATAACCAAAACGTTTTTGGATAACTGATGTTAATTCACGAATACGACGACCTTTTTCACCAAGTACTTGTTGTGTTTTTGTTGCCATGATAATAATTTCTGTTCGTTGAGGTGTGACACGAACTTCAAGACCTGAATAACCATCTTCAGCTAATTCACGTGTGAAAAATTCATTAAGTTCAGCATGAAAAACTCCTTCGCGAATAAACTAAAAAATAAATAAAGATTTTAAATTAATAAAAAAACAATATTGTGTAATAAACTAGTATACTTTGCGTTTTTTTGAGATGTTAGCTGTTGTAGCCATGTTTAAATGGTCTCGTTCCTAATCTAAAATGTATAAAAATTATTTAGAAAATTCATAACTAAAAATTAATGTGATAAGAAATCTGTAAACAAAAAAAAAAAATAAGTAATGAAAAAGATAGATGGTAGTTAAATTGAAATAAATTCATTGGTGAGTCATCAGAACAAATAAAGAAATGGTGAGGCTGATTAGCCACTCTTAACAAATATTAATTTAATCATTTTTATTTGAATTTTTTATATTAAAAAATTTTAGTGAACAAAATAGATTGAAGTATCATGAAAAATAACAAGGAAAGGTTGCGTGAATGATATATACTGACATCTTTCGTTTTATTATATTGCTCGATCTAGCACAACCAGCATCTTTTCTAGGACAAGTCTGTGGTGGACGATTATTTCTCCACAAAATAATCTAATTAATAATAGCGTTTTTCTACTAGTGTAAGGATAAAATATGGTATTGTTCGGGTCCATCTACAGTTATATAGGGTCCTCTCATATATGCTCTGGACAATAGTAGGTTTTATCCTTACAATAGAACTGCATCAAAACGGACAATCAATCAAGTTGAAATAGCAATAAATGAACCATTTTATCTAACACCGGTTGACATCGGAAGTTGATTGTCATTAAGAACCACACTCACCTGTATATTATACAACTCGACAGGCTCTACACATTAGTACAATGGGATTTTCTATAGCCCAAAGTATGGCTCAGAATATTTTCTTAATGAAATTCTGGCATCATATTCACTTACTTTATTGTGTCCGATGCACCTTGATGAGCTCTATCCAATGGCATATTTAGATCTTCAATAGTTCAAAGTATAGTATTGAGGCTGATGGTTGGCTCTAGAGAAAATCTAACCATCATATTTTGAACTATCGAAGATCTGAGTATACCGTTGGATAGAACTCATAGAGTTGTATAAGACATGTTCGTGAGCTGCTTAGACGCAAGTGAGTGCGCGAATGTTCGCTAAAAAAAAATCGAAGCTACCCTCATGTTCAAGGGAGATTTTATTATTAAATTAAATTAGTCAATATTTTTTTTAGAGATCGGTGGCCATGAACATTCACCTTGTTAACTCTTATGATAAAATAGTCAGAGAATGAATGATAGAAAACCTATTTATAATAATTCAGTTTGATTATACATTTTAAGCTTATATTCAAAATTATTTTTGTACCACGTAATGCCAATTTTTAGTTTAAGGAATTGTTGATCCTACGATCAATTTTTTTTATTGACAAACTCTAATGCCACATAAGTTTATTAATCTAATTATTGATATTTAAGATGAATTATAAAGAAAGCATACTCTAATATTTTGTTTTCTATCATATGCCACATGACGACATCTTTTCATTCTTTGAAACAGTTATTTTTGAGAAGAGGCTATCACCGATAGTAACACTTATGTGTGAATGACTTGATTGACTACTCTTGTTTTTTAAATCAAATTTTGATTGATTCCAAGACAAAAAAAAACTGATAATGGCCGAAGCAAGATCAAGTTTTAGCGGTTCATCATCAGCTGAACATCCTGTTGGTATTACAGGTGATGATAGTGATGATTTTGAACTTCAACAACGATTAGAAAAAATCACGTAAATATATTTTATTTACTATAGATCCTAATTATTTTGACTTGATAAGATAGAATACTTTAGAACACGAGAATTCATTGTAAGTGATTAACTTTGCTGCTCTGCTATACTCATTAATAGAAATAAATCATATTTTGATATCAAAAAAGAACATATTTATATGTAATTTAGGCGTGAAATACACGAATTAACATTAGAAAATAAACTTTTCGATACAAATTTGGATCGAAAAAAATCTGAACCAATAGTTGCTACTACATCAGTAGCAGCAGTAAATGCTTCTCAAACAACAACACCAACTGGTTCAGCTCAAGATTTATCAGCTATAGGTGGTACAAGTCGAATTGATCGTTTAGCACGTAAACGATCAAAATCACGAAGTACTCAAGGTGATTTTCGTATACAATTAACACTTGAACAAAAACTTGATATTGTTATATCGGAATATGAACAAGCAAAAAATGAAAAAAATCGTTGTGAAACAACAAATGAAAAACGAATTGATCAACTTGAGGTTTTATATTCTTCTATGAAATGAACAAAAAAAGAAACTTTTTCTTTTAGTCTGATGTTGAATGGATTGATATGGAATTGTTAGATTTTGAATTAGCTATAACAGATTTTCTTAAAACAAAAGATACATCAATTGATAAACGTACACATAAATTAATTGGTGAAAAAATTGAACGATATTTTAATGAACGTATTAAAACACGTGAATCATTAATAAATAAATTACGTGATCGTTCATCAGGTTTAAAACGACAAATAACACGTTTAGAAACTCAATTAAGACAAAAAGAAGAAATGGGCGAAACATTACATGAAGTTGATTTTAATCAATTAAAAATTGAAAATAAACAATATTTAGATAAAATTGATGAAAAAAATATTGAACTTATTTTACTTAAAAGACAAGTTGGTAAAGCTACACAATCAATTAATCGTTATAAAGATGATTTACAAAGACAAATTAAAGATCTTGCTGATATTCAACAACGTATTGATAAACAAAGTAATTTATATGATCATGCTGAACAAGAAATGATTAATGCTAATTATGAACAATCACGTGCTGCTAAAATACATAATAATCTTGCTGAACAAACAGAAAACTATCAAGTACCAGAAGTATTAGAATATGTTAAAAAGAAAGCATTACTTTATAATCTTGAACGTGATTGTGAAGTTTGGGAAAGAAAAGTTGAAATTGCTTCTGTAAGTAATATTTTTTTTTGATAAATAAATTTACTTAAAAAAATGGTTTTTAGATGGCTCTACAACAATCGAAACAACAATGGCAGACACTTCAACGTACTGCTCAATATCAAAACAATGCTACTAATTGGAATAATGAACTTCAAGCACGATAGATTTTTTTTTATTTTTCTGTATAAAAGTAAAAATGAATAAAATAAGGATAACAAACACAAAAAAAAGAACAGTGCGTTGGCCGGGAGTCGAACCCGGGTCGGCTGCTTGGAAGGCAACCATGCTAACCGTTACACCACCAACGCTTGTTATACTCAATGTCAAAATATATAATTGATTCTTGTCGATGCGTGCTTATTATTGTTGAACATAACAGAAAATAGCAATGTAAAATTTAAACAACTTTAGGACTTTTTTTTGTAGATGATTAAATGACTTGAATGATCTAGATTATTTACTCATTATTCTCCACTACTTTTCTGGAGTTTTTCACATATATTAAAACTGTTAGTAACCTCCGACATCTATACATTTTCTATTCAAAATATTGCTTCATAAGATATCCTATTTAGTTTAATATCCTAAGGCAATTCTCAATTCATTAATCATATTCTTTTTTTGCTCTTCCTGCATTGATTCTGTTTTATGAATCATTTTGACTCAGTAACCACGACAACAAAAAATCTCGAACATAATAAACGATTTTTACCTGCGTCTTATCAACATGACATAAAAGCCTTTGAATAATTTTCTTTTTTTTTCTTATTTTATTTTACTGTATCAAATCTAAAATAATGATAAGAAAACATAATTCATCTGAACCAGCATTACATATAAATGAAATTGATGTTAATGATAAATATAAATTTTTAAAAAAAATTGGTAAAGGCAGTTATGGTGAAGTTTATCTTGTTTTACCAAATAATTCTTCATCAATAAAAGCACATACAAAACAATATGTTCTTAAACGATTAGATCTTCGTCAATCATCAAATAATACAACACAAAATGATATTGAAAGTGCTGAACGTGAAGCTAAATTATTATCAACATTAAAACATCCAAATATTGTTGCTTATACTGAATCATTTCGTTCAAATGATGGTTTTCTTAATATAGTTATGGCATATTGTGAAGGTGGAGATTTATATACAAAATTAAAAGAAAAAAAATCTAAAAAAGAATCTTTAACAGAAAATCAAATTGTTGAATGGTTCATACAAATATGTATGGCATTACAAGTAAATAAAAATTTATCTTTAAATGAATTTTTTTTTCGATATAGAAATATTTTATTTTAGTATATTCATGATAAAAATATTCTTCATCGAGATTTAAAAACTCAAAATATTTTTTTAACAAGAAATGAAATTGTTAAAGTTGGAGATTTAGGTATTGCAAGAGCATTGAAATCCGTAAATGATTTTGCAACCACTATTGTTGGTACACCATATTATATGAGTCCAGAAATATTTTCACAAAAACCATATGGACAAAAAGTTCTATAATTAATCAAGAAAAAGAAATGTTTTTATTTTATTATATTATATTTTAGTCTGATATATGGTCACTTGGATGTTGTGTTTATGAAATGACCACACTTGAACATGCATTTAATGCTAAAGATATGAATTCACTTGTTATTAAAATAATTGCTGAACAGGTTTAATTTAAATTTAAGTTTTCGAGTAAACATTTTTCTATTCAATTTAGACACCACAAATATCGAAAAGATATAGTGAACCATTAATAGATATTATTACATCAATGTTAAAAAAAATTCCAGATGATCGTCCAACAGCAAAAACAATTTTACAAAATTCTTATATTAAACAACATATTTTAAGATTATTAGAAAAAACACAAAATAAGTGAGAATAAAATAAAACAAAATTCTATTTAATCAATATACATTTATTAAATAGATTTCAAAATCAAAATAATTCAAATTCTCAACGTATCGCTAATACTCCTCCTAAATCATCTTCATCTTCACCATCTCGTCCAGTCAGTGCTTCTAATCTTTCACCATCAAGAAATCGTTTATCTAATAACAATCATACACCAGTTCTTCCTTCTTATGCAGGATTACCACCTTCACGTTCTCGACCATCGTCATCAACTGATATTCATCGTTCTGCACCACTTACTGAACCTACACAATCAAATGATTTAATAGCAAATGATTCAAGAGTTCGTCGTCGTCTTCAAGGACGTCGAAGTAGTCCATTATCAAGTAATGATCAAGACAAAGATTTAAAATTTTTATCAAAACTTAGTCTAAATGATACATTACAACGGCGAAGACGTAGTCATCAATTAAATAATCATGTGCAACAATATCAACACCTATCATCATCTGATGAACAGGATACATCACCTACTCGATTATCAAATGATAATGTTTCTCAACCAGTCATTGTAAATATAGATTCTTTCTTTTATGAGATACAATCTGTGACAAATACTTAAAAACAAAACATTTTTATCTCACAAATTTTAATAGATAGAAATGTTTCTTGTGGTCACTGAAAGAAAATACCCATTAAAATATGTACCAAGATTGAGCATCGCAATCTTGTTCATGCAATAGAATCTATTGAAATGAAACAGGTAGAAAAAATCTTCCACTAGAGATGCACATTAACAATACCAATTGATGGATTGAGATGTCAGTGCTATCCTATACAATCACTAAACTGTTATAGATTAATAATTAGCATTTCATCAACTAAAAACCAGGTTCTTCAAACTTTAATGACAAAAGATCCTCTATCTGTCTGTCCTATTTTCAACATAATAATATACAAATTGTGTAAAGTATTATTAAACTTAAACCCTTTCAATTTGCTTTATCAGGTTGTTGAATCACCACAAAGACAAGCAAGACCAGGTTCAGTTGAATCTAATATAATTTCATCTCGATCTTCATCCCATTCACGAATAACAAAATCATGTGATTTAAATGAGGTCAATATTCAACTAATTCTAATCATTTAATCATAAATGATTCTTTTTTAGGGAACAGCATCAAGTGCACGTCAACGTCGTCGAGATAAAATACAATCATCATTAACTGATTATTCAACGCCAAATGGATCACCAAACCAAACCACAACAACAACAACAAATAAAGATAAGAATGAGTTATTCCGATCAATATCACAAGACAATCTAATAGCAGAAATCGAAAATAAAAGAGAAGGGTAAAAATAAAAAAAAAAATTTAACTTTATTATATTTAACAAATTCTAGAGAGAAAGATATGAATGATTTTGTTTATATGTTAACCGCTACATTAAAATTACTACCAACAAATATACTTGATTCAAATGAATTAACAGATAGTAGTAATGATAGTGATAAAACAATAATCGAAAATGGATATTCTCAAAATGATATGTGGTCATTAAGTGATCGAACAATAGCTGGTTCATTACATGAAACAAATTATCTTCAGCAACGTTGTCAAGCAGTACGAAAGTAAATTTTGAATTAGAAAAGAAATACATATGTATAATTTTACTTTTTTTTAGAGAATGTCTCCAAGAAATTAGTCCAGATAAACTACGACGTGTTTTAAAACTAGTAGAAAATGTTAGCGAAACACAAATGAGGGTCAGTAAATATAGAACAAATTGTTCATAATATTTCTCTTACTTTTTCTTAATAGTTAGGTATATATGTGATAAAAATTCTAGTTTTCTACGAGAGAAATATTGTCTATTATATTCTCAGTTATTTTAGAATATCGTTTATATTTTTAAATTAATGATATTTTTTCATTATTTTATTTTAGCAAGAAATGATTGAAGAACTTGGTGATTATTTATATCATAAATATTCTGGACAAATATTTACATTGAAATTTTATGAAGATAATTTACTAAAACATTCATGAAATAGTTTGCTCATTTTTTTTTGTTATCTTTGCTTACCTGTAAACCGAGTGAAAATCAGTGAAGTTTTATCATAATATCTCCAAATTTTTGTAATGGAGAATATATTATTTGTTTGTTTATATATTGTCTATTCGTTTTTAAAATATGCATGTTCAAATTGTTTTCATTTCGAAGATTTTGCAATTGTACGATAATTTTGTTGCACTTGTTTTACATGTATTATATAAATTAAGTAAATATGCTTTGTTGCCAGTGAAATTTGACGCCTACAGTGCGCAGCATTATTATTTATGATCTACCAAATGATGATCGATAACTTCTTGGAATGCATGTAATAAGAACTAATAAAATGTTCGAAAATGGCCTATGGTATTATCAAACATTGATAAGAAATTTTGAATCGTGTCTGGATGCACTTAGAAGCCAATATGTGTCGCGTCTAAATATAGCTTTATATGGATTGTATTCAGATGCGATTTTAAATGAAGCGGCGTTTTCACACGATTAATAAAAACTGTTCAAATGTGTCTTGGCATGATTTTATTTCTAAACGTCTTTGACTGCTATGATTTAAATGGAAACGTAATGCAGTTCAGACACGTTTTCGTATAAAAAATCTCTTGCAGAAATATAAACAAGAAGAAAAATGGTAACTCCCACAGTGTATGTATCTGGTAGTCTGTATTTGAGATATACGAACGAGACTGTACCATCTTGTTATCAATTACTGATTAAGTAAAAAAATATTATTCTCGACTATTAAAAAGTTTGCACATATATAAAAAATATTCTACATCTGATTTTTTGATGATTTCATTTAGTATATCATTATTTGAATCATTTGACATAATAAAGTTCGATTAGCTAAAAGCAAAATTATTACATCACATAAACCTGTATATTATATTTATTTATATTCGAAAACAGTAACAAAATAAATAGACATGAGTTCTACATTCATTAAACTAATCTTTGCCGATATCGTCTATATAATTGAAATAATTTAAAAAATATTAAGTGCTCAAATATTTTCACGGTTGTTTTGTTCATCACACTAAGCAGTGCATTATAAACGTGACTGTGACTTTTGTACGCTTGCTATATTCATACTTTATCGCATAGAAAAATGATTAACTGTTTGATCAATTTTCATTTCATTCAACTGTGAAAATTATAATCGAAAATCTTTTTTAATAGTTTTATTAAGTAAGGAAAAAGAAAGATACAATAAATTCTAAAACGGCAATGGTATCTTAAATTGAAAATAGTAAATTTTATAAAACATATGAAGGAGTATTTTTTTTCATAGAGACATATATAGTAGTCGCAAAAAATCCCTCTATCGGTGAAAACTATCTAAACCATAACTTGTTGGGCTCATATTTTTATTGCAAATAGAACTCTGTGAACACTAATCTTAAGAATCAATAAGAGCTAGTTTAGCCCTAATATCAGGAAGTTATAAGGCGAACATTAACGTCTTATTAGAGAGAGAGCAATACTGCTTCTCTTTTCCATAAAAGTTCCATACTAAACGTAACGGTATAACCAGAAATTTAAGGGTGATGGGGATCCGCCCCAGACTATGTCTAGGATTTTGTAGTCACCATCGGTGGCATGGCTCTTCAAGGATGCGGATAGATAGGGACATAAGTTTTTTTTTTCTTAGAAGCAGTGTTTTTAAAAACAAGCAGATTTTTGGTTGCTGATTGGATATTTTTTCTATGCAAAAAAAATCTGCGCGCACAGTACCGTATAAAAGTTACAGATTTATAAAAGAAGAGAGACTCAAACAAGAGTAAGACGAGAAAGATTCTCCTTTCAAATCAACGGTTGAAAAAATTGAAACCATCATCGAATATACTTTAGTCTATTAATTAAGTGTTTTCGTCGCCGAAGGTAACCAAGCATGGGCGATTGTTTAAAAATTTGATCGTTATACTGAATAACTTATTCCAAAAAACTGACTAGCAAAGTTTATAGTCCGTTATGAATAAAGAATTGTTATTATTCTGGAAAGCAAAAAAAAATTTGACTTTACTTTACAGCTTCTTTAAGGAAAGCTTCATTTGATCTAGTATTTTTCGGAAAAGAGTCGACAGATTCTTGCTGTATCTTTACTTTTTGATTTTTTAAATGGGTATAATATTAAAAAGTTTCTAATACTGGAGAATGCCATACTCTGCCATTACTGTTAGTCACTCACTAATTTATGTGTCGGGATTGATGGGGATTAACTTTCAAGCATAACATTAGAATCATAGAAAAAGGCTGCAGTTGTATACAGACTGATATTGATGAATGACCAATAAATAATTAACTTTAAAATAAGGGTGATGGGGCTGAGTTCCAGCTCGCCCCAGTATGGTTACGCCACTAGTCTAATGGAAAACCTAAATAAAACTATATATATCGATTGATATTTGCTCTCTTAACATTGAAATATTGTAAACTATCATTTAAACCATAAGGTAAATAAATTCCATGGCCAATAATAATTGAAGGATCTCAAAGTCTTGAGCATCTGAATATCGATAAAATATGGACTCCAAATCAATTATATGTTTTTCTACCACATACACCTCGATTTTGTCGTTTGAAATGGAATCTTCAACTAATATCTAAAGATATGGCAAATGAAATATCAACAATATCATCTAATTTAATTGATATCTCTTTAGAACTAAATGAAAAATGTTTTGATCATTTTAAACTTCGTATAATAAGTTGATGCAAACAATTATACGTCTTATGTATTCTAAGAAGTTAGGAGTGGAGTTATTTGGATGGGAATGCATGCGAAGAATTAATTTCTTGTCACGTGCCTCGAAATCATTAACAGAATCAACCTGTTTTAGAGAATTTATTTGTCGAACTGGATTTGAACAAAAGGACGAGTGGATTTAATCAACATCTACAGTTATAGAAATATATATATCATATCATAGATTTTATTATGAGATAACAATAAATAAACAAATTACAACGCGACCTCTTTTGCTTTTTAATTCACAATTATACCATATTGAACAAAGGACAAGTATCGCTTTAAAAGGCAATTTTTTTCTTTTACCTTTATTTATTTCTATTCTATCATAATTAAAACTAATAAAGAATAGCTTATCTTTTTTGGCATATAGAAAATGGATGGTAATGGTTTAATTGACGACAATGTTAATCAAGTTCTATTAAATGTACCTGTGTATGATCTAGATATAGGAGTAATAAGTAATCAAGATACACGTAGAACTAACAGCATATCGAACACATCATCACCCAGATCTCAATCATTTAATCAGCAATTAATGATGGATATATCTAAGGAACTTAAGGAGGTGAATATTGATATACAACAACTTAATCATCAATTTCAATATCTACATTATTCACATTTTTGGTTATTACATCAATTGTGAGTTAATAAAATGAAAGTAAAATAAACTGCTTGTCTTTTTATTTATTTTGGATCATGAGTACCATAACTCTATATTTTAAAAAATGATTTGTATGCCAGAGATGTGAACTGTGCGTGCGGATGCGGACGGTGGAAGGGAGGCGATTCGTGACGGTCGCCCCGCCTTGATGCTAAGTTCACGATACCATTGTATACCACCGTATTTCGCCGTATTACCTGTCTCAGTATTACGATCATATTTCTCTGTGTACGATCGTTTACGATCTGGCTGTTTCGACCTGGGTTTATTATTATTTGTTTTTTGATATTTGGATAGTCAAATTTTCGTTTTATTAATCGATAATAAAGTAAACAGAATTATTTGTATTTTAATAATAAGTAAATTAATTATTTATTCAAATAGCAATCTTCATAAGCAGATCGTTTTAAAAATAAAAATAATCGAAATCCAATAATATATTTGAATAAAAACAATGACAGAATGATAAGTGTGTTATTACCAGATAATAATAAAGAGTTTATTGTATACTTCAAAGTAAATTAAATATATTTATAAAAGATTTTTTCTCCTTAAATTTATTTATTATTAGACAATTGGTGAAATACCTGGTCGTTCTAAAAAATATATCATTTAAATTAAACTTTTACATCGATTATGAGAAAAAGTATTGGATTATTCTTTATTTTCTTCTAAATTAATTTTTTCTTTTTATTTTAGAGATATTAAATCACGAATGGAAATTATAAAGAAATTAAATAATGTTCTTGTACAAATAACTGGAGACAACAAAACAAAAAACAATTAGCCTTCTTTTTATTATTTTAATCATTTAGATTTATCTTTTTGAAACAAAACAACAAACATTTTTTTAAAATAAACCCTATTAAATAAATTTGCAAGGTTTCGATATTATCATCATCAAGACATTATATCATTATTATTTGTACGTGAGTTATTTTATTCCCTCGACTGAAGGGAGGGTGATATGAAAAAAACTAAAATGCGTTTGTCTGTGTGTATGTCGCAGGTCAAAAAAACATCCATTAGTCGCGGGTCAAAAGAACATTATTGAGTCATACGCGGAAGGTCAAAGGTTAAAAGAACACAAGTTTTTTTTTGCCCCAAAAATTATTTTTCTACGAAAAATGTTTTTTTGACTCCAGGTTTCGAGCTACTCAGACATGCTGGTGACTGGATTTCGCCAAACCATGTTCTTTTTATCCTAGGTTTCGGACCAATCAGAATTGTTGGAGACCGGGTCTTACTAAACCATTTTTTTTTACCCTAGGTTTCGGACCAATCAGAATTGTTGGGGACCGGGTTTCACTAGTGTAACAAAAAATAGAAGGTGTACGAGGTTGTTGATTGATAATGAGACGTGGTCGTTGTTTGAGTAAATCGCTGTAGAGCTTGTTCACCGTTGTTATCGTACAAATCTACTTTCGTTACTTGTAGTGAGGACTTTTATTTCAACACTGTTCTTTTCTTCACACTCAAGTTTTATTGCGAAGCTACTTGCTCTCCTTTCATTCAACACTCACTGCTATATATATATATATCACTTGTTCGTAAGGGATTCGGTTTACATCATCCGTGTGATATAAGTATGATAGCGGTGAAGGTGAGCACTGCGCTGATATAATATCGCATGTAATCTCATCTAAGGATGATATTACCTGCGCTATTATATAAGTCCGATATCAGTGAAGGTGAGTATTACATTTGTATAATATCGCATGTAATCCCATCCGATGATGATATTACCTGCGCTATTATATAAGTCCGATATCGGTGAAGACTCTCATTACGTATATGTTGTATCACATACACTGTAAACTAGAAAATAGTTATAGAGTTTGTTGAAAGATATTCTAGAAATGCCTATATGAATTCGACCAACATTTTCTAAGTATTCGAAAATCACTAGCGATTTTCAATTTGTAGTTTTTTGCTGGGAAATAAATTTGAATTCATACATTCACGAAAATCAAGGATTTCAGAAAAACTCGAAAATCAACTAGCGAATAATAAAATTTAAAAATCGCTTGAATGCATTAAGGCATTTCTAGAATTTCAAAAAAATTTACAGTGTACGAGTTACTTTTGTAATATCACGTAAGGGTGATATCGGTTAAGGTTGATTCTATATGACTATGATGTCATTGATGGATGGTAATGTGTAGTGATGATCTCAGTATCGCTCATTCTTAAGCGATCTGTGTGATTATCAGCGCAACTAGATCATGTTCGCTCGACTGAAGAGAGGTCATTGTAAAAACTAAAATGCGTTTGTTTTCTTGTATAAAACTCAGTGCAATTATGGTTTTTCGATCGCGGATTATCGAGCAATCAGACTGTTTCAGGCTGAAATCTTAATCTAGGGTTCTCGACTCGGGTTTTTGATCAATCAGATTCTTCCATACTAGAAATCCAACCGATTAGAAGCTGTGTTGAACAGGGAGCGGCTAGTCGTGAGTGGTGCCCCGTAGGGGCGCCGACGAACGACTAGACGCTCATAGTTTCCTTGACTGAAGGGACGGTGATATGAAAAAAACTAAAATGCGTTTGTCTGTGTTTTGTCGCAAGGTTAAAGCTTAGCCAAATGTTTTTGATATCCCATTTTGGTCCAATGAATCTTTCATGCTGCAATTTAGGCCAGTCAGATTCTTTCAGCCTCTAACTTCCACCAATCACGTTTTTTTTTACCGCGGGATTTCGACCAATCGGATTCTTTTAGTCTCTAACTCATATCAATGACGTTTTTTCCACTTCGGGATTTCGACCAATCAGATTCTTTGGCACTCGGAAATTAAATAGTCAGGATTGAGAGTGGTTTGTGTTAGTAAAAGTTCTGTATCACTATGTGTAGTTCGATCGTGAAGACAAAAAGTGTAGTACAACTAAAAGCAATCGATTTCTTAGGAAATCCTGCATATATGAAACGATAAGATATATGATCTCGGCTGTCAAGCATTTTTTTCTATAGTTTTACATGGGGTATCTAAAATTAAGACTAGCTGTTCCACGTTAGATTTTGGTAGGATGTGAATACCGTTAATCGAACAAAGGTAAATATTGGAATTTAACATTTTCATTTGAATGTATATCAATCGTAGAAAAATAACATTCGAATTCCATAGGAACGTGACATAAACGCGAACAAAACGCATTCCGCTCTCATTCTTTCTTAGCGTAGCACTATTTTCTGAATTTTGAAATGAAAATTTTTTAATTGGATATTGCTTAAGTTTGATGCGGAAACCCAAAGATAAGTGGCTTAGATCGTAAATGCAGATGTGCCCGAAGTTGTGGGAGAAGAACTATATGGCTGTGCGGCTAGCTGTGACTGGCGTCCCTTCCGGGCGTCGACGAACGACTAACTGTGACTGGCGTCCCTTCCGGGCGCCGACGAACGACTAGCTGCTCATCTGTCTTATTAAAGATGTATAAACATCTGAAAAGAAAAAAATGATTTTATATGGGTATACATATGTGGAACACCATCGACTTCAAGATAAGCTGCAGTATAATTAGTCCGCTCTGAAAGTGTTATTCGCAGAAAGACAGTTTATGAAAATTTTTTTAAACTGAATAATATATATATTTTGTTATGGAGAATTAAAACATAACAGTTCCTTCTTTAACTCGATCAATCCTCGACTTAATGATTAAGACTATTTGTATGCTATTTTACCTTGCTGAAGCAATTGGTGACGATAGTATATGCATTCATGTATGCCGATTACAATACTATTTTGGTGGTCTATAATAGTATGGGCATTTTAAAGTTACAATGATTCTCACAAATAAAATCCTGATTTTTATTGAGTAGTTCATAAAGGAAAGTGTTTTCAAAAGTGGCGTTGTAAAATTCTGTATTCTGTATCTCAAGCTTTAGAACAATGTCTTTGACTTCTTTTTAGTTAATAATACAAGCAGAGATCAACCTTTCAATGAAAATTAATAGAAAAAAGTTAAAGCATGGGTACTCAGATCTGTGTCAACTTATAAATTCGTCTAGTGGCATCAGTATCACTATCATGCAATGACAATACTATAAGATATATTGCTTTCGGTTGCTAATGAGTGCTTGCATTTTTACTCGACCGCCTTGTATGTAGCTCAACCAGAATATATTTATACCATGATACGAAATAAAAAAACTATTCCTAACATCAATCGAAATTACATTTTTATGAATATGTTTTTAGTCAGATCTATGTATCATCGTAGTTGCATTGTCTCATAGAATGGCTAAATGAGCACTAACAGCTTGTATTGCAACTGAGAATATTTATATTAAAAGTTTTATGACTAATTCCCTCGACTGAAGGAAGGGTAATACGAAAAAAATGAAAATGCGTTTGTGGGTTTGTCGCAAGTCAAAAAAACATCTTTTTACCGGATGACTCATAGGGGTCAAAAAAACATTTTAGCCCTGGCTCTCACATAGGGGTCAAAAAAACATCTTAGCCCTGGCTCTCACATAGGGGTCAAAAAAACATCCTTTTACCGGATGACTCATAGAGGTCAAAAAAACATCTTAGCCCTGGCTCTCATATAAAGGTGAAAGGAACACCACTTCCTTGGATGGTATGTAGGGGACAAAGGAATTGATGGTAGTTGCTGGTATGGTCTAGTGGTGAAGAACATAATCGCTCTTTTACCTTTAGTTCACTTGAGTAGTATAGGTAAAAGTGTACTAATCTATTCCAAAAGATTGTTGGGGCTGTCGCGAGTGACTTTTACCAAAGAGAAAGAAGCTCTAGCTTGTTCATTCTTAACCACATTCGATGTGGTCGGTCATTTTTCTCTCAGCACTCGGAGAAATATTTTTACAATGAGAATGATCACCGTACAGTATACACGGCGCTTTTGTAATTCGAAAACATTTCCTGTACGTGGGTTGAGGAGCTGTTTATCAGATGGAAAGGGTAAGGTTAGCAGTCTAGAAGAAAGTTTACATGATCAAGAGCTGCAGTGGCATCAATTGTTCCCTCGACTGAAAGGAGGGTCATATGAAAAAAATTTTGCGTGTGCGTATGTATGTTTGTGTCAGGGTCAGAAAAACATAGACTTAGCTTGGTCTCAGCAATCAAAAAAGGATTGCCATATTCTAACTCAAGGGTAAAAAAGATGTATTTCAAATAAAAACTTAAGGTTCGCAAGAAGAGATGTTATTGAATCCATCATCACCCTCTTGTTAGTAGTTTATGCAGTCCATGTAATTGACGTGTGTTTCGTTTATAAACCTGACATCTCCAGAAATTATTTGCCGCAAGAACATGGGATAGTGAATGAGTTAGATCTACACAGTTGGTGTAGACGAGCAGTCAGGAGTGGCGGACCGAAGGGACGCCGACGACTGACTGCGAACTATTTTTAATGGAAGATATCAAAAAGCTTATCCAGTGAACTGTTGAGTTCAGCTATTATCAAAAATATTTGTGAATGAAACGATTGTACAATTCTTTGGAAGATCTCTTTCAATGAGAAACGTTTTCAAACCTGAAGCTTTGGAGGAAACAGTCGAAAACATGATGTATGTGACTGATACTAATCCCTAATCAATCCTTCTTAAAGATTTTATAAATGTCCTCTGTGATGTGAAGATTAAAAGCGCTGGCTAATTATCAAAGGCGAGATTAACAGCGTCGCTTTTGAAAATCAAAAACCGTGGTAGGTTTGAGTGAACTAACCGAACCATCAGTGTAAATATCAACAGTATATCTAACGAAGACATAAAATATGAAAAAAGATTCAGTCGAGGGTCAAGCGAGTTGTCCGCGACGAGCGTTACTTGTTCTTTATGGTGATATAATCTATTCAATAGAACTCGTTTGTTCTATAATCTTAAAAAGACACAATTCTCATCATTTTTTCATATAATTTTAAAAAATTCAGACAATTTTATTAAATAGTATTTCTATCTATACTCATGAAGAGAAGATCTGTTCTAGTTTCTCAAAAAATAAACTTTTATGTTTCATTTATTTATTTCAAATGAAAGATTTAGTCAAACTACACTTTAATTCAAAAATGTCAGATCATTTTATTTTACTTTATTTTAATGACATTATCTATCGAAAATAATTTTTCAAAACTATACAATAAAATCATTTTTTAAAAGGTTTAGAATATTTTGTATCTATTTATAATGAAATAAAAAATCTTTAAAAAGAAAGAAAATTTATTATGAAAATTGTTTCGAATAAAAATGTTTTAGAAACGTTGATAATTTAATGAGAATTGAAAATTAATTTTCTACACTTTAGTTGAGACTCTATGAAAATATCCAAATAATGTTTTATTAGATAAAAGATAATTATATAATTTATTTTTCAGTCTCTCTTTTTCTTATGATGAGACATTTATATCATTAAAAAAATTTAATTAAATTACAAAGTAACTTGATTCTTATTTATATTAATTTTTTTAAATAAGATAAAGTAGATTTTTTGTTTTATTATAGAAACATTCTTATCTAATTGAAATGTGTTTTGTAGAAGTAAATTCAGAAGATTTATTAATATTCGATGATCTAATGCTTTGTAATATTGATTGTAATCAAACATGAACTAACAAATAAGGGATTACTTTTTCTCAGAACTCTAAAATAAAAAATTATTTTATAAAACCAAATTAATTTTTTTCTCATTAAAACTCTTTATTTGATATACATATTTTTTTTTCTATTTATTATATCAAAGAGAAAACCAGTTTTATATAAATATGAAAGTTTTTCTATTGAGAAATTTTCCATTCTTTTAATATTTTTGCATTTTATGTTTCAATTTAACTAAATTATTTAATGTACATATCTTTTTTAATTATTTAATTTCTTCTTAAACTTTCATTTACTCTTCTTTTTTTTTCTATTAAAAATTTTCTTTTATTTTATCTAAATATTATCCACCCAATCGACGATCTTGTCGCTTTCTTTCCAGGTTCTTGTTTTCCTTGGTTATCAGGCAAGATTCTTTTTCTATTCCTTCTGTACAAGATTCTTGCCTGAAAAATCTGATCTTGCCTTTCTAACAAGATTCGTGTAGACCGAATCTTGGCTGGCGAGGCAAGAAATTCTTCTCCAGACAAGATTCTTGTTCTCTTGCTTTTCTTGAACTCTTGCCTGGTTCTTATTTCTTGTCTTTCTTGCTTGAGTCTTGTCATATTGAAAAGGTTTTTTATCGGCTACTGTTACTATTTGTTTTATACTATTTTATTATAAATTTTGCACACCATATACAAAAAATGTAAAAATACAAAAAAAATACTTATTTTTTTCTAATGTTATCAATGACGTGTGCATCTAGGATTTCTATCGTCGATTAATAAAATCCTTTTGTTCATAAAAAAAGAATATTTAAAAAAATAAAGTAGATAGAAAGATTGATTAATAAAATATTGAAATGTATTCAATAAGCGTGATTTATTTTAAAAAATCGAAAAAAAGCTATTACACAGTCCGTTACTTTCTCTAAATCGAATGAGAACATTTTACCTTCATGTAATTGAAATAGAGCGGTTACATGTTGTTTGATAACGAGTTGAATGTTCTAGAAAAAGTACGTATTAGAAGTGAAGTTGTACCAGTTATTGAATTAACAATGACTAAATAGCGTTCAGACATCGTTTTTTATATATGACCATACAAAGAAGACATCACGCGCTGTTCATCTTGGGAAGCTGAGAAGAATCTTTTACTTTTCTGTCAAAAAGAATCTTGCCTAAATACAGGAATCTTGTCGGAAAGTAAAGAAAAACAAGAATCTAGAAAGAGTAGGGCAAGATCGTCGATTAGTGATCATTAATTACATATAAAAGTAATAACAACATATAAATTTTATAAGATATCACCAGGACTGGTATATCCTAATTTTCAAACGTAATACACGAGATATGAGATGGAGTATAAGTAAGGTAGAACTTTTTCTACGATAGAATGCATCGATGAGGTACATCTTCTTTTCAAAAGAGAAGATTAATGCAGAAAAACTGTTGAAAGGAATCACCTTTCTATCAGATGACATTATACTGCAATTTTTAACATTAAAAATCAATTTTATTATTCACTTTTTACACACAATACTTTCATAGTTAAATTATACCATTAAAAACAATGCTATCATAGGAAACAAGAAGCGCTCATCTGATGGATTCGCTAACTCTTTTCTGAAAGATAATTTAGCATAATTTCCATCAAGACATAAATTAGCAATGAAAGCAAGAGGCCTAATGGGGTATAATATGGATGTAATGTACATTTTTACTAGCTTTTGAGGAAAATTTCAAAAGCAGGAATGGTAACATAGGAAGATTCAAGAAGTAGGAAGCGTTACATTCTACGAAATCCCAAATAGTCGGTGACACGACAGTTGGGCCCCGACATTTGAGCCCTTCTATATGTAACTTTGATGAAAAACTGTGATGAACTCCATATACATCGCTCAGTATGATAAAGAGTGAGTAGCAGTTGCCGGGATTTATTTTTTTGAGATTTCTTAATAAATCCTCATACATTTTGAAATAAATCCTGCATAATTCTCGACAATTAGAGTTTGGTGAGAGTGTGGCAACGGCAAGGATAAGAATGCGATGAAACACTTATACAGCTAATAAGTCTCAATAAATCTTTAGTTAGGAAATTAATCCTGTATAGAAAAAAAATTCAAAAAAATAAATTTCAGTAGTCTGTCAGATTGAGAATAAAGTGTGATCAAGAATGAGAGTTAGAATCAAGGTGACGATGAGGGTGAGTGTATAGATGCAGCTGATGATGAGTGTTGACACGGCGGAAGGGATGAGGCTCAAATGATGGGGTTCTAATGTCAGGAGCTCAACTGTCAGTGTATCCAATAGTCACATCCCTGATTATCATTGAGCATAGTTTGATTTTGATTATATTATATCTGATAGTCTTCTTAATCGTATAGAACCTAGGAAACAGAAATCCACCCTTTAATGGTGGTCGGCTTATAGAAATATTCCTATTGGTGATTCATATATAAATGACAATCCTCATTTGAACTCACACTCAAAATGTCAAAATATGATTCTCCAACCACTCATTCTTTTGATAGAAGTAACTTTGTTAGATCGCGAAGATAGCTAAGACACTCATCATTAGATATTGCCTGCCTTCATTACTCAAATAAAGTGTAGAGTGTAGGACATAATTTTGTTTAAAAAAATATTTCTCGATTATGTACGAAAAATATTAAATTCAATTTATCGTGGGCACCCGTTAATTTATTAAAGGATTATCGTGTCGATCAATGCCACTAATCGAAGCAACATTGTTGACTGATCATTCTTGTGCTCAAGTATGCGTCTAAAACGTTATGATGCACTGCTAAGATCATTGCTTTATTTATTAATTAGAAGGCAATGTCAACATCAAAAGTAAATTCTTCTTTTACTTCAGACCTCTCCTTCGAAAATTATTTTTGGCATTAAGATAAGTGAAACGAGCTGAAATTCTCAGGATATACTGAGGCTGCCATGAAGAGACTGTGATGCAATTGTCAGCCCTATACCATGGTGTATGAATGAGATACTCACCAAACAAGGATAAAAAATGGCTGATTTCGCATTCAAAATTTCTCTTTCAGCACTGATACAATAGATTCAAAATTTTTCTTTTTGTTTGAAAGAGCATGTTTGGATGTGGTGCATGACAGAGCACGTTTTTTGAAATACTTAACTTTTTAATAGAGAAAAGAAATCACAAGACAAATGGATCAAAGAATAGCACTTGACTCATATAAGTGTCTACATATATAGTAAGAATAAAACTCACTTAAAAAAAGAGTCTGCCATGTACTGCACCTTGACATGCTCTTTCGAACAAAAAAATTAAACATTTTTGGATTTTTTTAAAAATAAGCATTGTTTTCAAGAAGTTGAGGAAAACCATTGAAAATCTTGGTCAAAAGAGAAATGTCAAGGAAATTCAGTATCATTTCTGAAAGAACAGAAGGTGAGCTATCTTTCAATGCATTTATCTCAATTTCGGAAATTCTGACGAAAATTGACTTGAGAAAACGTATTTAATTAGGAAAAAAATTAGTCTATATGGAGAAAAATGTCGAATTTTGATTTATTGATTTGAAATTGTTTTAGAATACAATTAAGTTAGAATTGAGTTAGAGTAAAAGTTAATTGGATTTCATGGAAGTATTAATAAAGATATTGATAAATTAAAGTTTAAAATGAAAATTATATCTGTATAGAATGTGATCAATTAAGGAAACTTTAGATCCATAACATTTTTTTTCATGCTTCAATTAAGAGTTTTATGCGTTATTCACAAGTATAATGTTTCATGCAATATCTTTTTTTTTCATCAGTGAGAAAAATATTATGGTATGGTTAATTACGAGTAATCTTGTTACAAATTTCCACTGTACTTTAACATACTTTCAATAGATTTATCATACAAGTATATATTCGTTCGTCAGTGTGTTGTTTTAACCTGCTACTCACGGCTAGCCGATCTCATGTTCAGTCTTAAAATACATTAATCAATAGCTTTTTACATGAACGATCATTAAGTATTTTGAATTGTGTTTTACTGTTGATATTAACGAAGCTGGATCAGCAGACATACATATACAGTAAAACTTTCGTATGCAAATATCTTTGTATTATGAACTATGAACGTTTTTTTCGTGTTATCTGCGCTAGAAAACTCACTGCACCTTTTCCATCTCGTCAAAGTCATGTCTGTGTAAATGAATCGATTAGATTTTGATGACTAATATGTCTTGAGAGGAAATATTAACAAAGAGTAAACAATGATATATAGAATAAATTGGTTAGAAAAATAATCAATAATCATGCCATTGAAAGTATTGAACGAAATCAAAAGAAAAATCAGTTCAAAAAAATTTGGAACAGATCGAAACATTGAATATATCCACAAAACTTGAATTTGTTCATGTCAAAAAAATTAAATTCGCACGAAACGTACCGTACAGTAAATGCAAATCAAACATGGATGGTTTTTAATTTGGCAGATAAACAGTTAGACACTATCATACAACTTATTTTTCAAAAAATAACTGACAGAATTTGAGGATTTTAAGAGATGTGTGATGCGGAATATTCATGAATTCTTTCACTTTGGAAATAATCAGCAAAAAGAAACATTAATCGCCTTTCAAAAATGTACACTCTTCGATGGACCGCCAAACATTTACTCAATAAATGTTGTATCATCATGAAAAACAGACGTTAAATTTGAGTTCCTTATCCTCGAGAAAATCGGTTCAAGTTTATTACAGATATCTTGTCGTATTCTCTTATCTGAGATGTTATATTTCTAATTTTGAACTCTAACTTGAGTGAATAAAACGAACAGATAAACATTTATAACTTTTACAATGCAGTATTTATAGATATAGAACTGTTTCTTTAAGAAAACTGAACTAGATGTCGTTCAGATGGTTTGATTTGCATGAGCAAGTTTAGTGGCGTGACCAGGTCGAGATCATCAAAAAACCATCGTTATTTAAAAATAAAAAAAATTTTCTAGACTCTACAATTTCAGACAGTTTCTTAGAATTTTAGGGCAGTGCAACTATATATCTATTTCTGCTTACGCTACTATAAACAAATAACACCATATTAACATTCATAAGTTCTTTAATGGATATGAATAGTTTCTATTACGTCAAATATCTGAAAAAGAATTATTTTCGCTCAAGAATCGAATCAGTTGATAATTTCTCAAAAATCATAAGTCTCACTTATTGCAGTTACGATAAACGAACGAAGTCAATGTCTAGTCGTTTCTATATTTAACTCCATTATATCATTCACTATTAGTTCAGCTTCGAGGCGGACAGATGCATTTCGTTTGAATTCCTCTTGAAAAATCATTGGACATTTGTTCATACAATTACTAAAAAGAAACTAAAAAAGAAAAACTATTTAGAAATTGCTGCAAACGGAGCACATCATATTGCAGCCTATGATACATCTTCTTCTATTTGACTGTTATTTTACGATTGATGTCCACTAGGACTCAACACCAAGACTTGAAGCGACCAGTTCACCTTTTTTTACATATTTCTTTGTAAATATTACTGAAAGATCTGACATGTAGTAATCAGCAAAGAAGAGTGCTTATCTGAGAACCAATCTTCTCGAATATGTATTCATCAACTTCGTACACCCTTACATCAGGCTTAAAATACTTTTTGTTCGATTCAATTTGAAATCGCTAATTGACGAAGTAATGGAAATGAATGTGAAATTTTCATAAATAACGAATATTCGTCTCGCATCCATAGAATGCGCACATTATTAAATAAACTACCGGTAAAACTATGTGAAATAGTTTGTAAATATTCCACTAAATAAGGAATCGAATAAAAATAACATTGATTCCATTTTCTATTTAAATAATTTGTATAACTGATATAACCATCAATATAATATCCTCTTTGAATAAATGTATGTCGAATATGATCAATAACATTATCGAAAATAAATCTTTCTAAATATAGAATTTGATTGAGAAATGAATTTTCCAAATACGTACAATCAATAAATGAAGTTCCCCGACTAAGATGAAATGATGATTCAATTTTTTTCAAATATAACATTCGACGAATAAGTGAAAAAATTAAACTATCAAATTCACTTGTCGAAAGTTGGACATACATTAAAAAATAATTTAGTTTATCCAATTTTTTCTAAATATAAGAACATAAAAGATATGAATTAATACTTAAACATTCTTTATTGATTTGAAAACAAATGGAAATTAAAAAAAGGGTCTTTTTTTGTTACAATATTTACCATATTATTTAATAATCTAAAAAAATTGTGTGTAACTTCATATTGGAATACGTCGAAGTAATGATGGATCGTGAACATATTCAGCAAGTTTAACTAAAAATGTATGTAATTCAGTAAGACGACTATCAAATAGATGAAAACAATCATCAATATTATATAATTTAATAAATAAATGTGTCATATTTAATGAAGAACAGATCGTTGATAGTAAATCATTGTTCACATCCAAATTTATATATTTTAA
>JAJEKB010020870.1:306889-421706 GCA_022393335.1 Macrotrachela quadricornifera | reverse complement strand
TCTAACCAAATGAGAAGAACATTTTGTACCATTTTGATGTTAATTCGTCGACGTTCAGTTGCATCTTTTTATGTTATTCAAATATTTCATATAAGCGAATGGCTCACAATACATGGGGGTATTACTATTTTTTTAAATATCTTTTTGGCTTTTCATAATCTGAACCTAAATGGTTTTTTTTCAAAAGATTCAATGTTTAATACTTTTCAAAATCTTGTATAAACCGATGTTATAGGAGCAAAAACAAATAGAAACTATTGGAATAAACTTGCCAATATGTCTTTCAAAGTAGCAACGACAATTCTCTAATACTTAGGGTAGTCCAAAAGTAGTGAGGAAGGCACTTCTTTTATTACAGAAAGCCTTAAAAGAATTTTTTTATGAACAGATAGAGCGTCTTTTACTCTATCTTTTTTATGCTATTTGATCACTATTCAATTAATATCATAATAATTAAATTTCGATAAGAACTATTTTTATTAATCACTATCTGGTAATATTTAGGTCATAATGGGTGTGGTACTTTTGCATTTCATTTTATTACCATTTAATCTGTTGTATCAAAAAAACAAAATATACCATAAGATGCAGCGTGAAAAGCTCTACAATTTACAAAGTATCGCTTATTCTATAGTTACACTTTTTGTTTTCAAAATGGACGAAACTTTATGCTATGAAATTTCGACTTTGCGAAACCGAAATTGTTTTTTGGTAAAAGATGCGTTCCGTTTTTCTTAGCTCATCTTTTTGTTACTTAATGTGTTTTATTTTTAAAAAAACAAAATACACTGCAAGATGCAATGTGAAAGACTCTACAATTTATAAAAAACAGTGATGAAAATATGAGATAGAAAAAAAACCGAATTCGTGTTTTACCAGAAAAAGTTTCGTTTTCGAAATGTTCAAAGTTGATAGCTCAAGGCTCGTCCATTTTGAAAATAAAAAGTACAATTATGAAATAAGTGATACTTTATAAATTGTAGAGCTTTTCAAGCTACATCTCATGATATATTTTGTTTTTTTGATACATCAGATTAGAGGGTAATAAAATGAAATGAAAAGTGTCGCATTTTTTATGCCCACACTCATGATCTAAATGCTACCAGATAGCGATCAATAAAAATAGTTCTTATCGCAATTTAATCATTATGATATTAGTTGAATAGTGATCAAACAGCATAAAAAGATAGAGAAAAAGACGCTCTATCGGTTCATAAAAAAAGAAATTCTTTTAAGGCTTTCTGTAAGTAAAAAGAAGCACCTTTCTCATTACTTTTGGACTACCCTAAGTATTTATTTGTCATTTTGTAGAGCTTTTGAAATTTTATGTTTTTAGAATGAAAAAAAATTCTTTTTACGATGAAGTCTTGTAGCATCACAATCAGCATTTTGTGTTTCTTTTTTAATTTTCAAAAACAATATATTACTATCTTATTTTTTCATATTGATGGTACGTTATGTAACTCAGTCAAAAATTATATTCTAGTGGGAAATTTTGTTCTTCATTTAAAAATCTCTAATTATACTACGGAATACTATAAAAACTCGATTGAATAAATATCGTTTGTGTTTAAGTAAAAAGATTTAATTATACTAAATTC
Organism: Macrotrachela quadricornifera; assembly: GCA_022393335.1. Classification (NCBI taxonomy): domain Eukaryota; kingdom Metazoa; phylum Rotifera; class Eurotatoria; order Philodinida; family Philodinidae; genus Macrotrachela; species Macrotrachela quadricornifera. Next base: position 420,105 of record JAJEKB010020870.1, on the reverse strand, counting down.
AAAGTGATGTTTAGAAACTTGATATTAAGACAACAGTTTCAGTTCATATATTTTCTCTTGTGTTTTATCGGATGATGTCCAGATGACTAAACGAAACTTGATGTTTGGAAAATTGATTATGTTACGTTTTTTCAAGATTATTCAAATAGTTTTACTAAATTTTTCTTTCTATGACATGAATTTCTATACGGTGTAGAAAAAAATGTAAAAGATATTTGAAAAAATTCTATAACCAGCGTTTATTCTCAGCGATGCGTTAAATAAATTTGATGAAGTGATAAAGGAATAATACTTTTGAAACAGTTGATATTTGTTCTGTTTCTTTTACATTATTAGTTTTGCCAGTGGACGTTGATATTTGATTGCCCATAATTTTGATGTGAGAATATTTTTAAATTTGAAATAGCTGAAAAAAATACTAGTGAAAATATGATTTAAAGTGTGATTTTTTATAGGGCATCTACTTCTTTGCTAGGATTTTTTATTTATTTCTCTCTGTCTCTTTTTTCGAATTGTTTTTTTGTTTTATTATTGTAGGATATCAAAGATCCGTTTTGCTTCCTTCGTTTAGTTCATTTCTATTTCGAATGATGAGAGAGAAAGAAAACGAGACAGAAAAAGAAGATCAGAATACGAAAGACGAATAAAATGAATACAGACAGTAACAGCTAAAATGATAAGAAGATATGTGAACAACATAGTTGTGTCATATCTCCCCATCAAGCAAAAAATGTATGTCCACGCACATTCGATGATATGTACAAAAGAAACAAAAATAAAATTGAAAGAGGGCAAAAAAGATTAGAGAAGAACGAAAACACATTCACTGAAAAAAATGAGATAAAGGAATAGCGTGCATGGTTAAAGACGAGAAGACGAATATGAGTATAGTCTCATGATAAGAAGATAAAAACAGAAGAAAAATATTAATTGACGAAATTTCCATTTAGGAAAAGAAAACAAAGTTGAATGACGATATATTCATTTGTGAACGGGAAACTTTGATTAAACTATTCGATTGTAAGAATAATATTGAAATACATGAATATATGAGTATTCCAATTCTTTACCTAGAATATCAAATGCAATAGCTTCAAAATGGGATGTAACGTGAAATTGTAGAATTTAAAGATCTGGATGAGCATCATAAACAGAGAGGTTATGCGAAAATGTTTTAATTTTATTGAACAAATCTATATAAAGATTGTTGAATTTACATCCTAGAATAGTTGTTGTTGATGAGTTTATTTCACGATAATATAGTTTTTTTATGTTTAATCCAATTATAAACAATACGAGCTTTATTAAGAATTGGAGGTTGACGTGAATTACATTTATCAAACGAAAAATATTGAACATCCTGAGGATGAGAGTGAGAGTGTGACAATGGGTGATGGTGTGGGGGTGAGGGTGGGTGAAAGTCTTGAGTAATGTCAATAATCATGCAAGAACTTTTATAGTTTTGCAAATCTTTTTAAATTTTCTGTTATCTTTCGAACTTTGATCTTTCATAGTCTTTGAATTTTTTCAAAGTCCCTCTATATTTCATAAAACCTCATGATGTTGAGCACAATCTTTGAGAAACTTTAGAGGTCATGAAATCTACTGTCGTCTCTTGAATAGAATACAAAATAAAAATTTGATATCTGTGTCATAGTATAAAAAAAGAAAATGATTTTTTCAATTTGGTTTAATGAGACTGAAGATCTAATATGCAAAGTCAGTCATATGTAAAGATCATTATCTGTAACAGAATGGATAAAAGATCAAGAATTGATGTTCCTAATAGAACTATCAAAAAAAGGTATTTTATATTTTTTTCTTCACCTGATACGAAGGAAAGAATATTTCAGGATTGACTAGAAAAAAATGTTACTACTCTAGACTTTAGTTCATGTGCATTAAAATTATTTAACAGCCGCACATCTACACAAATATACATCCATATGTTATAAAATAATACAAGTTGATCAACTTTAGTAAGGTACTCATTGAGACAATGATTAGAGATTTTTTTCTTTCATTGATTCGATTCTACGCTTAAGATGAAAACCTACAGATACATAATTTGAAATCTAGACTAGATACTAAAAACTGATCCTAATGATAGTATCGATATTTTTTAATGAATAACACTAGAAAAAAAACTGAATAAACATTGATCTCCTTCTGATAAATTAATTCAATGGATAACAAAAATTATTCTCAGATAAGAGAAGCATAGACTTCCTAAGTCACTATTTAAGAAAAAACGTTTGAAAAATACTTGACTATTCGTTAAATGATCTACTCTTTCTATAAAACCATACAATAACCTGTTTTCATAAACAAACAGTATCACTTTTCTATAAATTTCAGAATAATAAACGTTTTTCATGAAAGGGATGACATAATCAATCCTTGTTCGTAGAAACAAAAACTTTTTCCCCTTGAGTTGTAAGATACTAAGTCTTTTTTATGTTTATATATTTTTGCTGCCGTAAACTCTTCAGAGATTTAGGATATTGTCATAAACCAATGAAGAGTTTATGAAAAGTTGCACATAGGACAAAAATTTAATAGTCTACTCTTTCTTTTTTACAGTATAGATTGAAATCTTTATTATCTAGTTAAAAAAGAAAGTTTTATTTTGAATTATTTTAATAATCAATTATTAATAACGAACGATGAATGATAAATTCTTCTTCTAAATAGCACTCTGTAAAGGTCAATTTTGTATACAGCATAAAAATTTTATGCGACCGTTAAGATTTAAAGACATCAACAAATCATTCACTCTAATCATTTTAATTTTCGTCGTCTTCAATCAAACGAAAACAATGCCATTAAGAAATCGACTGCTAATACACTACTTGAAGCTACAGCTTCTTTATCAGTCTTATTACTACCATTAATGTACAATATTTCAAAGTGTAAGAATGAAAATAAGAGAGTTAACGCAATATATAAAATTTTTTTATCATCTAGTTTGTCATTTATGGAATTACAAACTTTTAAATTAATGGATTATCTTGAAACACGTAGGTAAGATATTATTCTTCATCTTTGATCAAATAATCATCATTTAGACTGCGTATAACATTTTTTTTCATAAATAGTACAATAGTCAATGAATGATATATTATAAATTGTCAATTTTTGTTGGTTGAAATCAAAAACTGAATCTCAAATGTACATATTAATTAAGAATTTTTGATCTGTCTATTTCGTAGATAATTATTCAATCGAAAACCAAATTCAATACTTAAAAATGATCATCACATATATAATTAAGAACGAACAAATAACGAGATTGATCAAGATTTCATTTCTTTTAATCCTTGTTTTTTTCTTGTCTACATGTCAGCCATTACTTTCATCGATACACTGAAAAGAATAAATTTGATTTATCGAGGTAGCAGAAATCTTTCTCTTTAAATGATGCCGAAACTCACTATAAAGAGTGACATACTATCTATGCTGTTAACGTAAATTGCAAGGAACTAAAGAAAAAGAATGATCAATTTAATTGAACTTTTTGTAAGTTTTTTCTTTTTTATTGCTACCGAAAAACAAAGTTTTTGTTTATATAAACAAAATAAAGGAAAGATCGAATATTTAACAAATAATTATTGATCATACATTTCAGATTAAAGATTCTCGTAAATCAATAAAACAAAAAGAATATAAGGTTGAGAGTGTCCTAATCTATCATAAATAATTTATAACACCTTGTCATACTTTATGACATTTATCAATCAATAAATTAATTTATCAAACGAATTTTATTTTTGTTTAACTTATTAATTTTAGTAATCGATGTTGGAATTAAAAATTAGAGTCATATATTTCTCCATTAAATTAATTTTGAGTAATTGTTTTATTTCAAAGTCATTTTTTGTTCATACTTGAATTTCCATACAAAAACAAATGAATTTAAAATTTTCAGATAATTGACATAAGTTGTATATGTGTATAGAGCAAAATAAAATAGTAGCATTAATACTTGATCGGAGGAAGATCTCACAGTTATTTCTAAAGAATGAGACAAATCAATTACCATTTGATGATATAGTAATATTAAATGAAGTTGCACCAATATTTATTGTCAAAAAGCTTAGAATAAATTATTGCAGTTCTCCACCAAGGTAAAAACGAATTCTTGAATTATTACGGCGAACTGATAAGTTCGAAAGATTAAAACTTCGATAAAAAATAATGCATAACATCTAATTATTATCAAATGTTTATAAGATTTATATAATTGTTCGTCTTGTATTTATAAAATCGATTATGGTAAATCACTAATTACTAAGATTATAAAGATCTTTCGTGAAGTTTAAACAAGTTAATATCAATATTTATTTATTTTAAACACGTTCCTCATCTTGATTTAGGAAATTGTTTAACACTATAAAAATGTATTTGTGAGACCTTCACATTTTAGTACAAAATAAAAATGTGCAAAAATCAGTTAAATTAGAAAGAGTTTTAAGCCCTAAGATGCATTTTATCATTCTAATACATAACAGAGAATTATTTAGTTCTTGCTCAATTAATGACATAATCTTAAAACAATTAAAATACTAATTTTTGTTTATCAATTAACAATTTTTTCGCATATATTTCACAAATAGCATTCATTGCATACATTTGCTGATTCTTTTTTCGAAGGGTATCTATTACTATTAGTGTTAAATGATCTGCAATTACAATCATGTGACAATATTCAACCGTTAGTTCCATATACGAAGATTAGAATAGAAAATTCATATAAAATATTCTTACTGCATCATCGTTTTGTCTCGATAATATTTAAGAAATACATCGTCGTCATTTTAAGTATTCTATTCCCATCTATCAATAATCAGTTTAAGAAACAATAATATCTAACATCAAAATATGTTTGTAGACAGTACTGGTATATTCCTACACTTACATGACAAGCAAATTTCTACTTACCATGAAAAATATCTTAAAACAGTAAGATATATATTTTGAAAAGTGTGAAATATTCTGAACATCTTTGCTAGCAAAATTCAATGTTCTTGCAATAATGTTTAATTTTTTTCTTAGAAAAACTAATATAAATTTTTCAAGATATTACCTTTGTGTTCATATCGTTGCCACGACTATTAGGTCAGTATTGGAACATTTTATAATACTACATCGATAAATCAATTGAATAATAATCCAATTTTTTGACAAGGTTACATATTACCATAATCCATTCCATAAAGAAAACTAGATGTTACTGAAATTGCACTCGACTACGAAATTCTGTACGAAGCCGAGAAGTTCGATTAACAAGAAATCAAGGTATTGAAAAAAGAAACAATCATTTTCTTGGGCCAGTCATAGCCAAGCGAATTTCTCAAAAAAATGTTTACAGTTAACTGATTTTAGGTTTTTCTATCTGCTAGTATATCGAAAGTAGTTGTATTTCAATCAGTTAGCTTGCTGAAGTTAAATAACGAGAATATTGATTATCGAGAAATCAACAATTCATACGTTTTTTTTCAATCGATACTTTGTCCATAGTCGGAAATGTTTGAAATCGAGCGTTTTAACAGTACTGTTTCTCCTTACACCAATACCCTATTATATCAATTTTAGACAAAACATTTTTTCGCATTCTATATATGAGTGCATTAAAATTCATGAAATCGGACCTTTTTAGCAGTACAAACGATATTTGTACATTAAGAGTTTTAACACACATTGCAAATTTGCCTTAAAAACAACATGTAGTAAAACTCGTAAATTTGGACATTGGCAATGGTATACACCGCGTTTACATTGAGATCGTTTTGAACTAGTTTCTAAGTGATCAGTTGATCGCATTGTCACACAACGCATCAGTGCTAGATATTTCGATTGCGTTGCAGATAAATAACAAGGTAGCGCTCATCCTACGGATTCGCTGACTCTTTTCTGAAATAAAATTTAGCGTGATTATCGTATATCTCAATCCCCTTGATTGCATGAAAGCTACGAAACAAACATCCACTCTAGTGATGATTATTATAGAGAAATATTCCTATATAGATTCATATGTAAATGGCAAGCAAAGTTCAAGTTCTTTGTCTTGGATTGAGTTTGAGCAAGTAGAATACAGATATCTGGCCATATTCAGTGGTTTGGAACGTCATATTTTCTAAACCTGAACTCTGATTTGTTTGAACAAAACGGAGAGACAAACATTCATGTCTTTTGAAGTGTAATATTTATCGCTATACGACTGTGTCTTTAACCCTTTCCGGCCGGATGTATCCATTCGGATGCATTAAGTTACTATTTTACGAAAATCTGACCTGTAATGATGGTATCAATTTTTTTGACAATTTGATAATTAAGTTAACACATTTTAGCACAAATTTATGCATTTGGATGGAAAAAACAATTCACTTGTAAATTAACCGGTTCCACGCTGAATGCTCCAAAATAGCATCCGTATGGAAATGATCTTATTCTCGTGTCTCTCAATAATCTAACTTCGAAGCAATTACTTATTAATTTTCCTTCATAGACCTACTGTCTATTGCATTACTAAGACGAATTATTCACAAGACTTGAACAATAAAATATTGACATGCATCCATTTGGATACATCCGGTTCCTAGGGATAAAAAATTATGAAAATATCTTTTTTTTTGTCTATCCAAATTGAATATTTTGTAGTTTTTTCACATCTATATCTGCACACGTAATCACAATTTTTCTACGAAATTTCTGGCCATTCAGGAGCATCCTAGAGGGTGTCTGAACGTTTCGTAATAATCTAGCTCTAAAAAGTACAGAATGTCCAAAAAACTCTATAGGGTCTTCCAGAATGGACAGAAATTTCGCGGAAAAACTAAACTAATTTTCCATCATACTTAAAAAATCCTAGAGCATTCTACAAAATATTCAAGTTTTGGCTTGTAAAACATGAACAAATACATAAACTATAGTTACGTTTACAAGTATAGATGTAAAAAACTACAAAATATCCAATTTGGATAGGCGAAAAAAAGTCTTCCAAAACTTTGTGTTTCTCAATGGTCGGATGTATCCATTTGGATACATCAAGTCATTAGATGTTGAAACGCTTGCTGATTCCGAAACATAAACTTTTCTTACTTCTATGACTTACCCACGAGAAATGCATGAAAAAATTTTTTTGCTCCTCTGTTCTGGTAGCTGGCTGGAAAGAGTTAAGAAAGCAGAATTAGATACGGTTCAGATGCTTCAGTTTGTTCATCGAGTTCAGTGCCATTAGCACGTGGTGATCACTCCAAACCACAATTCCATGAAAAGATATCTTTTTTTCAAATCAGAGAATTTCGAACAGCTTTTTAAAGTCTTAAGACAACATGACCACATATTTATTTCTGCATACGCTACAGTAAGCAGATAATACTATGTTAGTATTCACAATTCCTCTACTGAATATGCTCTGTTACATAAAACGTCTAATAAAGATTTATTTTTCCTCAAGAATCGAATTATTTGAGAATCTATCGAGGTACTTCAAATCTCACTTGATATACTTATGATAAATTTTTTAGTCAACGACTAGTCGTTCGTTGGCCTCCCTTCGGTCAGCCACTCACGACTAACCGTTTCCATGTTTAACACTGCTACATACTTCAATATTAGTTTAGGTTTGAACCGAATAGATGCATCTCACTTGAATTCTTCTTAAAAAGTTACTGGGCATTTTTTAATACACTCACTAAGGAACTAAAACAGGAAAACTATTCAAAATTGCTAAAGATAGAGTACATTACAGTGTGGCCTAGGAGAAATCTTTGTCTATTTTGAATGCTATTTTGAGGTTAATGCCTATGAAGATTCAACAATAGGACATCATGCAGCCACTTCGTTTTTTTACATACTTCTGTACAAATCTTACTCAAAACTCTGACGTATAGTAATGTACAGAGAAAAATGTTCCTATTAGAATCAATGTCGAACATAGATTCACGACCCTCGATTATTCTTAATTCAAGTTTAAAGTAGCAAGGAGTTCATTAAAGAAGCTAAGGGATAGATTAAAAAAAGTTTTTTGTCACTATGAATTCGGTTTTTCTATACTTGACAACGGTCAGTCAAGTTTTATCAAAAATTCTGATTTATACATTTATCGTTAATTAATAACTGGTAATATTGAAATATTAAACTTAGATTTGGGTTCTCTATAGTAAATTTTCTTCGGGAACTTTTTATTGGAGACAGTTCATTCTCTTTCTCGTAGAGAAGAGTCTTACAAACATAAATTGTTTGCTTGCTTGTGTGTCCGCACCTCATTGATTGATCCAAAATTTATATAAAGGTAAAAAAAGGGATTTTTCTCATAAGGGTTGACCGAAGGGTAATCGAGGACGAGGAATTCAAATCTGAGGTTAGTTTTATAAAAATTTTTTGAAACTCTAATTTTTAAACAAACGACAAATTTTTAACAAAGAACATTTGTTTTTATGAAGTTTGGTCAAAGGCAGTTGAGGTCGAGGATTTTAAACTGACTTCGATTTTTTTAATTTTATAAATGAATAGCTTGACGGTAGTTTAGAAACACGATTTCTACGAGAAAGAGCTGAGTGAGTCTATAGACGAGCGTTACTTGCTCGGTAAAACAAATTCGATCTTGATTTAGTGACCTCGGTTATCTTGAATCAAACTTTTTAAGGAAAATTACAAAACAAACTATGAATTGCTTATTTACTCATTATTAATCTCGAATTTGACTCCAGATTCGGATTCTATACTTTCGACAATCATTCATAGAGTTTTCTTATAGAATATCACAAGTTTTAAATATTAATCTAGGCGACACCATTTTCCGCTTCGGGTGATTACGCAAACATATCTGTAAAACTACAAACTTATTTTATGTTATATGATCCCTGCTTCAATTCTGGAAGCAAATCGTTATTTCCTTAGAAAAAATCTTCTGCAGTCAAAAATCCCTATCAAAATTTTTAGAAAAGCTAATGCTATCGATCGATTTCTTAATCTAAGCAATCTTTGATCAAACTTTATAAGAAATCACTATTTTTTTAAAAAGAAATTTTTTTTTGTGGTAAAAGAATTTTTTTCCAAAATTATAAAAAACCAACGGTACCATTGGATTATCCGACCCCAAAAGCGTTTAATTAATGAATGCTTTTTCTGATTGGCTTGGACAGATAGACGGACAAACTTTATTAATTTTCAGTAGCATATTTTCTCCGGTATACCTCTTTCTTTCAGAAAAGGGAATAAAAGTAAGCCTCGAGAAAGACAACAACGTTTAACCAACAAATAGCACAAGTAACGCTCATCAATGGTGACTCGCTTAGCCCTCGACTGAATTCATTCTATTTATTTTGAGAATCATTGTCAGGTAATTTATCAATAAGTGCGATACTATAGTCACCTCAATCTGAACAAACTTTTCACATTTTATGATTTCCAAAAGCAAGACTATCAATTTCAAATTCGAAAAACACCAAGCATCTGCACTTTCTTCATCATAAATAACAATTTAGACTTTTATGGACCATTAATAAAGTGTTGACACTAGTCACTTGAACTACAGTTGACATATTTCTTTTCAAAAATATCCTAGACTTCGTCGAAAGTTGTATGCAAGAGGAGATCATGTTAACCTTGTAAATGAATGATGAACTGTTTGTCAGAATTTTGTTACGTGGTGATATCCACGTAATGAAATGTGTTTCTTCTTAAGAGGGGAGAAGCACAACTGAATCAAGTATAAAAGATAAGAACAGAACAATAACAACGAGAACAAGCGTATATGAGAGGAAGAATGAAAGAACAATGGAATAATGGTGGATGATATGCATATGAGTCAATAAGAGATGGCGCAATGATTAAGCAATCATATAGAACGACAATGACACCTAGCACGCCTCTCATGCTTAAAATGAGCGTCCTCGCTCATTCACAAAATAAAACAACAACAGACAGTAAAGAATTGAAGCGATTAGGAAACGAACGAGAGAAAAAAATAAATAGAACGAAAGAAAAAAATAAGAGCAACAACAACATGAGTAAGCACAAGTATGAGTAGAACGAGCGAAGTGTCACACAGCTGCTGAGTGAGAGCATGGCGATCGTGTAGACGTTAGTATTTGGAGACAGTAGTAGTAAGAGGAGCGCCGATGGAGGAGCAGGACGACGACGAACAAATGTATCAAGCAGACGACGGTAAATAAAAAAATGACGATTATAAAGATTGAAAGATGCAGAACTAACTCGTGTAATAACATGTATCGAATCCAACGGTCCATTCCAGTTTATTGCGCGTGGAAGAATATTATTCCATCCGCTGCCGGTCAGCATCATGCGTGGTTAAGGCACCGCTAATGTACGAAACCAGTCGAACTGATTGTTACCAGGAAATATCAGATTACGAGCTAAGCACGAAGTATTTTTACCAGTATAGAAAAATAAATGAGAACTGAGATTGCCAAATACCATACTAACGAACATAAAAGTCATTAAAACGACGCGAATTGAAACTGATGGTTTGCACACTGTGTTGAATGAAATACTTGAAAAAATGGTAGGTAAGTCTGGTAGAAAAATGATACCAGTACGAGAACTACATCCATAGTAAAAGTCATTAATTTCATTAGATTGTTGAGCTAAGGGTGGCGCAATATAGTGATCAGCAGACGACCTTTGGTGCACTAAGCCTTCGACGACGGTAGGTGGTGAAGTGGACAGCTTTACTGATTGCATATACATAACGAACTGGTGGCGTTGTGGCAGTACATTATGGATGAACCACGTTTCATCCCCTATGGGCCAGTCGATATCAAAATCGGTACGGACAGATTCAGCGAAAACCATACTGAATGAGACATTGGGAGTGGATAGCAGCAACTCATGTTGGCGCTCCCGATTTGCTGTATAATCAAGCATATGTTGTGAATGAAAACGATGATGGTTAAGCGAAAAATTTGTATAAAAGGGGTTAAGATGTGTACATGGGTGCAGAACATCAGGATTATAACTTGGAGCAGATTCATGTGGTGTTGTAGGACGGTTATATAGTTGAGCTGATGGTTTGAGTTGGTTTACTGAAGAAGTAAAAGCTTTCACAAGAGCAGTTTTAAAAGCACACCACGAATCATATGGACGATACAGACGGTACCATTGCTTGGCATCACCTGCTAAAAACATTGGTATAAAAATCAAACGGTCTTCAGGTTTCTCCTGGGCTTCATCGAAAAGTTTTTCAAAAGTCATTAACCAAGAAGTGACGTCTTGGTCGTCACTGCCGCGAAAAGGTTCAAAGGATTGCATTTCATCGACGGGTACTTGTGAGAATAACGAATTCAACATCATATTTCGGACATTATTTTCTGATTCATCTTGTTGATGTTAGACATTAAGAGCGGTAAGGATCGATAATTTCTTCCGAGAAACGAGGAAGAAGACCAACTTCTTCACCAATGTTACGTGGTGATATCCACGTAATGAAATGTGTTTCTTCTTAAGAGGGGAGAAGCACAACTGAATCAAGTATAAAAGATAAGAACAGAACAATAACAACGAGAACAAGCGTATATGAGAGGAAGAATGAAAGAACAATGGAATAATGGTGGATGATATGCATATGAGTCAATAAGAGATGGCGCAATGATTAAGCAATCATATAGAACGACAATGACACCTAGCAATTTCTACCAGGCGTCACTTACGACTAGTGAATACCCTCATTCTATCTTCTTCTCAAACTAATCTTTTAACTATGTTACGATTAAACCAAATCAGTTCTCAATTCGTAAGGATTTGTAGATTTTTAATAGAATCACTCCTAATCACGAATTATAAAACACAAAAGGAAAGAGAAGCAAAAAATTAAAGCAAAGAAAAAAATACACAAGCACAATTTATTGAAGAAATCACATGTGACGATAGAGATTTAGTTTTGCATTTTGTGTGTCAAGCCTTTCGAATATATCCCTTTATTTCCAAGGGAAGCACATTGCCAGATTTCGTAAATCGTGGAAACCATTGTAAGTTTGCCAAAATGTCTTCTTCGTTTTGAATGGCAGCCGCTCCATTATTTATGTCCGCTTCATTCACCAACTAATAGTCCTATTTCGTTCACAATCCAAGAAAATCATGCCTGACTGTGTACGAACGGTTATGAGGTTTAAAATAGAACTTCAGACTCAAAGGTCAAAAACTAAACCTATTTTACATACCTTTTATAGTAAAGTATTTTCTGTCGAACTGAATAAAATACTGTTGTAGCCTTTGACTATTATTCTTTTTAAAACCATGTTTGTAATGGAATATATATATCGATTACTGTTGGCCATGCATGTTGAATTGACCCGAAAAATGTAGAAGCATCTAAATTTATTAATTTTATGCTTACTTGCGAAATATTTCATGAGCAATAGGTCATCTACGTCTGGTAGTTAGCCTTCCACTTATGGATTGACTTAGATACTGTCAAAAAATAATGACTTGTATATAAATAAGAGAAGATCTGAAAGTTGCGAAGCGATATATAAATAACTCTTCAGTTTAAATTTAATTTATTTATGGATGATTACCACGATCAAATTTTCTAGATAAGTGTTTCTGTATATGTCTGAATGCACGATAAGTTGCCAAAGTTCATTGTAGATTTATCGAATGTATTTACAGGACAATTTAAGCTAACAATTAAATAAGTAATGAAAGGAAAATAAATGGTAATATTCCAGGAAAAACCAATTAGAAAATGATTAGTCTGTCAATCAGCATGAAATAAATAGGATATATCTCAACAACCAAGGAAAACTAACACTTCTTTTCAAAATACTGGGATAAAAGACACAAATTTTGTGTGACAATTGACTAATATTGAAAAAGAATTACAAATTTTGCAGCATTCTTTGTCTAAGACATGTCGTATTGCTATAATGAACTGAAAAAAGGTGCAAAAGTTCCACATTTGAGTCTACTAAGAACTGTACTAAAAAGTTATTTATGTATCCTTTTCTCAGACTGGCGTTTAGCTTTCAGGAGAAAATGGTCTGATTCACAGGAAAATAATTCTCAATAAGCATATCGAAGTTCAAGTTTCATTGGTAGCTATCCATTATAAATTCAATTTCGTCATCTTTCTAAAAAAGTTACATTATATTGAAATTTTTGAATATCAGAATCTCAATGATGTTTTTTTCGAAATACCAGGTCGATTTTCTAGAGATCTACTATGTAAGAATCCCTGTTGATCCTCACAAACGAGCGACTAGTCGTTCATTGGCGTCACTCACGATAAGCCGCTCCCACTGTCAAATACAAAAGCACCAGAGCAAAATACTTCATAAGTTCACGACTGGGTACCCAGGTAAACCAATCCGACACCGGATCCTATAGGATTCCTGGTGACGGAACCGCACGGGAATCCAACTGTTGGATTAGTATCGAATTCCAATGATATCCGACCGATTTAAAATCCTTCATTCTTGTTTTCGACCAATTTTTTCGATAAGAATTTTTTTCTCTTTTTTCCGGACTCAGAATCGCCCAGCTTTGTAGCTATACGTCGCATGTCAAGGATATTGCGGGACCTATGTAAGATTCGAAATCGTGAGCTTGTGTTTCCATTTTGCTCTTCTGATGGTCTCGCTGTGATTTTCCCAGCAGTTAGCGTAAATATTTTGTTTAGTATGGTGAGGATGTTACTGTGGATGACCTTTTATGTGTCGCGGAAAGGATTGTAACAAAGTAGTTGGTAAGCATCAAAAAGAGGGTTAAATATGTGAAACATGAAAACTTGATCCAGTTGAATAACATTTGTAACATTGCATGTTTAATATAAGATATGCGCGTAAGTGAAATTTATAAGTGAAAAACAATCTGGCTCTTAGATAGGGTTCTTGCATCTTCAAGGAAATTTTCAGGCGAACAGTTTGAACTTTATTACTGAACATTCATAAAAGGTTCCGCCTTAAATAGAATTGAATTCATCTATTAGTAAGAACTTGCGTGCCGGCTTCTATCATACTAAATATTCATGTACAATTGGAAAGAGAAGTATGAAATAACAGAACATACTTTTCCATATGATAGAAGACGTGTGGATGTAATCGATTTTGTATATGGATAGATATACAAAACTGCCGCAAGCTAGCTGAACGATAGAGAAAGCTTCATCTGATGTGTTAACACATGACAATATTTATGAAGAATGCGTTATAAATCGGAATGGTTCGCTGAGGATACTATTATTAACTAGATGACATATAGTGCATTTCTGGTGGTTTTACAGGTGTATGGAATGATACTGATACGAGTAATTAGGTTGCTTCTTTTTCAAGCTGATGTCTGCATTAAAAATGCGGTGCTTTCTTGCAATAGAAGATCAAATAGTCATGAATGAATTGAGATAGTTATAAGATTGATTTTTATATTTTTTCTCATGTCGTTAGATTTTGAGCAGTCATCATTACATTATTGTAGTATCGAATTTTATCAGATTAAGTTACTCGGATCCGATCGGATACGTAACCCGACAGATTCCGACGCGATTTCGTCACCAGGTTTCCGATGATATACGTATAGGACCCGATAGATTCCTATAAATTCCCATCGGATTCGACTCTGGGATTGGTTTAACTAGATATTGGAAACGACGCATGCAAGTATAGATGTAAGAGTACAAACTTATCTTAGCTCTGATATTCTTTTGACCTAAGCACAAACAATTAGACGCAACCTCTTTTTTTATTTTTTTCCATATGACCCTTCCTTCAGTCAATGGAGTATTTGCATCCTTGAGGAAGAGTACATATTATTTTTTATAATGAACCCGCATGAAAAACAAGTTTGTATCCCCGATAAAAAGCATTGATTTATCTTCCCATTCTAGGATCTTAACCAGTATTGGCTACTTTACTGACGATATAAACTTGCACAGCATTGGAAGATTTTACTAAAGATATCATATATATTAGTACAGTAGTACAGCCAAACTAGTAACACTAATACGTGTATATCTCTGCTTGAACGGTCTAAGAAACCAAATCTTTTGAGGCCGTTTAATAATTCACTGAAGTCTATCATTTGGGCATATACTCGATTCAAAAGTAAGGAGACAGTCGGAGGTGTTCTCTCGTAAACTTAGTTCTGCTTGAACAACCTCTAATTAGTCTCGAACATACTTAATTTTAATTAATAATCGAATTGAATGGCTAGTAGTTCGTCGGTACCCCACCGGGGTACCACTCACGACTAACTCCTCGTATGTGCGTCCGTTCTTCTTCATTCTTTATAGCTTTCTCTATATCAGAGCTGGGCAACTCAGCTAAAAACGGGAATTAATTTGATTCGATTCATTTGGAAAAATTTTCAATTCAATTCATTTCAATTCAAAAATCGAACCGAATCGAGTTGAGTTGGGCATTTTTGTATTGATTTGCCCAGCTCTGTTATTTACGTACCCCATTATTAGATTTCCAAATACTTAAACATTCGGTGTGAAACTGTTGTGATTGATCAAGAGCTCGAAGTCGAAAACTCATCATTGCTTGAAATTTAGGCCTGAAAAACTGTAATTGGACGAGAGCATAAGCTCGCAAACTTCTGATTCATTGCATTTTCAGCCTGATAAAATCTCAAATCTCCTAAACTAACATTGAAAATCTATAATTCAGTGAATTGTTCAGCTACAATACGTTTATTGATTGGAAGCGCAAGACAAAAAAATCCTTGATGGAATTGACTTCTGACTTCAAAAACTTTAATTGATAAAAAAAGCAAGCTCGAAAACATCCGTTTCTATGAAACCTGAAGCCAACAAAATGTACTTGACTCAAAGTATGATATCAGAAAACTTTAAGGGGGTTATTTTTCAGATAGCGAAAATCGGTTTTGTAGTTTTATGCTTATTTAACCTGCGTGCTATGGTCTGAAACAAGCAGACATATACACGGAATCCTATTAATATTTTTCTTATAACCTCACTTCGGTCGAAAGAAAAATTTTATTTCAAAAACTTCCAGAACTGATAGTACCATTCGATTCCCTGACCCCGATTACTTTTGGTCAAACTTTATAAAAAATCATTATTTTCTTAAAAAGACCCTTTTTGAGCAAAAAAATTTATTTGAAAAAATTGAAAAACTAATAGCACCATTCGAATCTCCGATCCCAAAAACCTATGTATCGAATTCTTCTTGGAACTACTGATAGGTTTTCATTGGTTTAGCGAATACTGAATTCTGATTGGCTTGGTCAGACAAACCTTAAGCATTTTAGCCGGTGTATTTAAACGCCCTATAACCCTTTCTTTCATGAAAGGGAATAATATAAAATCTTTCACTACATCGTGCCAAACAATCAATTTAATCAAAACCAGTTTCTTTGGGATAGTTATAGTTTTCTATGCTATGAGTACGTTTAAATAGACTTATTTCGTAAATAATATTATTATATGTTAGTCAAATACGATATAGAAGATAGAAAATAACGAAATAAATCAAAATATCTAGAGCTAGATGTACGACAATTGTACATCAACTAAATGAACTGATATTAGCTGGCCAGCTTCTGTAATACACGAGATGGGAGAATGATCAGTGTTTTTGAACCGAACTAGGTTTATTTCATAACTCAATTTATTTTAGAAGGTAGTTTTCACAGATCTTTTTCAGATTACATAAGTTAAATTGCATACATTGAGCCGGATGGAAGTTGAAGAGATCCGTAAAACAATAGAATAAATCGTTTAACGATCTAATTTATGGGAACAGCAATGATTGTCGAAGTAATCGATGGAGAAAGAAGTGATCAACACATTGAGTTCATGAATCTGATGTTCAGCAGTTTTCATTATTCGGTTCTTTTGACTCATACAGCTTAGATTTGTCACTTATCTATACCTAACTTTATTTTCGTCAGAAAACAGAGAAATCTAAGAAAAACCTAATAGGGTATAATGTATGACAATCATCTTTAGTCGATCCTTCATGACAGTATTGCACATTGCAAGTAACTTGAGAAACATAATTCATTTTGATCAAAATCAGTTCATGAAAGCAGAAGCTCGAAAATCCAAAATGGAATACAAACTATGTACCTCAGAGTTACAAATTTTTTTGAGGGTACAAAATGCCTAAATGAGATATATTTGACTGACCCAGATATTATGAATTTTATTATAACCATTATATTGGAAAGAAGTTTTACTGGAAAACTATTAAAATGATTATTATTGAGTGGATGTTTCTAATACACATTCATTGAATACCTTTCATTTTGGTTATTTAATTATATATCTAGATATTTAAAAATTTACAAAGATATAAACAATGTGTATTTATAAATCAAGAATAATCAATAAATCCTCTCAGTATTTTCCTTTTAAGAATACTTTCCAATAATTACTCGATAAGTACCTTCAATAGGGTATCAATATCATGCAATAATCTGATGAATTTTAATTATGAAAATCATAATGATGTTGGATACATTAACAAATGTGTTTTGAAAT
This sequence comes from Macrotrachela quadricornifera, assembly GCA_022393335.1. Taxonomy (NCBI): domain Eukaryota; kingdom Metazoa; phylum Rotifera; class Eurotatoria; order Philodinida; family Philodinidae; genus Macrotrachela; species Macrotrachela quadricornifera. The sequence continues at coordinate 402,635 of JAJEKB010020870.1, read as the reverse complement.
TCTGACAAAGTACTTCAGTATTTGTGAGAATATTCCCAACAAAAACATTACTTATCAGGAGATACACCGATTAGATTTGTTTTAGGTTTGTGAATTTTTTCGCTTTCAATACTCAGTATTTTCTGCTATGAAACAGCAAAGTTATTTGACCGGAATCTAGTCAAATAAAATTGCATGCAAATTAGTTAGGCTTCCTATATCAAATCAAGAGAGAATAGAGCGACGAAGTTTTGGTATTTATTACTCTTCATTATATATTAATTAGATTATATTGTCTCTTATAATATATTTGTCTTATGCTATAACGTTTTATCATATTTTATTTGTTTTATAAAAGGCACAGTGTAGATGTCTTTTCAAATAAAGTTTGGAAACCATTTCTCTCACATGGTCTTGTTCGTACATCAGCCTTTGGCAATCAACATTAGATAATGATATTCTTTCTTCTAATTGTATTGAGTATTTCTGCTTTTTCTTTTTTCATTGCTACTATGCATTATGCTAGAATGGATAAGCTGTATGAAGACATCCTCGTTTGTCGACTTTATTTTTGGATCAACAATGTATCATTTATATTATAGTTGTCAAAAAAACAGACATATAGGTAAGATCTATTAGTCAGATACCAATGAAATAAATTTAATGGAGCAAGTGGGTTATGATTAATTGCGTGCGTATTCATTTGTCTGTACATAGTGGTGTAAGCCGACGAGTCTATCGGCGGCGGCGGCTAAAAATTTTGAAATTTTTCCTCGTCTCGGCGGCGGCTGCTCCTAATCTTTTCGCTGATTGGCGGCGGCGGCTGAGAAATTTAAAAATTTTTTCATGTCTCGGCGGCGGCGGCTTCACCTCTGTAACTTATCGGCGGCGGCGGCTGGACAGTTCGAAATTATAATATTTTTCGTAGACTAAGAAATTTAGGTTATTTCAATATCTGAGTACTGATATCTTCAAAAAAGCTACATCATAGCACTGCATTTTGTAGCTTTACTTTATGTCTACGACACTTACGACATATAGAAGTGATCTTACTATTAGGAATGAGATTAAGTTAGAAATGATACATTCTTTTAGATATAGGTGTGAACTAAGGAAAAGGTTTTTATAGACAACAGAAGAAAGTCGGATGTTTTCTTTAACAAATTATACTTATTATGGATCATTCAAATGTTGGAACATTTTTTCGAGATAACAGTGCTCTTTGAGGGTTCAAAACTGAATCTGTTGTTGAAAATACTTGTTAACTAAGCGCAGAAGCAGCTAGAAATGAGAGAGCAACACGAACAAGATATTTCAAATATCGAAATGTGTTGATTGATGAGTACCAAAGTCGAAGTGTATGATAGCAACTAGTATCTAACTCTAGATGATATCCATCTGCAGTAGCAACTGGATGAGCACATGCTATCAAAATTAGTATCTTTTTGAACTAACTTTTCACGGAGTTATTTTAAACTCTGTAAAGAGACTCGCGAAAATTTCATCGACAGTTTACGTTTCTTATCCGAAAATTTATTGATAAAACGAAGGCCTATATGAAGGTGTGAACCATATCTAGGTATTTAAAGTTGTACATACTACAGACACATAATTTTTCTCTAATCTTGTAATCGTACCATAAAAAAATAATCTTCTTGTTCTATTTTAAACTTGATTGAGTAAAAATGCACACTTATTTATTAAATTATTGAGAATAGAAGGGAAATTTAATAGGTTGATCGGCGGCGGCGGCTGGAAAATTTCGAAAATTTTCTGGCTCTCGGCGGCGGCGGCTCTGGGTCTTTTCCTCGTCAGCGGCGGCGGCTGAAAAATTTTCCAAATTTCTAGTGCTCCGGCGGCGGCGGCTGTGATTTTTTGGGGTCAATCGGCGGCGGCGGCGGCTAAGCCGCTCGGCTTACACCTCTATCTGTACACACATTGTAGCAAATAATCATATGATGATTCTTCAACATTTTTGTAGGCCATTTATTATCAATCTAGTCATAGGTGGTAATTTGTTAAGTATATGTAGATTCTCCAACATGTCAAGTAAAGATTGAGCATACAGTTTTTTTCTAGGAATGGTCAACATGGAATTGATTACAACATTTTTCCTCGTCGAAACGAAATTAATTGGGTGCATTATTGTCAACACCATTGAATTGACCAACATACTCACTGTATGAGAAAAAGAAATTCTTTTTCTCCAACATAAAAAAAAAATGCTTGGCGTACCTTTGTCATACCCAATACATCATGGAGTAATTCCTTTTGCTCATGAAAATAATCATAAATACATACATAAATAGGAATGATTTGTTTGAGCTACAATATGATAGAAATCAATGTCCAATACAAATTCATCCTCATTTCTTAGTCTACCCAATGAACTTCTCTATCGTATTCTAACGCATCTCGATACACCATCAATTATACTATCACTGCGTTCTGTATGCACTCAATTACGAGAACTAACACAATCTTATGAAAATCACTTATTCAATTTACAATCCATTTCCAAACGGAGTTTTTATCGGTTATGCAGGATCATACGATTCGAAAATGTTGTTTCACTCGTAATATCTGACGATGAGGAGACACCCAGTCAAATCGAACTATTTCTTTTCATATTTAACATTCGGCAATTCATTCGACTCGGATCTTTATCTATTTTTCTAGTTGATGACATGTAACGAATAGTTCCCTCACATCCCTATCGATCCATCGACCACGTAATCAAACTTATAACAACACCACATTATGTCTTCTCTTATCAACAATGACACGGCAAACACTTAGAAAATTAACATGTATTATTGACTTACTATTAAATGATCCATTTCAATGGCCTCCTTCATGTTCTATCACACATTTGACCATTAATTATTGTACACGTCAACAATTCATTATTATTCTTCAACACTTACCGCATCTTAAAACTATTGTCATGGATAGTTTCAATTTAGATATTAAGAACGAGTTTGGGGATTTTTCCACTATATATTTACAACTGACTTCACTAACCATGAAACGACTCTTTATCAATAAATAAAATTTGTTATTAGAAGGTTCTGTTGATGATGTCATGTTCATTAATTTTTGATGGGATAAATTAATTCAAACAAAACTACTCTCACTCAACCGATTTGAATTTTGTTTTCGATCACAGAATTCTGGTATGATTAAATTAAGTACAATCGAATTTCGAACGCCATTCTGACTTGATGAAAAGCGTTGGCCAGTGCATTTTATCTATGATACTATCATGGAAGAACTATTGGTTTGTTCAGCACCAGATATGCTTGACCGACTGGAATATCAATTCTTCGGTCCAATCATTGTCTCGTCAACAATTCAAAATACTGCACTTTTTACAACTGATGTAAGTGAATATGTGGAAAAAATATATTAATATCTCTTTATTTAGAACCAATCATATCGACAAGCTTTTTTCCATCGAATCACTGAACTTGAACTTTCGGAGTATGTATTGGACTCATGCCATTATATAACCATGTTGATTGATTTGTCGCAAATTACAAAACTGAGAATGCTTCGTTCATTGGAGATATTCTTTGACTACCGATTTACAACAAACCTTTCGTTGGTGGAGCATATTTGTTCTGTCGTACCTGATCATGTTAAACATTTAGATATTGAAGCAGCAACTATGAATGATATTAAATTGGTACTACAACGATTGCAATATTTGTCCAGTGTCACATTTCGAAGACTTTCTCCGATAACTCTACATGCTGTAAAATCAACGGAATGGTGTATACTTTTAGAGCGAAACATGACATATCGATTTCACTAAAATTTACTACATATGTGACTTGACTAGGTTTTAATTTTCTTTCAGATGATTTGATTATAACTACAAATAATGACACAGTTTTTTTTACTGATATTTATATCGTTTCAAAATAGTGGATGATAATTTTAACAAACTTCTAACGTTGCCTAAGCTTTTTGAATAGTTCATGATGAATTTTTTGATGCATGCAAATTAAAATAGAACGACTATCCAAAACGCGTAGATTGAACTAAATGTAGAAAATATCCATTTTCTTCTATTTGTCAATCGAGTCATTCAGGACACTTGAAGTTTGAAATTCATCCACGTTCTCTTTTGCGACTGATGTAATAGAAGTGCATTAGAAGTGAAGTGTTGTTTTACATTAAACTGAAGAAATATACATCAATAAACTAAACATTCATGCCAATATTTTTTTTTGTCAATTGCGAAGAAATACTTTCAGAACAGCAGACACTCAATAATATATCATTGTTCAAAGTGTAACATAAAACAAGAAGATGCCGACTAGTACTCAAGGAAAGATGTATATGCCTTATCGTTATCTGCCATCGAAAACTAGGGTAGAAATATTCAAAATTCGTCACTGAACCACTTAAATATATTTCTGCCCGACATTTTTAGAGCGATCAGCCGTCTCCGACATCAGTGCGTAATATTACAGCTGATCTTGAAAGTGTGAAGGACGTTCCTGACAAAAGTGGAAAAACTGCAAAGATTATGTTAGTATTTCTTCACTTTTATACATGTACATACTTTTCTATTCTTAAAGGAAGGTATTATGCTCAAAACGTGGAGCGTTGATCTTGGGTCTGACTTTCTTGGCAATTTGTGGAGCAGCTTTGGGTATTTGTGGAGGACTTGGTCTATTTAACTCAGCCAGCGCAAGTAGGCGTCAATAAATCTCGATAGTTTCTGCGTGGTTTTTCAGACACATATCAGACACTATATCAGTCTAACAGCTTTGATAAATGCAGTCAGTTGCTCTATTCTAAAAGGTACTAATAGTCCTATTAACATCTAAATGAAAGTTCTAGGATGAGGAGAACACCCTTGTTAAAACTTTTATATAATTCACTTATCTCCTGATAATTACATCGTGGTTTTATGCAAAACAGAAGCTGAATAACAATGGTTAAGTATAATACTTAAATTCAAACAAGATCATCTGAGAAATAGTCAATAGATTGAGATATAAGTTTCAGATTGGAAATCCAATTAAAAAATTGTTTTACTAAAATGAACTATTCCACTTTTAGCAACTGAAATGACTATTACACGTACAACTAAAACTACAGCAACAACTACTACTGCAACGACTGCTACAACAACCACTGCAACAACAACAACAACGACGACAACATCTACAACAACAACAACGACAACGGCGACAACAACGACGACAACAACCAGTACTTCAGCAACCACAACAACCACGGGTGAGAAAGTTCATCTTTTACTTTTTCTATAAAACATCCATATTTATTTCATAAGTTTACTAGTATTATATTAAGAAAATGATAATTCCGATCTCATTACTCTTGAATGAAAAATCACTGAATTAATTAACGTGGACTTCGTGCATCAAACTATTCTTCTTCATAACTATTTCATTGTGAAATATATAACGACAAACTGGAAACAAAGCGTAGGATGACTTTAACTCATTCCTCCTTGTTTAGAATATTATTTTTTGTTTATTATCTAAATCTTATACTTTAGAATTACATGTCACAGGAATATTTACGTTCGTTAAGATCTATTTCTTTTTAGGTCCAGTATGTGTACCATTCTGGGAAATGCCATCAAGTGATCAAGGAACGAGTCTGACATATTCGGGTGCCAATACGCTTATAAGCGCTAATCTTCCTCGTAGTGGTTGTGCAACATTTCGAGCGACTTCAGCAAATGTGGACCATATTATATTTTCGATCGGTTCAACTCTAACAACAGCGAATGGAGGATGCAATCAACATTTTGCTGTAGCAATCGCAGATGCTAGTCACATCACTGTATTTGGTATGTGTGGTGCGTATGATAATCCTAATATTGCAATTAGTCAGAGTATACTTCAAAACGGTGCTTTCCATCAAGTATGTGCCACATACTCCAATACTAATTCACAATTATGTATATATGTTGATTTACTTGCACCAGTCTGTCTTACTCGGTCGAATCCTATTTACAACACGGGCTCAGGTGATGTGCGTATAGGCTGGTGGACAGATCTAAACCGTGGCTTTTCGTCAGCGGGAGGTGCAGTAATTAAACAAGTATCCTTATTTAATGTCGCAATTAATCAGAGTTGTGTTACTTATCGATATCAACTCAATAGCGTTGGATAATCAAAACGTTGCTAGATGACGACATAAAGTCGTGTGATTAATGCGAAGACTATCCCAATTTTTATTGATAGTTATAGATAGATGAATTTTATCATACTACTTCTTTCGTACGATGATTCTACGATGTCTATGATTATTTATACCCGCTACACTTGTCATTTTTTGCATCAAAAATAAACCGGTTCTAAAATTCATATCTCGCCATATACAACTGATAGAAATGTTAATCTTGTATTTCTCCACACAAAGCTTCTACAGATGAATGTGATTACTTGAAGGTATTTTTATTCAGAAGTAACGAGCAAGACATCATTTCTGACTTGCAAAGCTTCAAGAATCACCAAGCTGTTATTGATTTTTTCGTAGCATAGAAGATAGCGATGGAAAATATAAAAAATGATTCCTATTCGATATTGTTAGTCCTCACTGTATATCATCTTCTGGGCTGTTGATATCTTAAGTTTTTCCAAGTTAACATTGAAAAACAAATCATTTTTCATTAACTTTTATCTGTTGTGAATTGCTTTTTCTATCTATCATTATAACCCATTTATTTTCTCCTTTTAAGTTGTATATCTATATGCGGATGGAATAATATTCCAAAGGAATGGCACTCTACATGACCATAACCGTAGTATTGATTGTTTCTTTTATCTTTATTTCTGTTCGAATTCTTTTAATCATCGGAAGTACTTCGTTTATTTTCAAACAAACTTGATTGATATTTTTCGGACATGACATTATTCAATTTTGCCTTGTGTCCATAGTAGTTTCGTTCTTATTTTTATTTTTCTCCTACATAAACGACAATATTAATCGCGCTATCGACAAACTGGGTGATGAAGGACAACGAGAAGCACTTTTTTTTCTTGTTTTTTTTTGTGATATTTAAGTGTATGCGCATGAAGTCATTTACTTTTACTTGCTTTATTACTTGTTTTTCTGCCACCACTTAGTTACGATAAAGTCTTAAAAGTTGCCGCAGAATAATCAGATCAATTGAAACGAATATTTTTAAAGACTAGTGAATGTACTTGCAATATAGAGAAAAGAATGTTTAAATAGATAACATGAATAAACAGAAAAGATTCGAACTAAAATAACTTGTAGTTTTATGTATAAGAAGTAATGAGGTGGAAAAGCTTGTAGATTGACGCGAATTTCTCATAGTTTCTTACGAATACATGCATTCTTTAAGTATTCGCATTTGACTGAGCAAATATTGTTTTAGATCCGACTTGTGGCGCCATCTATTTATAGTGTTTTGTCATTTATTTATGTTGAAACCCAATTCCCTATTTTCAATTAACAATGCTTGTTGAAAATCTCACTCATCTTCCACAAATTCAATACAAACTCTTCTTTCTTAGGCAATAGTTCTATATTTACAACAATATTGATATTGAAATGAGTAAATTTAAAATAATGTCGTTTGTTTATTTTCTTACATTAATTGTTGATCTCTCTCTTCTTATGATTTTCATTTTCTTTCTTTAGCAACAGCATCAACCATGTCACAAACAAATGAAGAAATGAAAATGATAAAATTGGAATATAAACAAAAAGAACAAACTTTTAACGTCAATATAAATCTGCCATATGAAAACATGATTCAAAACATAAAAAAAGATTTTAATTTACCAGCTGATTCATCAATTGTATTCGTTAATCCTATTACAAATATCCATACTTATCCGTTTAAAACTGCTGATTTATGGCATATGATGAATGTCGAGGTGCCGAAATATAATTTGCTTGTTCATACTGAATCAGGTAAAAAAAATAATTTTTCAAGATACTATTAAATATTTGATTGAGACAAATCTCAATAAAAATAAATAAATATATTTTATTGAAATACTTACGATCGGGTATTTTATTGAGACAAATCTAAATCCGAAAGATAATATATATTTAGTTAAAATACTTTTTATTGAATATTTTATCGAGACAAATCTAAATAAATAAAACAAATATATTTATTGAAGTAAAATACTTCCTATTAAATACTACATTGAGATAAATCTAAATAAAATCAAATATAATTTAACTTTTTTAATTGATACTCACCATGGAATTCATTGTGAGAATAAATTTAAAAAGAAAGAATAATTTAACATTATTAAATAGATACTTACTATTGAAGTATCGGAAAAATCGCTGATTAATGGCGATTAATCGACGATTTTTTCCGCTATTTGAGACTCTTTCTTTCTTTAGCAACAACATCAACCATGTCACAAACCAATGAAGAAATGAAAATGATAAAATTGGAATATAAACAAAAAGAACAAACTTTTATCTTCAATATAAATATGCCATATGAAAACGTGATTCAAAACATAAAAAACTTTTTTAATTTACCAGCTGATTCATCAATTGTATTCGTCGATCCTATTACAAATATCCGTACTTATCCGTTTAGAACTGCTGATTTATGGCATATGATGAATGTCGAGGTGCCGAAATATAATTTGCTTGTTCATACTGAATTAGGTAAAAAAAATAATTTTTCAAGATACTATTAAATATTTGATCGAGACAAATCTAAATAAGAAAAAAAATATTTATGTATTTATTTATTTATTGGAATAATATACCTATAATTCAAGATTTTATTGAGATATATCTAAATAAGAAAAAAATATTTATTTGACTAAAATATTTAAATTAAATATTTGATTGAGACAAATCTGAATAAAAAAAAGTAAATATATTTTATTGAAATGCTTACGATCGGGTATTTTATTGAGACAAATCTAAATTCGAAAGATAATATATATATATATATTTAGTTAAAATACTTTTTATTGAATATTTTATCGAGACAAATCTAAATAAATAAAACAAATATATTTATTGAAGCAAAATACTTCCTATTAAATACTACATTGAGATAAATCTAAATAAAAACAAATATAATTTAACATTATTAAATAGATACTTACTATTGAAGTATCGGAGAAATCGCTGATTATTGGCGATTAATCGACGATTTTCCCGCTATTTGAGACTCTTTCTTTCTTTGTAGGTCGTGCCGATGGAAATCGATGGTGCAAATGGATATTAGACAACTACTTGCTTAGATTTCTTAGTAAGTAATCTCTCTCTGTATATATAATGTTCAGTGTTTGTCTATGTGTGTGTGTATGTGTCTGTGCCGCGTCAAAGGTTAAAGGTCGAATAAGGCTATAAGGAGTGATGCTATACGGATATAAGATAATAAGGGGATAAGACTAAAAGGATATAGGACTATAAGGGGATAAGACTATACGGGAGTAAGGCTACAAGGGAATAAGGCTATAAGGGGATAAGACTACAAGAGATAAGGCTATACGGGAATAAGGGTACAAGAGCTACTAGCGACATAAGGCTATAAAGCAGTAAGGGTACACGAGCTATAACGCTATTAGCGATATAAGGATATGATGCCGTAGGGCTATCTATAAACATAATGTCGAGCGTCTGTATGGCTCTTACCGGGTGAAAGATTAAAGATTTGATGTCCTACGTTAAAGAAAAAACAAAACAGTCGTGCAGTATGCACGGGATCCCGCTAGTTCAGAAACATATTAGCACATAACTTAAACACCAAACTACCATTTGTTGCATTTGTTCATCGTTTTGTTTCTGCGTGCAGCTTCATATAACCGACTCACTTGAACCGACTGAATTATACATTTTCGAATGTATTTTTTATAAATCATTTCTGGAATAATCATTGTTCGAAAATAAGTTGAGAAATCGATCTATGATCGAAAATGGACTTCTTTGAACCGATCTGATCGAGATGAAATTGATTGAAGACGGTTAGATGTTAAGATATTATTTATCTTGGTTCCAAGAGTAGGTGTTACTGTATCTAATTAAATTGAAAAATGAGTAATTATTCATTTTCACAGATGCGACAATAACTAGATTTAAACCGCGCATTGAAAATGTGCCAGATATACCGCAGAGCTGTTTTGAGAAATGTGTCGTAACGAACATATCGTATCGCAGTTTCTTTGAACAGTAATCAGGCTATTTTGTAAAAGATGCGGAATTGTTTTCTTTATAATACTTGGTTTCGACAGACGAAAACGAAAGCATAAATACTAATTGCTACGATTATGTCAATACCAAACAATAGTTATTGTAGAAAATACTGAACAAAAAATGAATACTTTTTTAAAGTTTGTGTTTAGAAATGAAATGAACATTTTTTTTGTTTACTTCAAAACATTTCTGTGATTGCTTCTTTGAAGTACAAGTGAATATTATTTCTAGTGAGAAAAATGAGCTTTAGTGTCAGCATACACTACACTGTAAAAAATAAGTGTAAACTAATAAACCCTACAAAAGGGTTTATTAGTCTACGCTTTTGTTTATAGTGTAAGTGATAAAGTATCATCTTTCTTTTTGCAAACAATTGAGTTTATCGATTTCTATTAAATATTGCCATGTCACAATAAATAACACACCCCATTTTTCTGATTATTTCCAAATACTATTGTTGTTTGATTTCATTTATACTACAGATACATCTTTGAGTGTTTGAGTGATCCTGAAAATAGCAGTCTTATAGAATGAGAATTCGTTGACAAAATTACAAACACATCTGATACATTTATGTAGCAGAGAAACCAAAAAATGTTATTTTCTTCCTGAGTTTTTTGTATTTTTTTAATTACATAAAGCATCGGCGAATGATCTTGCTTTTATAGATTTTTCCTTGGGGATTTTGCGAAACTACCCAAAAGTCCGAAAGAATTCAAAAAAATTGGAAAAAGTCTACTCATTCGTCAAAGCTTAATGTTATTAGAAACAGAAAAAAAAAACTCAGTAAGAAAATAATAATTTTCTGTTCCATTGTTACATAAATACATCAGACGTATTTGGAATTTTGTTAACGAATTCTTATTCTATAAGACTGGAATTTTCAGAGTCAGTCAAACAATCAAAGATGTATCTGTAGTATAAACATGAGATCGAATAACAATGGTGGTATTGGAAAATAATCAGAAAAAATTTGGTGTATCGTTTTTTTTCTGGAAGGGGACACGTGAATATATGCTTTGAACAAAGTTAGTTCAATCAATGCGCAACTGAGAAGAATTTCTCCTTTCTCAGCTAAATGTTACATTGTATAACTGAAAAGGAATGAACAAGCTATTTTGAAGTCTTCTTTGTTTCTTAATCACATTGATTTGAACTTTTCAGCTTGATTCACTTCACTTTTCGACTGTAAATTATAGTCAAGAGAAGTGAACGGCTTACGTCTTCATTTCATTTTATATTGATATCAGTCTAGTTAAAGTAATCGAACTGTAAATCCTTCGAATTAAATGTTGTCAGCTGAAATGTTCGTACTGTTTTGCTCAAAACAAGATCGCTACACAAGGAAATTTTTGTGGCAGATTTTGTAATTTCACATAATTTTTTATTTTTTCACTTTATTGTAGAAACAACAGATGTTGACAACCAAAAAAAGAACAATTAATAGGTAAATTGTCTTTTGATAAAAATCATACGATGCCTCATGCAATCATGATAACATTTCTGTAGTATTTAAAACAACTTTCTCGCTTTATTATCAGCACTATAATTTATGTTTGCTTGCGCTTCTTATTTGTTATCTACTTTCTCATTTTTTTCCTGTCTTTGCTTTGCATGTTGTCTGCTATTTTTGTGCTAGCTATCTGTCAGATATCATTCGTCTGTATTCATTACTTTCAAAAAATGATGTTAACATTGAATATTTTTCTCGAAGCGCTGCTCATATCTGCTGATTTAATAAACAAATATTTGTCTTGATTGTATTCAAACGGAATGCTTGTTCGTTGTAAGCCATTAACACCAAATATAAGCGCTTCTCATGCAGCGCACAAAATTTATTATGCATTTCTGATTGTTAGATTACTTGTACAATACATTAGCGAACTACAATTCTCTCTTAAGAAACAAATACTATTGATCAACTTTCTACACATGCTATTATTGGATGTCATATCTGGAAAACTAAGTACAACAAGCACAGATTTTCTTTCGATATTGTTACTCTTGTAATAAGCACTCTGTTTTCATAGTTCTTCGACATTGTTAAAATGATAGCTTCCATTTCAACATTGGTGTATATTACATGTCCAGTATAATAATTTGACAAATAGAGTAATGTGTTCCATCCAACAACAATCTTCTTGCATCTAAGAAATTCAAATATACCATATATCAATTATTTTTAATGAACTACAATTTACGCATGCCTCATAGTTTACCAAACATCAACTTTCTGACTCATGAGTCAGATTCCAGAGTTGGAACCGGTCCACATTACTGATTAGACCGGCAAAAACCGGTCGGTTTTATGGTATAATTTTACTGGTAAAAAACCACCCAGGAAATAAAAAAATGAAAAAAAACTGATGAAAACGATGGAAAGGACAAAAACACGCATGTATTTTATTTTCATTGATGAAAATGGAAATTTTCAGGAATTGCATTTTATGATTTTTTGATTTTTCATCAAAACTATGACCTGAAATTGACTAAAAATCAAAATCATGAAATGCAGTTCGTGAAAATTTCCATTTTGTATCAATGAAAATAAAATATATGCATATTTTTGTCTCTTTCATCTTCAGAAATGCCATTTTTTTCGTGTTTTTGGTCTAAAATTCACGAAAGTTTTTTCATTTTTTTTATTCCCTGGGCATATATATGTATTATTCAAGGTATAATATATATAAACTCAATATGCTTTTCATTGAGGAAAACATGATATTTCAGTCAGACACAGGTGCATGCTATTCGTTACATTGTAGAATTGGATCTTATAGTATTAGTATGAATGAGTGCGACCATTGGACATAAATCATTGTCTAGTATAAATGGAAATAATCTATGACTATTGAAACTTCGAGAAAAAGATAACAGTTATGACAAATTTCAAATGTTTTTAGGTGAAGTATTTTCGAAAATTGAAGTAGTTACGATAAAATAGTTGAAATTCCTTTATTTTTTGATTTATTACAATTTGCTTTTATTTCTCCTGAATTAATTAATAGTTTAGGAAAAGAAAAAAAATGACAAAACAAGCTTTCGTTATTTTTTGATTAGTATTTCACAAGAACAATTAACATACATATAATATCTTACCATATATAATTTACAAAATAATAATATATTTAACAGAGAATGTCAATGATTCAATAAATATAAAGATGATTATTAAAAGATGAAGTCTATTTGTTTATCAGTTTAATGTAAGACTGCAGGATGAACTTCAAGCAAGCTAACACTTATTGGCTAGGAACCACCAAAAAAATTCGGGACCGAATTTTCGGAATTGTGTAGTGATGTAAAATTAACTTTTTAACAGGCGAATTTTGGTTGGAAAAGTCTGGAGGAGGGCACAGCAGGACAGAAAGAAAAAAATTGGGATATATATGTCCCACCGCCCGTTAAAGTATTAATATAGTACTGATTTCTTATGCTATCTTCCTCAACTCTCACACTTGGATTTTTAGCTATCAACAGGATATTTTTATCTATTGTCATGTATAACATCGATAGAACAATCGTGTATTATCCCTTAAAAATGAAAAAAATACCGGTAAAAACCGGCCGGTCCGGTTCCAAGTCTGTCAGATTCTAGAGTTTCGATACCCTGCCTGGGCACCACTTCTATGTGTCATCGATGATCAAGCCAAGGATCTTCGTGTCGCACCGCTAATTGATTACTCTACTGCAAAATGTTAATCGATCGACTCGACTATTTATCAAATTTGATTTTCTCGAATTACTTGTAAAATGCGAAAGAGATTGGAAACCGAGACTTAGGGTCTAGTTTCTGTAATCATGCAAATTGAATAAAAATAAAAGCACTAACACACACACACAAACATCCACTTGACAAAACTGTCATTAGTTTGCTTTGCCATATAGAATAAAAGGACCACGACATTAGTCGATCAATTTTATTTCCGAATGTGTTTAGGGGCCAAAAATTTTGTTCAGTGTTTTAGGATGAAATATTGACTGTTCTCGTTCATTAACAGCTTTGATGTCAATGAGCTACATGAAGGGAGAAAAACTACGTTCTGCACCAGTAAAATATGCAGATGGCTGCAAATAGTATCAAGGAACGACAACAAATGAGTTAATGTTTTACGATATGCAGTCACGGAGATATTTATTAAGAAATAAATCAAATGTTATGGTGATATATAAAATTCCAATTGATTACATGTTTCTGAGGATTGTCTCTCTCAACAAAGAATTTCAGTCATCAATCAAAGTCTTTTAACTTTTTCAATTGATGATTGTTCTAGCTCACGTTTAGTTGGTCCATATCTATTAAAGAGTCATCATTCACTTACCCTTTGTGTTCTCCTCATGATGCTCTTTCTTTTAATAAAACTACTGATTACCGGCAACAAGAATTGCTGAATCCTTTGAGTGATTGAAAAATTGATAATGTTTTTTCTATTTAGCTTCCAACGAAAATAGTCTTTTTTTAAAGAGTTCTATTTTAACATTTGTTTCTGATTTCTGATGACTTTCGATGTTTGCTCAACTCGAATTTCAGATAATCTTAGGAGTGATAAGAAGACGAAGAAGAAAATAAAACTTGTTGCAGTTAGACATGTACGTAGACAGTTCGAAAATCATGAAATTCAAATATGTATCAACTATTAGCATTTCGCAGATTGAAATAGCTTTAGAAAATGTACTAGTGAAATAAATTGGATTATATTAGAAATATTCAATATTTTATTTTATCAAGATCTTGTTCTCTCATATTTATTTGAATATAATTTTCATGAATTTCGCAACATGAACGTCACATTACTTTTCTGAATTTTTCTAAATGTTCTTAATTTTTTCGTTTCAATGCTGAATGTATTCATGTTTTACGAAAGAATGAGGATGAAGACTTATCCAAAAAAGTCTCTTCCAATGAAACTGAAATCGATAAACAGTTAATTTTGAAATTACATTAATAGTTGTCTCTGACTCTCGTCAGTTGTTCAGACCTTTACTATGGATTCGTGAAATGAAATGCCACTATTAAAGATATATTGAAATTTCGGAGAATCAATTACAATTTGTGCAAAATTTTCTATTTATTCTTTTATCATCATGAACTGCTTAAAATAATTTACCTATTAGAAATTTCCCAACCAAGTGTCATAATATTGTGAAGAACGTGATCAACAGGCAATTATTCATATTGTCTTCTTGTATTTTCAATTTAATCTGTTTTGTTAAACATTCTTAATGACTGTTCGATTCGTTTCATCAGAGGTGCAGAATCTGTTGTAAAAAGGAAAATTTTCCCCCTAGGAAGAAACATTCTTCACAAAATGTTCTGTACTATCGAAATAAAAGAGATTTTTTTCTAACATATAAATTTTAAACAAACGAAGAAAGAAACTAGGTTACTATAGACTAAAAATAATGTTATCTTAAAAATAAATCAGCTCCATGAACCATCGACTAATTCTAGTAATCTGCCCTATGTCATCATTTTTTTCTAAAAAAGAAATCAATGCCATAGTGTATTAGATGATGAATTATGAATTAATTAATGCTTATTGATGATTATTAATTTATTATTAATTTTTGTTAAATTATTAATTTTTATTAATTTATCAATTATTTAAATTTATTTATTAATGTTTTATTTATTTACAAAATGCTGATATTGAATGGGCGTCTTCTGTTACAAATACGATTTTTTTATCGCAGTTGCGCGTAACTGCGCCGCAATTTTTCGCAATTACGGGTCACAGTGCGATCGCAGTTGAACACATGGGTGAGTACTTTTTCATTTGGGAAACGATTTTTAGTAACCGAGCCAGTACATTGAAGTTGCCAGGTTGATATTGATCATATTGTCTATAAAATAACCAGTTTTTGTCTTTCTTGTTTCCAAAGTAATCGTCAAAAGAATGTTCAATGGATGTATCAGCTAAATGTAGAATCATCGACACATTAGAAGACTCCGACGAACAAACCAAGTGAAAGATAGTTTGAAAGATTTCCTTTCTGAAGATTGCTTTTTAATAACTTCTATAGCTCATTGAGTTTTTTAGCATTTATTTACGTATTAATATCAAAGTTTCGTATGGACAACATTTGTTTCTATCGTTTCAGAAGTGTGTCAGTCATGAATTGAACTACTTAGGAGGAAAACCTAACAGGAAGTAGCAGTTAATAAAAAAATGTGTTTCTTTATTCAAGAACGTGTCTTAGGATCATTTTAATGCTTTTTACAGCGTGTTGTGAAGATCATTTTTAGATTTTCTTCGCGAAAAATTCATTCCAGTAGCCAGAAGCTCTAATTAATGTGGTACGCACCAAACATGTCACACAGGACGAGTTCTTTCCGAAACAGAAACATAGTCAATAAAATCTCTTTGTATATTACTCAAACTTTTTCACCGTTTATTAACTTTCGTACAAAAGTTCAGACACGGTCTGACATGGAACAGCTCATTCATGATTGGAGAAACGTATCTTCCAGGACAGCCATTGATATGAGACATTCATATTCGTTCAAGTTAGCCAGGAATTAATAGTTAAGCTGGTGGTACATCTAGAGATGTGCACAGGACCGAACAAATTTTCCTGGTCTCGGTAAATGATCTGCGTACTGTTTCATTAATTTCGTTGTTAAACTGTTGTGTGGCCTCGAATTTTGTACAGAAATATTTGCTATTTGAGCTTAAATATTTTAATATATATGAGATGTTTCCATTATCAATTAATTTAGCAATTATAATGACCGAAACCAAATTAGCGAGACTGATCAGAACTAGTTTACTTCCGGTCATTATATTTGGCTAATTAATTGATGCCAAAAATCTCTCACATATTTTACAATATTTAGGCCGAAAGAGCAAACATTTCTGCACAGAATGCGAGATCAAATAAAGTTAGCCAATGAAGTTAATGAAACAGCACGCAAATCTCGTACCGGAACTCGAAAAACATTTTGGTCCCGTGCACATCTCCAGGTACATCTCATTTTGAACGAACTCTGTCTATATTAGTTAAACCTCAACATTGGTAACTGACTTAAATAACTTTGACAGAAAAAATATAATGCTTTGTCATTCAGCTGTTTAACTAGATAGAATAATAAATACTACATCTGTGATAGACCTTATTCTTTAGAAAGAATGGCGCCATTTTATGATATACCGACATTGTAGTGTGTGTGTTGACTGTAATATTCCAAGAACCTTTTTCTTACCAAACCAACGATGTTTTTCTTTTTTTTGCACTAAAATATTATCTATTTCTTTCCATTGTAAGAGCCACGAATAAATAAAATAAACTGATTTACTAACAATGTACTGAACAAGAAAGAGTTGAAATTAGAGATTACGGTTGAGACTGCCAGAAAACATGACTTTTTTAGGAACATAATAGAAAATTCCTTATGAGTTGTTAACGATAAGACATGATAGAAGACCTCGGGTCGTGTAATGTGTCGATGGGTTTAGTGCACACATTTAGACGACATAAGAAAGTAAAACAAAATGTGATATAGATATGAATGTTAATAGATGCATATGTGGAACGCTAACAGAAACGCAAGAAAAACCACTTGCACTATTCTTTATTGACAGATAAATCATACAGCCTGTGCACGAACTTCGTACCCTACCTGCCACAAAAGAAAAACATTTTTCCAAATTTTTCATATAAAAACATTTCTATAGACAATAATAGTCCAAAAATTTCCCCCTACGCGCGTAGGCACATACGAGCAGATTCTGCACCTCTGCGTTTCATCTTCATTGAAAGAACACCTTTAAAAAAACAATAGAGTAATCTAGGTTGTTTCCATTTTTTCTTCAATACGAATATCAGGTTTACTTTTTTATTTATTCTTTGTGAAAGATAGTCAGAAGCATCTCGATAATATAGAAATTAGGATCCACAGAAAAGTTCCCTATTACGTCCAGAATCTAGAAATGAATCGTGCACATCAAACTGTATTGTGCATAGTATCGTGTAAACGTACCATATAATAAATATGTTAAACAAACTTGAATGTACAAAGGAACATCCAGTTCGTAAGAAAAATATTAATTTTACTTTAAATGACACCTCGAAGCAAAAAGACAAATTACTGGTTAAGAACTAACTAACAATTTTAACGTAATTTACGGTACAGAGAAAAAAAGAACATGATAAAAATGATAAATAAATGTTTTAAATAGATGGCTGCTATTGATGACAGTGACCGCTTTTGATGAAAGCTATTAATATTATTTTCTTTTCATCACCTGCTACCATCATCTATAACAGCCATATATTTTCATTTCCATTTTCATTTTATTTTCTCTTGTATTTCGTTATGATAATGACTAATTGAACGGAACATGCTCTGTTAGAGGATTTTATTCTATGATTCATATTTTACATCTTTTATTTGTATATATTGCATTTAATTTAGTTGTGATGCTCGAATTTTCGTTAAACGTCTTGACTGGTATTATTGCGTCAGGTATATTCATAGAAGATCGAAAATTATTACAACAACGAGTATTTTATTGTCTTGTTTTTATTATTGCCGTCAAACTTATTTCAACCAACTACTTTCGTCCAATTCCTGCACAAAAATGGCTCGAATTTTGGCTCACCACATGAGCAGCACCACCAATACCTACTTGGCTTGATCTTCATGACTTGTTTAAAGATTCTTATTCTGCTGTTTATTTGTCTTTCTCATTTTCTATTTTACATTTGATTTTGTTGTATAACATTTAAGAGATCTTCCATAGTTAATATTTTTCTGCATTAAACTCAATCATTCAACGTCAAGAACGAATCTAGTTGCAAAAATTTGACTTCCTATCGTATTTTTATTCTCTACTAACAATCAAAACGATAGGAAAAGTGTCAAAAATCCGGAAAAGCTCGTTTCACAAGACTTCAGATGAAATTTTCGAGTTTCAGAATTTGAATATAATCAATTTACAATTTCATACAAAAGAATGACCAGACACTTTTATTTCGAATTCAGCTGATTGAATGAGAGTATTTTAAATGTATGAAATGAACGAATTTAGATCGGATCTTGTTATTAAATTTGTTGAAGCGAGTCAAATAAAGTCAAATATACAAATCTTTATTTAAAATCTTTTATAAGATTTTGTCTTTGAGTGTTTCTTGCTAGTAAAAATGTTCGATCAATAGTACCATAAAAAGAAAAATCGTTGGATACACAATATAAATAAGAATATTTACCTTATGAATTTATTCAAAAATATCAATTTATATATGAATCTCACTTATCATCATCAAGTGGCTTTATTCGCACAGATTTTCAATTGTAAAACCAGACTCGTGTTGTGATGCGTTTCAGTTTTTGGCCCATCCATGAGGGGGTCACGACTGAATTTTTTCGAGAAAAATGAAAGTCAATGGAACATTTTGCAAGTTATATGGATCGACTCAGTTTTTTTGTGCTGATTCTAAATATAACATTTATTTTGGTAAGAAGTCAGACGATTCAAGCGAAAATTGGTCAAATATTAGTCAAAATAGTCAATTTTTAGCACTTATAAGTACTGTGTGCTTCAGCAAAGTGTCTTGGCCACAAATAATTCTCAATGTAGTGGCGCCATTTTGTAGAGTTTTGAAAGGGCTATCAAATGACATATAACTGAAAGTGAATCTAAGCTTTCAGAATACAATAGGATGGATGCTTTATCATAGGTATCCTCATTCTATATATACTTAGGGCATATCAAAAGTAGTGAGAGTTCTAATTTTTTTCTTCCAAAGTAGGCTTTAAGAAATTTTCTTTATATGCAGTCTGATAGAGAAAAAAATGCTCTATCTTTCTATGCTATTTGATTGTACTTTAACTAATCTCATAATATTAAATTATCGATAAAACCAATTTCGGCTGATTATGTGCTGGTTGTACTAGATTACAACGTGTGAGAACGGACTAGTTTTCAATCCTTTAATATATTGTATTAACAACCAAAATGTAACATAAGATGCAGCGTGAAAAGCTCTACAATTTACACAGGACCACTTATTTTATAACTGCACTTTTTGTTTTCAAAATCAATAAAGTTTTGAGGAATCAAATTTTGGGTATTGAGAAAATTGGTCCCATAGAATTTTCCTTTTTTTGAAAACAATTACAATAAGCTTTACTGTGTAGATTGTAGAGCTTTTCACGCTGCATCTTGTGGTATTTTTTGTTTTTCTTTTGATAAAGCATATCAGATGATGAAACAATGAAATAACAAAAATGAATTCGTTTTATATCGAAAACATTGCCCTTTTCGCATCTTCTCAATTTTATTGCTCGAAATTTTGTCGATTTTGAAAACAAAAATTGCAGGTATTTCCATAAATGACCTTATGGAAATTGTAGAGCTTTTCACGCTGCATCTTATGGTACATTTTGGTTATTAATACAATCAATAAGGAATCGAAAACTGCAACACAAATCTTACAACCAGCACATAACCAGCCGAAATTGGTTTTATCGATAATTTAATAATATGAGATTAGTTGAAGTACGCTCGAATAGCATAGAAAGATAGAGCATTTTTTTCTCTATCAGACTGCCTAAAAAGAAAATTTCTTAAAGCCTACTTTGGAAGAAAAAATTAGAACTCTCACTACTTTTGGTATGCCCTAAGTAGAGGCAGCGCCAGGGGTAGGCTACAGGGAGCTGAGCCCACCCAGATTTAGTTTGAGCCCCCCCCCCCCCGGAATTTCTTGAGAAATTTCTAAGTAGTTATTATTTTTATTTATACATGACGTCGTCAAATAGAGTTGTTTCAAATATAAGGTTTGGGTTCAATTTTCTAGTGATTTGGTATAAAATCTAGTTCAAAATCATCCATTTTCTTGCAGTTGAATAATAAAAAACCGGTTTCTGAGATTTAAAGTCTAAAACAAAATCCTGATACGTATTAAGCTAGCGCTCGCATTTCTTTATTCTAATAACAACTACGTTTGATAAACAATAGATCAAATTAAACATTGAGATTTCCCCTTTATTATTTAAAGTTGAATGTCAAAATCTCGTCTCTTCTTTTATATTTTGTCAATTCAATTAATTATTTGCTATTATGGTTTTGACATTCCAGTGTATCGTTTCTCATGAATCCTGTTTTGTTGAGTGAAAGTTTTGAAACAAAATCTGTTTCAATAATAAGTATATTATACAGTTGAAAAATCCCATTTTGTAGGTTTTCGCTTTGTTGATTTTCAGAGCCTGAAAATCTATAAAAATCTAAGAGGCTCCAAAATCCACTGATTTTTTCTTGAATAAAACATTCAAAAAGCTATATAAATCTAACTTCTGTAATGAACGGTTTTGAGGATTTCTATTACTTCGAAATGTAGAAATGACTCGGAATTTTCTCCTACTGTGATACATACTTTTCCATAATTTCTAAAATAAAATTTTTCAAAAACCTACTAATTTTCAAAAAGGCTTCGGAACTTCTTGAAAAACATCTAGGTGTCTTTTTCAAAAATGTCTGAATATTTCTAATAGTTTTCAGAATTTTTTAAGAAGTACTGCGTTTCAGTCTATATTTAGTGATAAAATTCATAGAATAAGAAATGTTCAGTTAAAAAAATCTTAATTATCAATTTAAGAATTCTTATTAGTAATTAAAGGAAAGGATTTTTCTGTTGCTTCTAGTAAGGCATACCATTTGAGAACCATTCTGTTATAACATGCAGATAAATACAGTGTTATTTCTGTTACTTTGAGAGACTACTCTCTAAAAAAAAATCGTACCATACTGAACCTTTTAGGGTTCTAGATCTGAGTACCATTTTAAAATCCTTTAAGGGTTCTAGCATAAAATGGTTTTAGCTCCAATCTTTTATTTGTTCTTCTAAAACTGGTTCTAGCCTGGCAAAAAAGTGCATTCAACCCGTTTAATCTAATACTTTTAATTAATTCTATATAGACGTAAGCAGTCGACATGATACTCCCATTTGTTTTCTTTCTATTATTAGTTAATAACCCAACCATATTCGAACCAAACTATCACCCTCATCGCTAAAGTACTAAATCTAAAATATTCACTGTTAATGGGAATCTTATACGAAATTATTTAGTCCCCAAAGCTGTGTTTCATTGCTCTTAAAGGACTGAATAATTTCGTATAAGACATTCATCAACAACTAATATTTTAAATTTAGTAATTTAGCAATGAAGGCGATAATTTGGCCCTAATACGGTTAGATTATCAGCTGATAATAGAAAGAAAGCACATTGGGGTATCTTGTCGACTGCTCACACTCCATATCTAACCTATTACTTCTATACTTATCTCCCTAATCTGTTCTTGAATCCTTATTTCTATATCCATTCCCTTACTTCTATGCTTATCCTTCTACATCTATCATTAACCCCTTATTTTTATACCTATCTCCATAAATCTATTCTTAACTTCTTATCTTCCTGCCTATTCCCTTCTATATTTATTCCCGCAAGTCTATTGTTAAACGCTTATTTCTATATTTATTTCCCTAAAACTACCCTTAACCACTTCTATACTTATTCCCCTTAATCTGTTCTTAACTCCTTATTTTTACACCTATCCTCTTACTTCTATGCTTATCCCTTTAAATCTATCATAAGCTTCTGACTTCTATATCTATCTACTTACCTCTATACTTATCCCCCTAAATCTGTTCTTAACTCCTCATGTCTATACTTACTTCTCTCAATCTATCATTAACTCCTTATTTTTGTACTTAATCCCCTAAATCTATACTTAGTCCTTACTTCTATAAATAATCCTTAATTCTGCTTTCAAAATGCCATGCCTGTGCTTAAGTCCTTATTTATCTATTCAAACGCTTATTTCTGTATCTAAACTTTTATATTTACAGGGTGGCCACAAAGTTATCGTGCAGCCTTTGATTACGAATAACTTTGAATAGGAATCAGTTAAAAGTCTACACCTTTCACTATTGAGAAAAGAAGACAAAAGCGCATTCAATTATATATTACAGAATTTTTTACCAAGTTTTATGAAACTTTTTTCTACCAAGATTTCGAACAAGTCAATCTATTGCGTGTAATCATCAAAGTGAATTTTACAAAATTCATTTAAGTTTCTGAATAAACTGTTTCCATTATTTTCTGAGTGAATAAAGCTAAAGATGTGGGCTATGAGTAGTTTTCTAGATCATTCATTAGTGATTCCAATGAATTTCTAAAAGTTAAATATTCACTTTGGCGATTGCACATAATACATGGATTTTCAAGTCCCTGAATGGAAAACTTATTAGAACAGTGTGTAATATACGATTTGATAGACCTTCTTCCTCTCTTTTCAAAAGTGAAAATCGCAGATCTATATCCCATTTCTATCGAAAGTTATGGACACTCAAAGACGGTTTGTTAACTTTTGGATTATCCAGTATGCTTAACTCGTTAATCCTACCCTTAATGCCTTATATCTATGCTTAAGCTTTTATGTCTATCTTAAGCAACTTAATACTATATCTAACCTCTTATCTCTATAAAAATACAAGTTTAGATATAGAAATAAAAGGTTACGAATGGTATTAAAAGATTAAGAATAAAAATAAGGGATGAAGGAGACAAATAAAGGGTTATATTTTGAAACAGATGGTTTAGAGCAGAACGACGGAACTAAGCATAGAGGTAATGGATTAAGGATTGATTTAATTGGTTCGATATAGGAAGAAGGGCTAAGCATATAAGGTTAACCCTTATTCATATATCTAATCATTTAATTCTAATGTCTGACCTTCTTATTTCTTTTGCTTACCAACTTATTCTATATTTACCCTCGTACTCCTCTCTAAACGTCTTTTATATCTAATCCCTTATATCTAATATAACCTGCGTTGCTATATTTGATATATTGCATCTGTCAGTAACTCGTGATGTTTGGGACTGACATCTTATTTATATACTTAGCTTGTTTTGTTATTTATCTAATTCTTCATTTCTCTGTTAATCCTTATGTCTATATGAAATGCTATGAATCTCTATCTGTCAACAATAAATTAAAGAGAGACACTGCGAATCTTTCTGTTGAGAAGTCTTGAGGAGTTTTCATATGAAACCTATGAGATTAAGACAATTTTAGTGTGACTTCGTGCCATTGTGCCATAATCGAAGCATATAGTAAAGCTCTCTGAGTTCTGCATACTTAACGCAACATACAATTTAATTCGAAATTCAGTATTTGAAAAAGATAAGCATGGGTATTGAAGAAATCAGGATCCAATAGCAAATTATATCTGATATTACGAATAAGTGAGCCAATCAAAAAGGTTCAAGTAACTTGCTCTAGAACCATTTTTGTGGAGGAAGTTCTTCATACGAAAAGTGTGGTGTGAGATAGAACCATTCTAAATTTCTAGAACCATTTTTTATTTGTTAGGATTCTTTACAAAAATAAGTGGTGCGAGATAGAACTCTTTTCAATCTCTAGAACCATTTTTTATCTGTTATGACTCTGCAAAAATGAATGGTGCGGGATGAAACCTTTTTAAATATCTAGAACCGTTTTTTATCTATTATGGATCTTTACGAAGATAAATGGTGCGGGACAAAACTCTTTTAAATCTCTAGAACCATTTGTTTATCTGTTATGGTTCTTTAGGGAAAAAAGCGATGCGAGATAGAACTCTTTTGAATCTTTGGAACCATTTTGTACTTTTTCTGATTTTTTACGAAAAAAAATGGTGCAGGATGAAACTCTTCTGAATCTCTAGAACCATATTTCATATGTTTTGGTTCTTAAAATTGTCTAAAACCTTTCGATGGCTTATTAATAAACGAACGAAACCTAAAATGGTTCATAATCTTGTCTAAAACTCTTAATAGTTCTGTATGGCACGCTTCTTTTTAGAGAGTAGTTTGCTTTGACTCACCACTATCATATGGATACCTTACTAATTTTCTTCGGAAAATTAGACTCAGATGAATTATATATATTTATATAAAGGTCCTATTTGTGATCTAACGATCATTAGAATAGAATTTATATAGTATGTGTAATTAAGTCGAGATCATCTGAAGAGACCCTTATGCACGGTCGAAACGTATCATACTTTACTTTGACTCACCCTCACCCTCAACACTCGTCTGAAAACTCTCTCAACTTTTTCTTGTAAAATTCGTGTCTAAAAACTATCACCTAGCTATTCATTTATGCAATTGCAAAACAAATTGATCTGAGATTCCAGTTTCACAATTCTGATTACGCTTTGGCCAAGTTTCATGGAAATCAATCCTTTTTATTCGTAAACTATTTTTAGACGAATCAGTGAAGTGCGAAGAAGCAAGTAAACAACTTCTTCTTACAAGAGTCTTCTCTACAAAAAAAGAGAATATGCTGTCACCTACATTTATTATCATCCCATGTGTTTCTTTCTATTCACCGATTAATATCTATCTCATCAAAATAGAAACTTTTTTGTTTTCCCATCTAGATAACATTTTAATCTTATTTATTTGAAAAAAAATGCTATTCAGTTATCCACGACATCCACTTTGTTGTTGAGCAGTATTGAATGCTTTCGATCCAAATGCATTAACAACATTGAAAAGAACATTTCCATCTAGCTTACACAAAACTTGCCGAGTATTAGACCACCATTCGAACCAACCACCAAGTCTATTACACGCAGAATTGAGACATGATTGAAAATTATTGTCACATCGAGATTGCGTTTGACCGCATGTTTCATAGCATGTATCGTGTGCATTACAACATCCAATTAGTACACCTTCACCAACAGTTTGGAGAAGCCAGTTGATAGTTAGACCACCTTCAGCTCCACATCCATTCGCTACACGAACCATACGGTTCTTAATTGCTGGATTTCCATACGTTCTCTTGATGCAAATAGCTACTACCATCATCATAATAAAAATTCTTGTGTTTGAAGTTATTGCAATCATTTTTAAAAAAACCAATAACGCAAAGGCATAACTAAACGCCACATTACTTGCTTTTTATACTATTATTTCAAGACCACTGTTCCTACATTTTGTGCTTACAAATGGCTTATGACAGACTAAAAATAAATGACGAGATTACGACTAAGCATAGCGGAATTGATGCTAGAAGGTGATTTTCTACGAAATCATCGTAATTACTTGGTCGTTTCGCTGAAAATATATTGTTTATCGAAGTCACTGTAGGTTTTTCATCGAAAAGAATAAAGTACTAGCAATCATTCAGATGCATATGTAATTAATTAGTCAGCAGTTCAAATAATATTTCATCTTTCTGTGAAAAAATTGCAAAAAATCAATGACTAATAAATTCACGGAAAGTAACTCTTGGAGTTCAATTACAACGTCCATAGTGTTCAAACAAAAGTTGTAGGTAATCAACATGAAATGCTATGTGAAAATACTTTGATCATCTATCTCTCGAAACATTCTTTTAGATTGATCATAAATGCACTTTGAAGGAACAGAAGATGATGGCTCTCTTTATAATTCAAATGGATGAAAGATAAAAGAAGAAGCAAAGAAGAGCACGAAAAACACCTAGGTTATCTTAGCATGCGATTCGAGTATTTCCGCATACGATTCGCTATACTGACCGATTCCAAAAAACCAAGATCGGTTCCAAATGCATCTCGACGAGCTCTATCGATTCCAAACATTATTTTCTCGCTCACACACTTTGTTGACCCTGAAAGTGGCCAAATACCTCCCCAAAACCCCCTAAAACCCAGTAACTCTGCATACGATTCGCTATATTGACCGATTCCAACTAGACAAGAGTGATTCCAGATGTAACTCGACTAGCTCTACCGATTCCACATATTATTTTTGCTCAGATACCCTTCCTCCCTCTGCAAGACAGTGAAATAACACTTTCTATCATACCGAAAAGAAAAAAACTTAATGAAAAATGTTTTAAAAATGGAAGTAGCAAAGTCTTAAAGTAAAAACACCGTGACTAAAACATCGACATACGTGTTTCATGAATGAATTCAAAGAAATCTTATTTGTCATCAATAATTGATTTTAATCATAACAATAATAAAATAATTAAAATTTATGATATGATAATTAATATGAAAATTAGATTATTTGCGATATGCTCAGATTAGCAGCAAGATCAGTAAAAAAATGAAAACAATAATATTCGTAAAAGTAATCATATGAAATATTAACAAAAAAATAAGAATAACATAAGAAGAATGTTGCAAATGCTCACCTTAAGACGAGTATTAATACACTTAATAATAATCGTAAGCATAATAGCATATTAAATAAATAAAGTATCAAAGTAATAAAACAGAGACCGATAGTATTAATATTATTAAAAACTAAAATGAGTAAAATATTTTATAAAAATCTATATAAGAAAGAAAACTTATCTAAATAGCTTGAATAAAAATACATTTATAACAATATTATGTAACAAAATAAAAAAAGATTTATAATAATAATAAAGTAACTATATATATATATATACATGTACATAGTTCGAAAAGTGTATGTGATAAAGATATATAATTGAAAGCTGCAAATGTTATATGACAATATTTAATGTTTTTGCACTGTAGTTGTTTTTTAAGGTTTCCAAGAGGGCTAGATATACTGTGTGTATTATCACTCCGAATTATTATAGTATGCTGATGGCTTTTTTGAAGCATTTGGTATTATGTCAGGAAGGAAACATCCTACTTTGGTATTTTACAACACACAAATTATATTAAAGTACATCAAAGTATTTTGAGGTACCTCAATATATACAAAGTATATCAAAGCATTTTCAAAGGGCATTGAAATACGTTAAAGTGCGCTAAATTGCAAAAGTGTAATGTTTTCTCTTGGATTATATTGACTCTACTTTGTATGAGACATGTGGTGGTTTATGCATTTTTAATGTGAACATCATTTGTTATTCTGGATAGGGGTGCTGATTAAGCAATGAATCAGGATTAGTGAAGCTGAGTTGTGGTACAGTCGCAGTAATACAGAACATTTATCAATTGAACTATATTTCTTACCAAATAGACAGTTTCGAGAATTTGAAATTTTAGAAATGTTTTACTCAATTCTTACGTATTGCCAAAATGAGATCAGTTCTTATAAAAATATTGTTTGATAAATCATCTTATCCTCTCAAATGTATTATATACAATTTTAGTCTTGATGATGAGAAATACGCTGCATCTTTGAAAACGCTTCACCGCTACAAAACTATAATTGTATCCTTCTGAGTAGCAATGATTGTGAAGTGTTTGTAAGTGTAACACAATGAATACACACGCACATATATATATATAAACGTCAACATCATGATTTAATTGGCTTCGAAACTGTTTCTAAAACAATATAAAGGTAACTGATAAATATTATTTTACTGCATGAAATATTAGTTTGTAAAAAACTATCTCTACTACCATGTAATTAGGTATGATCAATGCCTTATTAGGAAAACATTAATTCGTGTGTATAATTCCTGTTTGGAAGATGGTAAAAATAGTATTCAATTTATTATGTTTTTATTGATAATCTTTGATGTATTTTATTTGGATTAATTTTATTGTGCAACATTAACGATGAAATTTTTGGAGAGTATTTTTGTTAAATAGTCAATATGTGTTTATTAATACTGCATGATAACAATAAAAATAAAGAAAATGAGCTTTAAATAGCTGAGCAAACATACACTAAACTTTTTTAAAATTCTAGAAAAGCTTTGGTACATTCAAACGATTTTTAAATTTTATTATTCGCTAGTTGATTTTCGAGTTTTTATGAAATTCTTGATTTTTGCGAATGTATGAATTCAAATTTATTCCCCAGAAAAAAACTGCAAATTGAAAATCGTTAGTGATGTTCAAATACTTGGAAAATCTTGGCCGATTTCATATAGACATTTTTAGAATATCCGTTAAAAAACTCTATAACTTATTTTCTAGTTTACAGTATATAGAGATCTTTTTAAATCAAAATCCTTGCGATGTATGCTTGCGTGACAGAATTATTGAATAAATCGATTGATTTCGGCGGAAACACATGATTTTCACGATAATAGTTTGTAATTCAGTTTTAAATCGAAAATGGTGGAAAGAAATCTAATCATTTATGAAAATGCACTTCTAATCATTTTTCAAATTATTCAAATTTATCATGGTGTCAATGATCATCCCAAAAATTATTTTGACTGTTTATTACCGTATTGAAAAACAGTTCATAATGAATGAACGCTTTCGAGTTACACTCTAATTAGTACCTCGGTTTCAGTCGAATATTACATTTTGATTTTGTTTTGGTTTTTATTTATCTGAGTTTATACAAATGAAACACAAATAAAATCTGCGAGAGCAATATCTACTTTCGACAAAAAAATTGCCAATTGATTGAGTAGAAATTATCGCTGCAATGTACGTTCGAATCGAACAACACATGAACCTACATTTTAATATTTAAAATTCAGTTCACGAACTCCAGCTCTATAAAGAATTTATAAGAACCTGCTTCGTTTTTTCATTACCAGACAGAAAACGATGGAATATGATCCATATCCTGTCGTCCGTAAAAGATTAATGGAATCATCATCGAAATCCGTTCTGGACACGACAGCCGTATCCGAAGATTGAATCCAGATTCGGGAATGGTCGAGAAATAGATAGGAAACGGAATCCGAAAACCGTTCTGGAATCCCGCTTCGAGTATATGCCGGAAGTTCATCAGACTCGAACGGTTCCTGCTGTACATCTCTGACATGGAATAAAGCCAATTGTATAAATCAGAATTTAAACTTTTGGTTTTACAGTAAATTACATTTGCCGTTGTTGGTTCAATTCTTTTCTCTATCTTAATGTGAAGTATTTTGTCTTTCACATAAACCCTTTGACTTTTCGTACAATAGTGATTTGATCATGGCTAATAGTAAGTTTTACATAGAAATTAGAATAAAATAATCATTTTTATCGGTGGATAGATGAAGTGATAGATGCAAAAAATATTTTATCGACAACACCATCTATTAAACGAATTAGTGTAAGAATTTATTGGATGTGTTATACTGTAACAGCAGCACTTGGTTTACCTGTTGACGATACTGTATTAACATCAACATTTTCAAGTTCATCAACAAATAGTTCATCATCATCGTCATCTTTATCCAGCGAACAATCTGCAAAATCGAAACATTTAAGACCACGTCAACGAATGTGTTTATTTTTATATGCAAAACAAACTGAAGCAACAATTTTATTAATCACTCATTTTAATGGTGTAAATTCAACATCAAATGACTCTAATAATCCAATGGTTTTTCCTCAATTTACTCGATTTGATGTATTACATAATCTTTTATCTATTCATCTAGCTGCACCATATTGTATCTAGAGCCCAATGTAACCAACTTTTTTGGTCACAATTAGTCATGGTTATTATTTCTGATTCGTAACGAGTGGCGACTTCTTTTCGTTAACTATGTATATCGTTGACGAAAATCAAAGATAACGATTATATTGTTCAAAGCAACGAGGATAGTTACAAAGAAAAGAAAAGCATAAATCTTTTAATGTTAAATAATAAAAAGTATGTGACAATTTTTATGTCCGTGACCAACTTCCATTCACGGTCACAGCCTTCTGAAAAATATTAACCAAGGTCATGGCCGTGGACGCGACTACTGCGATTCACAACGGTCATGCGGGGCTCTAGTTGTATCACCACCTGATTCAAAAAATTTTCTATTCAATTTTAATCATTATCTTTTATTAAAACCGATTAAAGTATCGATGGAAACAGCGTGGCCTATACCGATCGATGACTACATTCCACTTAATGAAATGATCTTTATCAATGAAACAGTTCATGATTTACTCAAAGAAGAAGGACAGAAAATAATTCTTAAAGATTCTCAATTGATTCAAAATGTTATTAAACATGATAATGTTGATGAACATAGTGTGGATGATAACGCTGACTCGACAGAGTTACATCCAATAGTTCGTGGTGCAATTCAATTGATGGGGAAAAGATATTCAGATAAATCTTAAATTGAAGAGTGGTTAAACAATTCTATTTCATCATTTGATGTTATGTCAGAAAATACAATTTTCAATTTTTTTTTAATAAAATTTTTATTGATTCTTTATTTTAATTTTCATTTACAACCATATAAAGACATTAAATTTATTTGAAAAAATATTGAAAACATGTTAGTTACAGTTTATTGTATTTTTCTCTTTCTTTCCATTTCACTCACTATCGTAATGGACAGTAAGCATTTATTTTGATAAATAATTTTTTTATCTTCACTTGTATCCATCCCAATATTGAAATGAACACTAAGTATTTATTTGAATCAGAGATGGACAAGTCAGAGATTTTTAAAGTCAAATGAAATTTGAGTTGACTTCGACTTGATTTTCTCACCTCTGATTTGAGTAATGTATTTTTTTTGTTTAGATTTATCTTGATATCAAGATGAACATGATGTATTTAAATAAAGAATGTTTTTTTTTTTAGATTCATCTCGGCGTCGAAATGAATAGTAAATATTAATGGTGGATATGAATTTTATTTTTTATTAATAGATTATGTATAATGTTATTTTGTTATAAGGAATGAGACGGTAGTGATTGATCTGATTGGGAGGCTGAATTCTTCTTTATCATGCTGTTTATATAATGTGCCAGGTAACTAGAATTTTTTTATCGGTTAGAATATTCGAATGGTGCGATACGACTACTAGAAGTGATAGAAAAAATTATGTTTACCTGATACATTATAGAATAGCATGATAAAAACGAATTCAGCCATGCTATTAAAGAAATCAATAGCGTATATATTATGTGTCAAAAAGGTATAAAAGTCTGGCGGGATTCGAGGCTAGAAAAGTCTCGTCCTGAGATAAGCGAAATACAAAACAATATTGTAAACGGACATAATACGTTATCTCTGCGACCGGTTACTTTGGCTTTAGGGTATAAAATATTTAAACATTGTACATCCATAAAGTTGGTGAAAATGGTCAAATACAATCTGTAATTCTATACCATATGATACGGAATAAAACGAGCCATATATGCATGGTACACTGCCAAAAATACCTCATTTTTATATACGTTTTCAGATCGAAAATAACACCGTTTTTGATAGATCTATGAAGCGTTGTTTCAGATATCAGCTATTAATTATGTATAAATGTTTCATTATTTTCGCATTTGGTCGTAATTTACTACACTGCAATTTTTTTTAAATTCCACTTTTTGAGAAATCGATATTGAATATGCTGAAACATTTTAAAAGTTTTATAATTTATAGAGATTAAATTTGATTTTCGAATAGATTTATTTTCTTAAAAGCTGAAAATAAACAGGGATTGTGAATAATAAAACTCCAAAAATCCACTACGATTTAGAAAAATCATTGCATAAAATACGATATGTCATATTCTCTATCACCATCTTGAAAATTAATCAACAAAATTGATCACCAAGTTTTACATGTAACAGATGACTTGTGCCCTAAAATAAATTCATATTATGTTCACACACAATGAGGTTTCATTCCTGAATTTGATGAAACAAAAAATTTTTATTTAAGTCGTCTGATCGTTTTCATAAAGAGTAAGTTTTTATTCAAAATAATTATTTTATGATATCAGCATGTATATCAGTGTTTGATCGTATTTCATACATTTATTTTTTTCTGATTGTAATCGTTATCTATTTCTCGATATTCATTTTTTCGTGCTCAACATTTTAGTTCATAGGTTATGAGCGATACCACTGGACATTGATTATTAACCAATGATGAACGAAAAAAAAATGTAATGCTCGATTGTACTCTATTGTTTCGCAAATAAATGCTGTAATGTCTCTCAAAAAAGTCGTTTTATTCAATATACTTATAACAAATGCACTTCTCACTATCGGAATCTATAGAAAAAAAACAAACAACGAAAAAATCAAAAATATTCTAATTTATTCGT
The DNA here is from genome assembly GCA_022393335.1 of Macrotrachela quadricornifera. NCBI lineage: Eukaryota > Metazoa > Rotifera > Eurotatoria > Philodinida > Philodinidae > Macrotrachela > Macrotrachela quadricornifera. The sequence goes on along the minus strand of JAJEKB010020870.1, from coordinate 369,525 downwards.
ATCTATCACAAAATAATAAAAAACTTAACAAGATTCAATTTTGAAGAGATAGTTTTTTTTTTTAAATATTTGCCATTGAGAAGGTTGTTTCCCTATGAACAAAGGAAATTAGAAGCCAAGCAACAAGACTACATTATGTGTTTGTTAAACCAACAATAGTGAAAAAATATAGAGGGCAGTGCTATGAAAAACTTAATCGTTTCAAACAGATCTCTTGTAAATTTGCCCCAAATTGGAGATAATACATTCAAATTAGAATGAAATGGGAAATCATTTGATATATTATCATCCAAAAAAAATTAATTACTCTATATCTATAACTGAAGTGCATCAATCACTTTCTAATCTGTTATAAAAAATATGAGTCATTGATCCTTGACATCATACTATATTACTATTGTATAAACGAATGACCGATGATACATCGCTCCCAAAAATTGTCTCATTTTTAAGAGTAGGTAAGCGTCGTCTAGAGATCTTTAATAAAGCTTGTATCAAATTTGGTCTTACGATTGTTGATCATACGACGCAAAATTCTTTTATTTTAATTGATGATGAACTTGATTTTTTCTCGGCAAATAAAGCACTAAAAAGTTCATCGTTATCATCATCATCATCATGCCCAGTTTTCATTCGAACACAATGGTTAAGTGACTCAATCAAACAAAATAAACTTTTACCATATCAAACTTATGTACTTCATGCCACTCCTTCTCATCCAGTATCATCATCATCAACAGAAATATCTAATCCTTCAACTATAGATGAAATACCAAAAGAACAACCACCTTTAAAAAGAGAACGTACAATATCATCATCAGCATCTGATACTGATGATGAACCAAGTTCAAAAAAAGTATTATTTTGATTATATCATTTTATTTTTATTTATTTTTTCTTATTAGAATAAGATTAATATTCAACCAATTCAACCAGGTGAATTACCCCGAACGGTATAATAAAAGATCTTTTTTATGTCTTAGTTATAATCAAGTTTTATAGACTGGTATATGGTTATGTTCCGAAGCTTCGTCATCAACTCCTATTGTCGGTAATCCTAATGAAAAAATAATTGAAAAATTACGAGTAATTAATAATTTTTCTACATTTTTTTAAAATTATATTTTATTGTTTTTTTAGGAAATGTCTAAATTATATTTAATAACTAATGATAAAGGTCGTAGTATTGCATATCAAAAAGCAATTGAAGCATTGAAACGTTGTACACATCCAATTCGTACCTATGAAGTAAACTAAAATTCGTTTATTTTAATTTTAATTTTGCTATTTTATGTACAGGAAATTAAAGCATTACCATATGTAAAACAATCTTTAGCCGATAAAATTTGGGAGATAATTCGTACGAATGGACTTATAAAATTATCCGCATTCCAGTCACGTGATGATGTTACTACATGTAAGTCGATAAAAATAAAAAAGAATCTTTAATTTTCTATCGTATTTTTGTTTTAGTATCTTTATTTTCTGGTGTATGGGGTGCTGGTACTGAAACAGCAAAACAATGGTTTGCACAAGGTTTTCGTACACTTGATGATTTACGTACACGAGCTCGTCTTACACGTACACAACAAATTGGTTTAAAATATTATGATGATTTTAATACACGTATTCCACGTGATGAAGTTACTCGTATTGAAACAATTGTAAATAGAAATATTATTTTAAAGAATAAATAAGAATTTTTCTTTATTTTTCTAAGGTTAAACAAGTAGCTAATGAAGTCGTACCTGGTCTAATGATTGAAACGTGTGGAAGTTATCGTCGATTAAAGCCATCTTGTGGTGATATTGATATGTTAATGACATTCAAAGATGGAAGACGACATATACATGAAACTGTACTTGCACCGTTAATTGATAAATTAAAAGAAATTGGTAAAAAATAAATTCATTAAAAAAAAATGAGTTTTATATAGAATAAAAATCTTTTTTTTTAAGAATTTCTTACTCATGATTTAATTAATCATTCTGAAACATCATCATCATCAACAACAGCAGGTAGTACTTCAGAACAACTGACTTATTTTGGTGTATGTCGTTTACCAGAACCGGAATCACTTGTAAATATAAAAGAGAAATTCGTTTAATTATAATTAATATTTCTTTAATTAGCATCGTCGTATTGATTTCATATTTATACCACCAAACGAATGGGCTTGTTCATTACTTTATTTTACTGGATCAGATATGTTTAATCGATCAATGCGTCGTTTAGCTCGTCGTTTAAATATGTCACTTTCTCAACATGGTCTTTATCATGGTGTTATAAGAAAAGTATGAGAAAATTTATTTTTATGATTATTTAATTTAAATTTATTTAGGGTGTGGAAAAAATTAATACAGGTCAACCGTTGCCTACACCGACGGAAGAATCAGTCTTTCAATATCTTAATTTACCTTATCGATCACCAGAAGATCGAGATCATTGAAAAGAAATATTTCATTGTTAGGTTAATTATAAAAATTTTGTTTCAAATTGTAGGATAGTTTTTTGTTTATCAAATAATATTGAATCGTATTATAACCTTTCTGAAAAACGTCTTATTTGATACACTGGCTGTATTGAATATAATAGTAGTTCCAAGCTATTATTAAATTATACAGTAAGAAAATTTCGTAAATATAGCCATTTCATTCGATTACAACAACTGATATATTATTTTTTATCTAGCTTGAATAAATATAAATTTTTACAATTCTAAAGATGTTCTGTTTTGGCGACAGGTGTTGCAGTATGACCGTCATTTTGAACAAGTTCACCTTTACGATCATCTGCTCGTGTTCCAGCTCCACCATGTTCATTACCGAGTTTTCCTTGATGTCGATCAACTGATGGTCCTACATGATTATTCAAGGTTGGATATGTTATTTTTATCGGTACCGATGATGATGATTCTGTAGTTGAAGAATTCGCTGTAGGTACAATACCTATATGTGTTTGATCAGTATTCGTTCGTATACCAGCTGCACTTGGATAATTAAAACCTGATGTGTCTGCATTTGGATGTGGATTGTGCGACATGACAACAGAAAAATGAATATATGTGTGTTATTTGCTCTTTTTCTTTTTTATTAATGAAACACAAGAAGATAAAAAATGAAAGGGGAATAAGTAAAAAGAAAAAAACAAGCACGTGAAAGAAAAGAAAGAACTTTTAACGGAATTTAGCTCGACGTCGTAGTCTATCAGCATAAAATTCAGACGAGGCATTTGTTTCTCCGGTATATGTTTTAATATATATTTGATAATATTGTTTTGGTGATTTTACTTCATCTATATGATATTGACGTTTACGAACAGTTTCTTCAATAGGATAAACTTGTTTTGTAATATCATAATTGAGTGGAACAAGAAATTGACGAGTATTCGACATTGATGATTTTCTGCTGTTCTATTTTTGATATGCAAACGTTAAATGAAGTTTGTTCGATCTTCTTAAATTTCATTCACTGAAAAAGCGAAAAAAATAAGAAGAAGAAGAAAAAAAAATTTATGATTACAATAGAATTTAAAAATCAATATTTGTATTTCATTATAAAACTACAAGTATTTTGATTTAATCAAACTAGATCGAGATGTACAATCAATTTCACAGGAATTTGTTCTGTTCTTATACAATTTAAATATTATTTTAATGAGTATTGAGTTCTATAAACAAAAAAAGTTAAGATTTTTGTTTTCGTGTCAACGAAAAATCAACATAGAGCTTACCAAAACTCTTGATTTCATTCTTACAGAAATTATTTTGTCTAAATAATCATAGATTAATCGATTTCTGATATCTGAGTTGAAATCGAAAATACTCAGTATAGAATCGTCTATTTTTTTCATTTAAATCAGAGTTTAGATCATTACTTTTAATAGTAAAAGAAAGTGTTATCATATCTTATCTTTCGAATATCAAAAAATGCTCGATACTAACTCATACACCATCTATTAATTTTTCGTTTATCAACATTCGATTGGATTATTTTATGAATTGAAATGACTCATCATTTTTTTATTTTCATTTTTTTTTACACTTGATATTAAAATTTATCAATGTTAACACGATTAACTATTCGTCGATTTTCAATTAATAATACAAAAATAACTTCTACCAATCGTTCATCACGTCTATTTCGTTGGCTTGATATCTATGAAGATTTTGTTGGTCTTAAAGAAGTAAAACAAGCTCAAAGTACTGTAAATAATGTAATATAAATTATAGTAAGATATTTCTATTTTTCAATGTTATTTACATCTAGTTTTTTTTTGTATGTTTATATATAGGCTGAACGTGATTTTATAACATCTCAAAAAGAACGTCGATTATATTCCGATGAATTAATAAAATATCAATCTGAATTAGATCGTATTCGTATTGAAATGGAAAAATTATCACGTAGTGATGATGCATATTTTGAATTATTCAAAGCAGAACATGATTTAGTTAAAAAAGAAAAGTTAGCTCAATTAGAATTAAAAAAACAAGATGATATTGAAAGACAATTATTTTCATCATTACAATTAGCATTACGTGAAAGTCAAGAAAAAGAAAAACTTCGTATTGAAAGAACAAAATATTGGTCTATTATTGGTTCTGTTGTTGGTGCTTTAGCTGGAATGATTGGTAAAATATATTTTTTTTTCTATTTTATTTATTTATCTTTTTTTTTTTGTAAAGGTGCAACATTATCAAATCGTTATCGTATGAAAGAATTTCGTAATATAGCAGAAGACTCTCAAAAATTATATGAAGATTTAATAACTAAACAAGAAATATCAGTAAATGAATTAAAAAATGATTTATTAAATTTATCTTCAAAAGATTCATATGAAAATATATTATTATTAAATGAACAAAGTGAAGAACGTATTCAATCAAAAATAATTTATCATACTGGTTTTATAATAGTGTCAGCTAGTTTTATATCTTTTATAATATCATATTTTCTTCATCGATAATAACGAAAAAAAAAATATATTTATGTTTTTTCAGATGTTTGTATCTTTATTAAAATATCGAAAAATTTTTCAATTACAAATAAAAACATTATCATCAGTAAATAATATTCAAGATACAGGAATTGTTAAACGATTTTCAAAAGAAAAAGGTTTTGGTTTTATTAAACGAGAAAGTAATGGTAATGATATATTTGTACATTTTCAATCTATAATTGGTACAGGTTTTAAAACACTTGAAGTGAAAGAAAAAATAAAAAGGAACCAAGCGTTTTATTTCTAATAATTAAAAATTTTATTTTAGGTAGGACAAGAAGTGAAATTTAACGTATTTGAAGGAGTTAAAGGACTTGAAGCACGAGTAAATTTTTTAATTAGAATTTTATTTATTTTAATTTTTTATTTTGTTTTTTATTGGATGTTATTGTGAAAAATGTAATATCTAATATGGAAAATGATCAAATTGAAAAACCGAAAATTCTTACTAATAATAAATGTATTGGTATTGTTAGAAAATTTATGTAAGTTAAGAATAAAAGGATTTTCTTTTTTAAATGTTTTTTTTGTTCTTATAGTAAAAATCGTGGTTTTGGTTTTATTACAAGAAAAAGTGATGGTGCAGATTTTTTTGTTCATTTACGATCAATTCGTAATACTGATTTAGAATCTCTTGAGGAAGGAATGGAAGTAGAATTTCGTGAAATTCAAAATAAACATGGTGGTGAAGCAAAAGATGTTCGAATTATTAAAAATATTCATTAGATTTTTAATAAAAACAAAATATCTAGTTTTCTAGTTTATTTATGGGTAAAGAAATATGTAATGTATATTTAATTAAAAATGAACAGAAAGAATTATTGAATAAAGACATAAAATGTTTTTATTTTTTTTATTTTTAATATTGTCTTCGATAAGCTCCTAATGGTTCGACATTATTAACAAAAAAACTTTCTTCAAAACGTTGTTCTGATCGACGTCCCATATCATAACGACAAACTTGTGATTGACTTCTTAATCCTCCATATATCGATTCAGGACTATTAACAAAACCAGCAAATGGTGTTGAACCATAATTTCTTTGAACATATTCAATATAACATGTTCGATAAATAACAAATAATGAAACTGATATACCAATAATAAATATAATTGATATAGCAGCTATAATAGCTGATCGTTCAACAGCACCTTGTGTTGCTAATGATGTACGACCATAAAGTGTCTCTATATATATATATATATATAAAGAATATTTTACAAAATTCTCAATATTGACATATATGATTATTTCTCTTCTAGTACTTTAATATCTTACATCTTTTTTTTATGACATTTGTACCAGTTATATATCATTCGATCGTTTATCTATATTGCTTATGGTATGCTATTGTAAACATAAGTCTAATAATGTCATATCTTATGATTATAAAATTCATAAGATCACTTTAACTTCTGGAACGACGATTGATCTCACAAACCTTGTGATCATCAAACTTGACATTATTAAGATTGTTTTTTCAGTAACATGTCACAGCAAAATACATATAAACGATTGACTAGAATAAGATTAATACAAATGTCAGCAAAAAAAGGTCAAACACTAATTTTAAGAATGGATTTTTCTTATTGAAAATATTCTATAGAATTATTTCTAAAAATTCTTTTACCATAAGGTAATTTATGTTTATGTGTTGGTTGAGGTAATGGTGCTTCAATAGTAAATTGTTGTTGTATTTGTCTTATATCATAATGATCATTAAATGAATCAAATGATTTTGTTAAATCCGTTATTAATCTTGAAAGTTTTTTTTGTTGTTGTTCATCATCATTATCATCATTTTGTCGTCGTCGTTTTAATGCAACAATATTAGAACTTTCTTCATCACCATAATCAAATGAAGGAGAATTTATTGATGAAGAATTTCTTATTCGATGTGATATTCGTCGATTTTCAGGACATAAACGCTAGAGAAAAAAAAAACATTTTATTAATAAAATAAATAAATCTTATATAATACTTCTTGACAATTTTCTATTTGACCAAAACAAATTCCAATTGAACATCGTAAATAAACAACAGATGTTGTTTGAAATTTACTTATTTGAAAAATAGTACTTTTTATATGATATGGATCAATACGTTGAAAACTTATTGATAAACGTGAATCTTTTGATGGACAACGATTTGTTAATAATTGAATTTTTTCTAATTTTGTTTCATTATCAGAAACACTTGAAGCAATTGAACAATTTTCTGCAATGATTTGATGACGATCAGAATTATGATCAGCTTTACAAAAAAAAACGGGATACAATTTTTTTTTAGAAAAAATATAAATCAAACTTGTTCGATATTTTATTTCAATAAATAAACGATCACCAATAAATACTGAACCACCATTATCAATTAATCGTTGTTGATTAACATCATATAAACCAAGTATCAATTCACCTTGATTAACAACTCGACTTGGTGTTATACCTGCTATACTAAAAACAAAATTATCTTATATATATAGATATCTTTATAAATAAAATAAAAAAATAAGCATTACTTTTTTCTTAAAGATTGTGTAACTGGTATACTATATGTTGTTGTTGTTCGATCAGCACATAAATCATTATCAGTTGGACAAAAACATTTATCCATATGATCATCAGAATTTTCATCCAAACAAATACCATTACGTTTAATGCATGATGCACATGCATCATCAACTGATGCATTAATTACTCTTACTAAATAATTTAATTTTATAAAATAAAAAAAATGAAAAAGGTATTCAAAAGAATTTCTACAAACCACAATGAGTTTTATTTATAGCCATATATTGTTCTTTACAAACACATCGAAAAGCATTACCACCAATACGTTTACAATTTGAATATAAACTAGCACATGTACCTGGCATACAAAAATCACCTAAATTATGTTGTGATTGAGCTGTAGCTAAATAGAAAAAAAACAAACCCCGATATTACATTATAATTAATCTATTTCTTACATTTAAAACAAACCTCGTCGTTTAGCATCAATAATTAAAAAACACCATAAACTTCCAATCAATAATAGAAAAGATAATTTGTACATTATTGAACATATAGTACAATTGAAATGTTCTTATTGAAAGATGTGATCAAATTTTTTTTTTCTTGTCTTCGTATCGATACTCGTCAATATTAATCCTTGTGTCATCATCATTCTCGTTCTCATATCTAAGCCAATTATCATCATTGTTGTCCGATCCGATCGTCATATATCCACCCACTAGGCTATGTCATCGGAATGTTACTAAGGATTCATATAATCTATTTACTTAAATATTTAAAAATTTCTTTTTGCTAACATTTTGATATATAAACATGATATTTTAACTTATAAAATAAACTTATCAGTATATTATCGATTAGAAGAAAAGAATATTTATCTGAGATAAACATATATATATATATATATATATACTATCTTATATAAGCATTAACCTATATTTGACAAACACAAACATGTTATTCTTTTCTTTTATCATTCTTATTTTATTTAATATTATTTATTCGCTTGATAATGGTCTTGGTAAAACACCACAAATGGGTTTGTTAAAATAAATTTTTCTATTAAAATATAAACATTATAGACATTATTTTTTTGATATTAGGATGGAATAGTTGGAATCATTTTGGATGTAATGTTAATGAAACTATAATTCGTTTAACAACAGATGCACTTATTTCTACTGGTTTAGCTCAAGCTGGTTATAAATATATTAATATTGATGATTGTTGGGCATCAAAACGTGATCCAAAAACAAATTTTATTATTCCTGATTCAAATAGTTTTCCATCTGGTATGGCATCATTAGCTGATTACATTCATTCTCGTGGTCTTCTATTTGGACTTTATTCAGATGCTGGATATAGTACTTGTGCTGGTCGACCAGGTTCATATGGTTATGAAGAAATTGATGCACATGTTTATGCACAATGGAAAGTTGATTATCTTAAATATGATAATTGTAATTCATCACCAACAAATAAAACAATAAAAGAACGTTATGAACGTATGAGAGATGCATTAAATCATACAGGTCGACCAATATTTTATTCTGCATGTGAATGGGGTGAAATGTTACCATCATTATGGTTTCGTACAATTGCTAATTCATGGAGAACAACTGGAGATATTAGTGATCATTGGTATTCAATGTTATTTAATATTGATGTTAATGATTTATTTGCTAGTTTTGCAGCACCACATGGTAAAAAGAAAAACAAAAAATAAATATTCTTATTTTTCTTCAATATATAGGTTTTAATGATCCTGATATGTTAGAAATTGGTAATGGTGGTATGACATTAAATGAATATCGTACACATATGAGTCTTTGGTCAATAGCAAAATCTCCATTACTTATTGGTTGTGATATACGAAATATATCAAAAGAATATTTAGATATATTAACAAATTCTGAAGTTATAGCTATTAATCAAGATTCACTTGGTATACAAGGAAAAAAAATTCATATTGATCTTGTTAATAATACTGAAATATGGGCTGGACCATTAGATGATGGATCAAAAGTTGTTCTTACATTTAATCGAGATAATAATGTTTCAAGAACAATTTTAGTATTATTTACTGATTTAGGTTGGCAATTAACAAGTCAAGTTAAAGTACGAGATCTTTGGTTACATAAAGATCTTGGAGAATTTCAAGGAAATTATACATCATATGATATTGAATCACATGGTATTCAAATGCTTAAAATGACTCTTGTTACTTTATAAAAGAATAAGAAAATTTTTGTCTGAAATTTTATTTATTTTTTTTTTAAGTTTGTAATCAAACACATCGTTGTTTTTTTTTTGTTACATCAATTAGACAAAAAACTTAATGAATCCTTACAGGGTTACTTTGATATATAAAAGAAAATTATGATATAAATTTTTAACATTAAGAACATCATTGATATAAAGTATCAATTAGACATTCGATAATAACTAGCTTAACATCTATTCTATCAAGATTACTAAACTAGTTATTGTCAAACGTCTAATTGATACTTATTATCAAAGATATTCTAATTCTTACAACTTTTAGAACATCTTTGATGCTAACGTAAGTATCAATTAGACGTTTGACAATAACTAGCCTAATAATCTTGATAGAATAGATACTATTCAGCAACCATGTCTTATTATAAATAAATACTATTGTTAATGGTTTTTTTTTTCTGCTTGTTTTTTATACTGCCTTACAGAGCATCTGCTATGCAAATGTTAGTCTATCGACATTATATTTGTTCGTGTCTTTACAACTCTTCTTAGCATATAAAATGATTGTGAATATATAGTCTTTCCTTGAAACTTCTGTTTATTCAATTATAGAATTGTTTAAGAGCTATAGACAATAAAGAAGAAAAGAAAATCTTGACTAGCTTCTTTTTTTTTTTGACTTTTTACTTCTTATTGAAAGAATTCACCGACACGTAATTTTATAATGAAAATTTCAATTCTATTTAAGGTATATTTTAATGAAGTCAAGGTTAGAATTATAATTATTTAAGTACAATTTATCATTCGGTTACATGTATTTATTATTATAAAGTATTTTCTTCTTCTCCTTTTTTTCTATTACAATATATATTGAATAAAATTTGTTCGCATTACTGGTTATATTCGTTTAACTTCCGATAGATTAGAAAAGAATAATATCAAGTAACTTAATATTTAGTAGAAACGAAGGAAATGAACATTAATTTATAATTAAATAAAAGAATGACTCGCGTTTTTTTTTTCAGAATAATTATGAACACAAAAGAGTCACTTTAACTTGTTTGATTTAGTAACAAAAGAATTGCTTATTGACTTTTTTGTTTTATATTAACAAGTAAATGTCAGACTAATTCATAAAAAAAATAACAGTAACTGTCATATGGAAATAATAATATCTACACTCTATTGAGTAGAGAAAGGAATATTATGTGGTAGTTAGTACAATATATTATTTATAAGCATTTTTTTTCTCTGCTATAATCTATACAATCTATCACTACTTAAGAAACTAATTCAGAAATAGGAAGAGTAAGTATAAGAATATTTCCCTAAAGATTTATATATTATTGAAATTTGAAGATGCTGATTATTGTCCCATTAATAAAATGTTTACATTATGAATACTCAAATTTCTAATCTGTAATTAAAGTATGTAATTAGAAATAGGCAAATGATTAATTATAAAGTTTTTTTGTTTTAACTTTTTTATGGATCACTCTAGCATAAAGTCAGGCATGCGGTAATACAAAGAAACATTTATTGTCAAAAAAAAAAAGCATCAAGAAGATGAAAAGCTTACATATTGTAATTATATAGTTTTTATTTTTACATTAGTTTGAAGTAATTTTATTATAAAATATCGTTATATAAACTAAGGAGTAAATGAGAGTTTATGCTTTCTTATTTTTTGTATATAGAACATTTTAGGATTGCATTTTAAGTTAATATCTGTCAAAACTAATTTTAGTAATCTTTAGAGATTCTTTTTTATATAATGTTGTCACGAAATGTCAACTATGCCTAACTATTTGATGTGTAAAGTCGATTATTGACAAGAATTAATCGTCATCATTCTTGCCCTTGTCTATTTAACGTTATTAAACATCTAAATTGTCTTTTACCAATCAATAAAATTCATTATTTATATCGAATGAGATAATACAGAGAATATTTTATCATTATGTTGAAGAAATATAATTCTGTTTTTCCTTTTTTTTTGTTGTTGTTTGTTTAGTTATAGATAAATAAATTTATGACATGCTGATTTTGTTTTTATATTATTTGATGAATTAATTAGAAAATATTTTGTTTTTCTAGATGAATAAATTTTTATGTGAACAAAATAGTTCAATATTTGATAATACAACAGCACATAAATTTTCTCAAAATTTAAATAATATATCAATATATATTTTACCATTATTTGGATTAATTAGTAATTCATTAACATTACTTGTTATATTAACAAATCCACAATTAAATCGTACATCATTTTCTGTATATGTTAAATCAATGGCTATATCTGATACATTCGTACTTTTATTTAAATTATTATCATATCAAAATAAAACATCAAAATATTTTTATTTTTCATTAATGTGTACAATATTAATATTTTGTACTGAAGCTAGTGCAATTTTATCAATATGGACAATTGTTTTAATAACAATTGAACGTACATTAGTTGTTTTATTTCCATTACATATAAAAAATTTTGTTTCAGCATGTCGTGCTCGTGTTTTAATATTAATTTTAGCAATATTAACAATAATATTTTCAGCACGAATTTTACCAATACGTGTTGATACATCAATTGGACAAAAAAGTCGTTGCCTACCATTACTTGAATGGCGTTATTATAGACAAATAAATATAACAATAACTGAATTTGGTTATTGTTATATTCCATTAATTATTGTTATAATTGGAAATTTTATAACTGTATGTACAGTTCAACAAGCTGTTAGTCGACGACAAGATTTATTAACAAATAATTCTTCTCAACAAAATCGTCAAATGGATTCAAATAAAAATCAATTAATGTTAATGTTATTAATTGTAACAATAATGTTTATTGTTTATTTTGTTCCATATACAATAACAAATGTTATTGCACGATGGGGTTTACCATTTGGTTTATGTTTTACACAAAAATCATTTGAAATTTATTTTATATTTCGTTCATTAAGTGAATTCTTAAAAGATTTAAATTTTTGTACGAATTTTATAATTTATTGTGTTAGTGGACGTCGATTTCGTTATGCATTTTTTTCACTTTTTAAACGTCATAATCGTTTTATATCTAATAATTCACGAAATTTTGATACACAAAAAAATCGTACTGAATATTTATTTAAAAAAAATCATCGACTTTTATCTGCAAAAAATACAATTGAAGAATCACAATTTTAATTCTCATTATTGTTGTCATACTCATTATTGTTGTCTTTTCTGTCGTCATATATATTTCAACAAAAAAAAAAAAAAAAGAAAAACGATTTTAATAAATCTAAATCAAAGGTTTTTTGCATTTATGAAAAAAACTTTTTGAATAATACATCATAAGGTATATTCTAAAAATTAAGAATCCTTTTTTAAAAATAAATTATTCATCAAATAATATGCGTATATTAAAATACATACTAAAGAAATTCCTTTTAAATATGACCTTCATAAGAACATACTATGTAATTTAAGAGTTCATAAAAACAATTTTTTTAATTTTTGAGAAACATGTTCTGAAAGACTCCAGACATATTACAATCTTTTAAATGTAATATCTTAAAAGAAAAATGAGAGAAATATGTTAGGTACTAATCAAATCGGGCTATTGTTTAGATGTTGAAACCAGAAATGAATGAGAAATTATGTGTAAGTGATTTATCTCGAAGCTAGAGAGGATGATGTAGATCTGTTCATTCTGAAGAAAACCAGCCATTAACTTTTGTCTCAAAAATGTGAAGAAAGATAGATCGTATTGCATTCCTATGATGTAACTTGTACACATAGCACAACAAAATTTCGTATTTTAAATAATGCATCAATATAAAACCTTGCTCTTCTGGTTTAAATATCAATATTAAAATATTGTTTTGTATTCTATAGAAGATTCTACCGTACTCTGTCTAGTCTTATGGTGAAGAACAGAGCGAAAAAACGTGCCCTCTGGACATCTCTGATTAAGAACAAAGAATGATTCTCTCTTTCTCTTACAATTGTATCAAGATTCTTCTAAACATCTGTATTATTTTTTTTTTACAAACTTCAACCTTTTTTTTTTACGAAGTTTATTATTTACATATACATTGTCTATCTTTGCTTTTTGATCTCAAAAAAGATAAGACAATCCTTCGTTTCAATATTTATCAACAGATGAAATACTAAGCATTGTAAATTTTTTTTTTTTATATTTAAAAGATAATAACAACATCATCAGTTATATACACATGGATGTAAGTCAACTAAATATGAAATTTTAATCTATTATTATTTTGTTTTTAGTCAGGACGAACAGCAGCAATTGCAGGCGGTCTTAGATTATCACCTGAAAGTGCTATTGATGAAAGTGGATTTCTTGGAACAGTAAGAAATATATTCTATTTTAATTTATTTATATTTTTATCTATTATTTAAAGCGTCGTGGCTTAGGAAATATTCGTTGGTATGAATATACATTTCTTATTCTTGGTATATTAGCTGCACTTGTTACAGATGGTTTAACTATTGCTCGTCTTGTTAAATTACATAATTTAGATGAACCAGATTTTGCTTATGGTATTCTTATTCTTGTTCATTCAGGTATGAATAAAAAATAGAAAAAAAAAACAATACAAAAAGATTTTTTTTTAGTATTTCTTCTTCTTTTTCTAATAACTGGAATTTTTTATCAACGAATTACTGATATTGTTGCATTTTTTATCAGTGCTGTTATGTTAACTGTTTATGTTATTGCACATTTTTTTGCTCGAAGAAATGATCAAAATGATGATACTCAACCAAAAATTCGTTTAGTAAATAAAAGAATATTTTTATAGAAAAAGAAATAATCATATTTATTTTTTCTAAGGCTCGACTTATATTTACAATTACTTTTAATGTATGTTTTATTCCACTTACAATTATGGTAATTAGAGATTATCGACGAGATGAATTTTCTAAACGGTATATATATATAGTTTATAATAATTATTTAATTCTAATTTTATTTAAATAGACTTTTTGGTGCTTTTCCAACAGCACGTCGACCACTTAAAATATATAGTATATTCGATTGTATAGCACGTATAAGTACAATGTTTTCGGTAAATATTTTATTAAATTAAATTTATATATTTATTTGACGTTTTTTTTTTTTTGTTTCAAGATTTCATCATTATTACTTAATTTATATAATTATACGGGTTCTGAAACATTAGATCGAGTTTTACTTGGAGTTGGTATACCTGTAACATTATTATGGTTAGGTTTTGGTATTGGTATGGTAAGATATAAAGAAAAATATAAATTTAAACAAAAAAAAAACAAGAAATATTTTGTTTTTATTTAGGCTCGTTTAGAATTTTATATATTAGTTTTTCTTTTTTATATTTTTTCACTTTTTCAATTGGGATTTTTGGGTTATAGTTTTTATACAGTATGTTTTATTTTTAATATAATTTCTATTTAATTTAAAAAAAAAATCATTTTTTTAGGCTATTGATAAATCAATAAAAATCTCTCATGCATCAACAGGATTAAGTACAACAACTCAAGCATCAACAATTGATTTAGTACCTATACTTCAAGTACTTTATGCATGTTTATCAGCTAATCTTGTTACTCATATAATAACAATGATATTTGGAATATTATGTATAAGAAATTTTGATAGAGGTCTTAAAGAAAAAGTATTTAATAATAAAATTGATCGATGGATTCAAGAACGTTGGTCAAAATAAGTAGATTAATTATTAGAAATAAGGAACAATATATGTTATTTTTTTTTAAATGTTTGTTAATTCATTTATTTGAACTTTATTTGTAAAGTTTAATAAAATTTTCTTTTTTTTTTTTCGAAAAAACAAAAAGTCGAAATTTTCTTTTTTCGATTCTTAAAAAAAAAAAATTTTTTTTATTTAAAGACAATATTGTGCTGGACCATCTATTTCAATTTCTTCAATATGTGTACCATTTTTACACCAACATCCAATTGGATTATTTGGATTTCGACTAGGATATGTTTTACCATTAGGTCCACATCGAGAAGCAACAGATGGAATTTGTGTATTAATTAAATCTTAATATATCAATAATATTTATATTAAAATTAGGTTTTTTTTTTTTCTGTTTCTTACCATCACAACTTCCAGAATTAATATAACCATTTTTACATAAACATACATAATAGATAGGTTTACTACCAGGAGTAACAATAATACCATCAGTTTCTACACAAATACCTTGTGTTCCACAATCTTTGATTGGACAAGCTTAAAAAATTAATATAAATATTAATTTGTACAAAAGAAAGAAAGAATTTTTACTTTTTGAAAATGGACATGGTTCATTTCTAACAATACCACCTTCACATACACATGAATAACCACGAGCAAGTTGATAATTTGGTTTACAATAACCACCACCACAACGAGGAGCTTCTCGACATGGATCTAAATAATAAAAAAAATAATTTCTTTTGAATATTAATTATTAAATTTACCTCGTGGTAATTCACATGATTCTCCTTTACGCCATATAGGACATGAACACATTGCTTCATAAGTTACATTTGTTTTTGGTGTACAAACACCTGGACCACAACTTTTATTAACACATGGATCTAAATAAATAAATATTTTTTTAGAATTTAAAATCAAATTATATCTTTTTACCTTGACATGGTGAACCATCAAGATGAATTCCATCATTACAATAACAAACTGCTGTACCTTGAGTATCACGACATTCACCATAAAGACCACAATTTTTACCTATACATGGATCTAAAAACAAAAAAATCAAATAAATCTTATAGAAAAATATTTCATACTTGGTACAGGTGTTTCACATCTTTGACCAGTAAAATAAGGTGGACATTTACAAAAGTATGTTGTTTCATTAAATGCTTCACAAATACCATTATTTGCACATGGATTATTAAAACAAGCAGCTTAAAAATAAATTAATAAAAAAAAAAAACGAAAAAATTTATTTTTATTTTTTTTAAATCTAAACTTACAAGATTTTTCACATTTAGTACCAGTAAAACGAGATGAACATTGACAAATAAAAGCACCTACACCTTTATTACTACATGTTCCTCCATTTTGACATGGATTTGTTGCATAACAACCACCTATTTAATATATATAAAAATTTTTTTTTTTCAAAAAATTTATCTTACTTTCTTCACATTTAGTTAATTCAGTAATAGTTTTACCAAATGTACTTGGATGACTACCACAATTACATGAATAAAATGGTGGTGTAAGTGATTGTTGACATTTTCCTTCTCCACAAGCACCTGGATTATCTTCACAAAGTGGTCCTAAAATAAATTTAATAATTATTTTTAAATAAAAAAAAAAACAAAATTTTTTACTTTTAAGTGCTTTTGTACAATTTTGTCCAGCATAACCTCCTCTACATTCACAAACATGTGTATTGCTTACAATTCTACATGTACCATTATTTTTACATACTGGTTCTTCACTATCTTTTTCATAACATGGACCTTAAAATTAAAAAAAAAAACGAAATATTTTTTTGATTTATTAGAAATATAACTAACTTAATGGACATGTATCATTTTGTCTTGGATCTCGTCGTGAACCATCATAACATTGACAATAAACAGGTACAATAGGATCATTTGTTTCAACACATTCAGCATTTGGACAATGGATATTTGCATCAGAACATTCTAAAACAAAAAAGAAGGGTTTAAATTTTAAAATAAATTCAAATTCTTTTTTTTATTCGTTTATACTTGGTAATGCTTCATTACACATTTGACCACCAAAACCAGGTGCACAAGTACATTTATAACTTGTTAAACCTTCACGAACACATGTAGCACCATTTTTACATGAATGATTACTACAAGGATCCGCAACAGCTATTTTAAAAAAAAAATAAATATTAATTATTAATTATATTTGTATTTCTACCAGCTGGACATGGTGTAAATACACTAGCAGTAACAATTTCATCTCCACCCTCAAGTTCACAATAACAACCTAAACGATTCTGATCTTCAGCACATAATTCACATACATGATTGACATTTATTGGACAACCAGTATCTTCATCAATATTAGCTAGAAAACAAAAACAAAAACCAATAATCAAAATTATATATTAATCATTTAGAAAGCATTTTTTACGATATTGAACATTGCATGTTATTTGTGCAATTAGACAAGCCAAAACGCCAACAAAAAGTAATGCCAGTTGTATATTAGACATTCTGGTAATAAAATACGAATCGTTAAAATCAAAGCAAATTAGAATATTTCAGTTCCTATATATATACGTGTATATAATAAATCTTCTGATACTATATAAATATTTCTAGACAAGGATTGTATTCTTGTTCAACAAGAGGATTTTTTTTATTTGGTAATAATACTACTAATGTTTTATTAGAATAAGGATTAATATATCTTTTTATCGTTATATTAACAAATATACACCTCTGTAAAAATCGTTTGACACAAACAATAAATTAGTCAAGTAATATCAACTTTCAGATTGTTCTTAACTAAATCAGGTGTTTTATTTTTTTTTGCTTTATAATAGTACAAAATTTTGAATTGACGTTCTTTAAACGAACTTATTTCCGTTTTATATCCAATCATTTTATTTCTATGATGAATAAATTTTATTGACAAAGAAAATCAAGACGAAATCAAATGTAATCTTTTAATAACAAATGACAATCGAGGTCATAAGAAAAAAATTGTCATAACGCAATTTAAAAAAATCATATGAAGAATATAAACAGTTGTGTTTCTGATAGATTCAATTGAAATGAGTTAATTCTCTCTAGTGAATTATATTATATAATGAACATATGGTCTTCGTTTGAATATAAGTGTCATTTTAAGGATGTATCGCATGTTATTTAAAATTCAATACAATAATCCATCTATGTTTCGTAAAGCATAAATCAAATATTAATAATAACAATAGAAGAATGAACGATTATTCATTCAAAAAAAAAAAAGAGAAATTTTTTTCAATTTAAAAATTTATATTTATTAGATATCGTGTCAATTATATTAATTGTGTTTATTTTAAACTATCCAAACATATTTTTATGAACAAAGAAATTTGCCTACACTATGCCTCGTTACTATGCGTAAATAGTCTGTTCTCTTGTTCTTCTGTAAAATAAATCATACGACGAAGATGATGAGTGATCAACTCTCTCGAGTATATGTATTACATAAAACGAACAAAAAGAAAAAAGAAAGAAAAAAAGAGAGAAACATTAGTGGCAGGTGGAACAAACAGACATAAACGTATGTTCACATTTGGCTTTTTTCTTTTTGTATAAGACTTATGCAATAATGATATGGTATACTGGTATTGTAAAAGAGAAGCATCATTCAACAAACAATGAAGAATGTTATTCGAATAACTAACATGGATAATAATCAACTAAGTCAGGTATAGAACAATTGAATATTTCCTAACAAAATAAAAAAAGATTTTTCTTTTTTTTAAGTCAATAGCCTTTTGTTAAAATATGAAGTATACATTGTAATCTATACGATATCAAAGATTAAATAAGAAACGAATTTATTTATCCTTTATTTTATACGTTTAAATAACCTTGCGGATTAATTTTCTTATTTTATTAAAAAGGTCAAATCTTGAATATCTTCTTCCATAGATAATTATATACATTCATTCATTTTTTATTTATTTTGTAGTTATACTTGACCAATCTTAGTAACCATCATGTTCAATGTTTACATACTTCTTTTCTTTTTTTTTTCTTCTTTAAACGAAACATGTACTCTTGAATAAAGTCGAATATTCAATACTAGTATAATCGAGTGCGTGAGTTAACTACAGTAGTAGTAGTAGTAGTAGAATAGAAACATATGTATTGTTCTCTTTCGAGATATGCACGTACTTCTATACAATAAAGTAAGTTGAAATAACAAAGAAACTAAAAAAAAATAGATAGATAATGATTAGACTTTAAATACAATAGAATAAAGATGAAGGTCATGTATTAATATTCTATTAGTTATATATATATGTATTATTGTTTAATAATAATAAGGATATAGTTAGAAAATTTTCAAAATTTTTTGTTAATTATAAATGTTTAAGAGATTAAAATCGATATGATCATGACCTTCATTGTCTATCTTACTCTTCTATTCACATAAATCGTTTGCTTGTCATTTGTTATAAAGATTCATTACATTCACTTGTGATATTTCGAATATGAGTGATATAGAGATACTAATCATTTATTTATATAAAGAACTAAGGTTAGATAAATTAATCGAAATGAAGCTCAATAGAATATTCATTTTTCAATTAATTGTCAGACAGAATAAACGAAGTTTGTTATTTCATTTTAAATATATAAAATGAATGAAAAAAAAATAAATACTTTTAAATCAATATTATTGTTCAATTCAATCATATATGAATGTAAATGATGAAAAACTTATCATCTTTTAATATGATGATATAGGATATTTCTCTTTCTATTCTCTTGTCTGCAATAATCACATCATGTATGATGAACAAAACTTGATGATGGCTGTTGGTCAATCAATCAGACATATGTATATAAGTAATGTTCTATTTTGAAAGTGTCTACAATACAAAAAAGAAAAATACTATTGTTACTATTCATAAAGAAAGTATATTAACATAACGAGTAATGTCTGAATTATCTTTTGTTGATATATATATATAGAAAATATTTTTAATAGAAAAAAAAAATCGAAATAAATTTATTTTAGATGATTAATGACTATAATTCACCATGTGAACTTATTTTAAAAATTGGTTGTAATGAATATGATGAAATTTCAACAGCAATAAATACTCTACTTCGTTCATGTTCAATAATTGATCAAAAAATTCTTTTTATTGATGGTCAAATACAACCAACAACATATTTTAATTCATTTACAAATCAATCATCAACATCAAAATTACCTATTCAATGTCAATCATTAAGTTGTGTTATTTTTTTAACTGATCAAATTCTTAAACAACAACAAGAACAAGAAAAAAATGATTTTTTTAAATCTAAACATATATGGAATTTTCATCATAAAATTGAATTAGTAGATGAATATAAACAAGTTATAGCAAGACAAGATTATTATGAATTATCTCATTTATTACCATTATGGTCAATATCACATATTCCAAAGAATCAACAAATAATTATACGTTTTAATATATTTACAAATAATTTTGATTTAATGTTTAAATTTTATAAAAATTTATTTCAATGTAAACCAAATTCAAGTAAAACAGGTTTTGTACTTTTTAATTTATCATCATCATTATTACTAAATAAAAAAATTCTTTATCAATTTTCAATTAAATATTCTCCATCAATTCAATCCTATACAATATCTCAAAATGCATATTTTAAATTTCGATTAAATAATTTAAATTATTTTATTCATGAATATACAAGTAAATTATTTACAATAAATCCATATGAATATTATATTTATGATCCAGATGGAAATCTTCTTCATTTATGTTTAAATAATAAATCATCAAAAATAAAAGAACATGTTTCTTTAAAATCATCCTCTCATATAAATGATAGTGGTTTTGGCGATAGTAGTGATCCCTCAATACAATTATTTAATTCAAATATATCAAAAATTTATCCAATAAATAATGATATAGATGTTGAAAGTCATTCATCAAATGATTCTGGACAATGCTATTCAATATCATCAAATGAATTAAATAGAATGAAAGGACTACATCAATATAATCCTGTTACTACAATGAATAATAATATATCCGTTCGTTCAGCAAAAAAAGATGAAATTGATTATCGATTAAACCAACAACAAAGAACAGGTTAAAATTTGTTGTTATCTTTTATTTTAAATTTAGTTTTCATTTATTTTATTTTAGTGCCTTCTCACATTCCTCGAAAGCAACAACAATGGAAATCATCATTGTATGATAGTGAACCACGTTTATCAAATATAATAAGTTATAATAATCGAAATTATTCATCAATGATTAATATTAAAAAATCTAATAAAATTCCTTCATCTTCAACTAACTATTTTAAATCATCAGAATTAAAAAAATTAAATAATAATAATTGTAATATTTCATATAGAAACAATTCTTCACATTTACAATCAGAAACATTAACAAATCCATTTTCATTCGGTTATCTTAATGCATTTTTATTAAAAAAACAACAACAACAACAACAACAACAATCGATGCATTCGCAAAATGTTAAACAACTGATTGCTCAATTTGAAAGACCAAAATCAACATCATTAGATAATCAATTATCATTTTTGATATCAAAACCAACAAATAACATTTTACAACAACCTATATCAAATAAATCTTCACAATTACGTTCGAAATCTGTGACACTTGAATATCAGAATTATAATAATAATACATCGAATATAGTTGATGAAAAACTAAATAATACAATAATTGATCAAACACGAACTCCACGAATTAATATTGGTATAACATTAGATTCTCGATTAAGAAAAACACCAGTACTTGATATGTTAAGAAGTACTACTATGCAATCAGATATCATCGAACCACAACGATTAAATAAAACAAATTCATTTATACCAATTGCACGATTTTGAATTGAATCAAATGTTTTTTTTTGGTTTTGTTATCATACATAATTAAATATAGAATGATTTATTCAGTTTGATTTTAATTGAGAAGTATTTTAAAATTTTCAATGGCAGATGTATTAAATATAATTAGTGCATATATAATAATATTTTTTATGCAAGAGGTAGTTCTGATAGTAGTGTGTCTATGCCAAAAATGTCACTCTGATTTATCGTACCCTAATGGCCTTCCTGGAGGTGGTGGTCCAAAGGTATAGAATAATATGAATCTCCATTTTTTGATAGGTTATAATTCTAAAAATTTCCGTATAGGTTAGTACATACATACGCAGTCTACACTAACATTTTCAGGCCGAGTGGTTGAGATTTGGGTCCAATAAGGGTACAGTTGCAATATGCCAGTTCCATGTGCACGCAGTATATATGTCAAAACTTACCTAAGGCACGTCAATTTGTGGTGAAAATTTTGCTGAAGGGAGGCCAAGATCTAGGCTTTCCAAGAATGAATTGAGCGGCATTGTATATCTTCCCAAGACAGAGATAATGCCATAAGAAAAAATTCTTGACGTTAACCTGATATTTCAGCTTCAGTAAGAGGACAAAATTCAAGCTCTTGCCTGCGATCATAACTCGTCAAGTTCTTGTTTTAATACAAGTTTCAAAGCAAATAACCCTGGTTTAAATAGTTGAGGGTGGAGACTTTTGTCGTCTACCGTAGATCGATTCATGATATATTCTAATGACGTTAGCAATTTAAATGAATACATTGAGGATGAATATAGTTCATATTCTTTCTGTCGATATCAATTGAAATTTGACTTATTCGTAGAAAAAAAGGAAAAAATGAATGTTGAAGAGGGCCATTCAGTCAGATTAAAAAATATGATAAATTAAAATACGATGTAAGAGATAATAACTTTTTTTACTATTAATTTCTTTATAGCAACCACATTCATCTAATGAAAATGTTTGCGTTTTATTCAGCGTAGAAGTTGACAAGGAAGATGCTGATCATTTTACTGAAATATCCACTATTTCTTTTATTTAAATTTAATATGTAAAAAAATAGCAATGTTAGATTTTCTTTGCATATACATCTCAGTCCATCATTGAGACAAAGATTGACTCATCTTCTAAAATATTAAAAAAAACCTGACTTCAAGTAATGTGACTTATTATTGAATAGATTGTATATATCATGACCAAAAGTTATATCGGGTATGACACACATTGTAGCCTTATCAAGTAGAGATATAGGAAAAAAGCCAGTGAGAAAATGTGTAATTCTTTCTACAATTATAATCTCAGGTGAGATACATTCATAACTTTAAGGTATGAATCATATATGATAGTGTGTCTATAAATATTAAATTATCTTCAATTTTGAATGAAACAAATTTTTAGATGGAAACAGAATATGATTATTGTGATGACAAACAAAGAAAATTGTGTGCTAATTTCTGCTCTGGGTCTCGAAAGGAACATATTGTGTTGGCAATAGTTTTGATAGTTCTTGCTTTTGCAGTTGGTTATATTACTGGTTATCTTATCACAAGAAACAAAACAACATTGTGTGATTCGTTAGGAGAAGGTAAGAAGATTAGTTTACAATTTCAAAAATTTCGAAATGAATAAGACATATTTTACATTGTAACGTATTTTATAAAATACGTTAGAATATGTTAATGAGAGAAAAATCTGAAAAATTTCGTTTCTAGGTCAACATACGAATTCTACTTTTCCACGTTCTTCGGTGATTACAACGACGCAAACTCCTCCTCTTCGTATATGTCCACCTACTTTGCCACAGGCAACAACATCAAATATACTTTTATCACTTGATGAGATGATCGCTTTAACAACTTTCAATAAATATACTATTGAATACACTTCACCAACAAATGTTGCGACTGCTATGCTTATGTTTGAATTCAAAACAGTATGGGGTTCATGGTATCTTGATGATGTATCGATAAAGGAAATAGGTGATAATAAAAATGAAATCATTGTTAATGGAGGTTTCGAAACTGGTAATCTTGGTATAAAATGGAATTCTTGTGATCCACGATATCCATGGATTCTGGATGGATCTATTGTTAATCATACATTTCATTCAGGTTCATATTCTTATGAATCAAAAGATCCTGGTGTTGGTTCACAAGAATATCTTACACAAATATTCAATATTAAAAGTAGTACAAAATATATCGTTGAATTCTATATTTTTTATAGTGGTGAACTGAGTTCTGTTGATGTAACTATTATTTCTTATTGATAGAGTATCAGATTAAATAGTATATTATACGTTAAAAATATGAACATTTTTTTCTCTTTTGTTATTTTGTATTTTAAAAATATTTACATGTATGATAAAAAATACAACTGCACAGAGTAACAGAGATTCATGGCAAGAGTAATAAAATATATAACTTTTTGATTGTCTGTCCAAGCCAATTAGATACGAGTTTTTCAATAGGTTATGAAGAATCAGGATTTCAAATTTAGTGTTATACACTGTATGTGGCATCCCCTTAGTCATAAACGTATGAGCAATGAGAAACGAGCTTTTCTACTTTTTTTGCTCTTCTGAAAGAAAGAGTCGTATATATCAAAAGTATTGCTATATTTGACGATCAAAGCCATTTTGGATTCATTTCTAAGTCTAGAAGTTAAACAAATTTATGTGATGGGCATTTATCAGATGTAATGTCGAAAAACATTCTCAATTAGTCAAGTAGAAAAATAGATGAGATAGATTCTGATTAAAAAAATCATAAATAGCAAATAATCAAATTAATATTTTTTTTCTAAACATTCTTTATTTACTGATTCAATAAAAGAATTATTCGATTTCCTGATTCTCACTTTACACTTGAGACATTTTTTAGTTTATATTAGACAATAGAAAATTTCTATACAATAGTCTAGATTAAATATTAATACATTATTTAATTAATTAATATTTGAGTTAAAAATTCATTTTCAAAACAAATATGTAATTATTTAACTCCATTGAAATGTTTTCTATCGACTATAAAAGAATATAACATATATAGCTTTGTAGAACAAAATTTTCTCTATCTAATGGTGTATATATATATTATCAAATTGTCTCGTATACTGTAACAGGATTGATTTATGTTGTCTATAAAGATGAATTTATTGGATAATCATACAAAACAATAAATATAAAATTAACAATTAGTATTGATATATATTAAATAGAAAAGTTTTGAAAATTTTCTTTTTAAATAAATGTGAGATAAACACAACAATGAAAGATGATATATAGGAGAAAAAGCTGAAAAAAAATTTAATGTTATTTTATATAAACCCCATCTTACATTAGACAAAGGAAATCAAAAAATGGTCCATATAAAAAAAACAAAAAGTCTCATTCAATTTCTATGATATTTGTGTTAGATAAGGATCATATATATAAATAGATATGTAAAAAAAAAACATATTTTCTATGCATTAATTTGCACAAATATATATTCAAATAATCAGTTAGATCTTTATCTTAAAATAATTCTTTATTTATTACCTAAAATATATTCTAATTAACAATAAAAGATCATCAAGTTCAGTTTGATCAATTTAATTATTATTATCAAATAAAATTTGTTTTTTTATTTCTTATATACGAGAAGATTCCACTTGAATTGATGTCTATTCATCCGAATATTAAAATTTCCTGATTTAAAAATCAATAGCTATCATATAAGTATTCAAAATTTGTCCTTGATAAAATATTCTCAACACTATATTTATTTTTCTTATTGTACTTAACTTCTATAAAATAAAAATAAAAGCATGTAATTAATATCAAAGTATTAAATTTCATTTTTTCTTTTCTTCTTCTTCTTCTTTCATAATTATACATTTCTAAATATAGATATAACAATAATAGAGAAGTTGATGATCAAAAAAAAAAAAGAAAAGATAAGTCAGAAATTTATCTTTCAATCTCAGTGTTGATTCCGATCTGTCATTGCATATTAATCATCTTTGCCGAATCGGATAATAAAGTTGATTTAGAAATAAATACGCGAAATTTAATTTTGCTTTCAATTATAAAATAATTTAATTAGTAGATACATTAAAAGTATTATTATTAATAAGAAAATCCTTATTCCAAATATATACATATTAAGATCATTAAGAACTTCTTTTTTTCGTATAGTTGTGGTTTTCTTTCATTGATAAAATTTGTCTTTTTTTTCTTATTTGAAAATAAAACACAAAGAAGCCAAAAAAAAAAAACAATTTTAAGAATACAAAAAGGCACTCAAAATGACAATGACGATAATAATGAAAAAGCAAAAGAAAAAAAAAAAAAAAGAGATCGAAGAAATTGTGAAGATAATGCACAAAAGGAGACAAAAAAATTAATCGGAGTAAAATAAGAAATCGAAAAAAGAATAAAATTTAATGAATTTATTATATTATTTTCATCACCGGACGCGATAATCATTGGTATTCCAAAATATATTCGAGAGAGATTTTATTTTTTGCTGTCTTAGTTCAAAGGATTAACAAGCGGACGGAAAGATCAACAATAGTTCGATTTGTTGAAAAATAAATACGTCATTTTTCGTTACCAGCCATTGCTCGACTTGTACGTCCAACAATAATATTAATTAATCGTTGAAAAGATTTTTGTCGATTATCCGTCCATTTGTCTCGTAAACCAAATTCCATTGTATGATTAAAACCATCAACAATAGCCTATATAAAAAATTTTTAACTATATTTATAAAAAAAAAAAGAAGGAAAACATACTTGAATATGTTCAGGTTTAACTTCATAAGTTTTATGTCGAATACCAATATCATGTAACATTTGAAATAATTCTTCAGGTTTTTCAACAACACTAATAAGATCATCTAAGGAATTAAAAAATTTTGAACCATGATTTCTTAAATCCATTTTCCATCGATTAGCTGTATTAGGAGCATCTGTATCATCATTAGTTGTTGTTGCATTTGTATTATTCATAATATTGGGATTTTGCCAAAGTGCTTTTATATCTGGACATTTTTGAAAAATCCTATTTAATAATAATAATAATAAATTGATATTCGCTTTCTTAACTCCAGGCTATCAACAATTAACCTTTTATTTCTGTATAGAAAAAAGAAATAATTTGTTTGATATATGGATCAATTATATCTCGGAGTGTGATCGTTATCGTCTATGTTGTTCTTGTATTTGTATTATCAAATACAAGTTTTCACAAAAAAAGGCACATACACACACATATATAACTACGCATGTTTTATAGCACATAAAGTGTGAATTAATCTGTTTGATATTATTTACCACTTGTTAGACATGTGGTACTCTTATTTGTAATACACATATTAACAATACAGCAAGTATTGTTTAAGATTTAAATAAATATTCTAATTCTTAGTTTTATATTAATGAAATAATTTTTAATCTATCTATTTTCTCTTAAGTATGAATCCAGAAAAAATACTAATTTATTGAATGATAATATATATATTTTTTTTATATTGTATTAAATACTTTACCTGAGCATGAGCCGTTGACCATATTCACCATAGGCTTCTCTGCCTACCATTTTCCATGTTTCTCTAATAATTCTTGCATCGTCAGGCGTTAATGTTTCAGGTTCGATTTTAGCCTGACTACAACCCATAATCTTTTTATTCTAATGATTATTTTCTCTGTTTCTATCTGTCTATTTACAAGTTCACACTTGTTCTTGGATAAGAATAAAGAAGAAAAGACATTGTCCAATTGACATTCATTGGTAGTTAGATGGAAATTTCACGTTGTTTCAGTTAGCAAAATATATTGACACGCGGTTTTTCTTTTTTTTTTTTTCAAGGAAAAATAAAGGAATCGATAAGAATCGTGAATGTCAAACGAAGGACTAGTAGCAGCAACAGCAGTAATAGTCGTATGGTCGGAACATTGAGAACGATGAAAACGACGAGAAGACGGCAGTAACAGTAATGTTGATGATCGGAGGAACAGCGGGTCCGGACGAAACAAAGCGATGATGATTAAACGACAGAACCAGTGATGGTGGTGGTGGCGGCAGCGAATCGCTCTTGTTGTTGTTGTTTGTTGTCATCCTCCTATAATAGTAATAGTGCACTACAGTAAAAGAAAAAAAGAAGAAGAAGAAGAGATAGAGACTAAGAAAAAAATTCGCTTATGTCGATGAGAAGGAAGAGAGAGAGAGAGAGAGAGACAGTAGTTTCTCTAAATCACAAGAAATGCAAGTGGCAACATCGCACAGTACTAAAGTACTGGTCCCCATAAACACACCCATAATCATTCCTCTTTGTCATCATGATGTTCGTCATTAACCAGGAGAATCACAAACAGCCGGCATGCGTACATACAAAATAGGAGACATTGAAAAATTAGTGTGTTATTATATATATATTTTTTCTTTTTGTCTATCTATCTAATGCAGACATTTTGTTTTCTCCTTGCATATATATATATATATATTTTATAGAACACTTAGAAGCAATTTTTATTAAAATCTATAAGTATAGAAAAATTTCATGCAAGAATAAATATAAAGAAAAGAACAAATTAAATGATGGTTGACTGATGAGATTGAATATCAACGATCTATATCTACAAAATGATTTTGATTTTTTTCTATCGATAAAACTTTATTCATATATATATATCTATCTATCTGAATATGATAATACAATAATATTGATATAAAAATATAAGAGAATATTGAATTATCAAACTCGGAAATAGAATTTTTTATAAGATGTACTTTTTTTTTCAAAGAATAAAACTACTATGTTTAACTCATTAACAAGATCTTATTTATTTGAGAATCTACTTGACATGTTCTCCGATTTGACTTTTTTTATTTTTCAAAATAATAATATATATATATTACTGTTTCCATAGATACTAATACTCTCATCAACTTTTATATGATACTTACAATAGGTGTGTGTGTGAATCAAACTAGTGAAACATACACAACTGTTGCACTCCATCTTTATTTTTCTCTCTCTCACTTATATTCTTCTTTTATTGTAGTAGTTCTTCTTTTACTCGTCTACTCTTCCATGCCTGCTGTCTTTCTGTATGCTTCTAGTGCTGCCTCACTCCATTTAATAAGACATTTGTTCGTATGAGCCTGCTTGTCTGTCTCGTGCAGCTTGCATTTTTCTTTCCCTCTCTCCCTCTCTCTCTCTCCTTCTTCCGCTCGCTCTACGCCTTTCTATGCGTTTTTCACTATAATAAACCGAGAGAATCGTGTTAAAAAAAGAAAAAAAAAAAAGAAAAGTGGCATGAACGATGCGTTCGCTTTCGCTAAACTAGCTAGACAAGCATGAATACCGAGGTTTGCATTTTCCTCTAGTAAGAACACAAAAAAAGAGTTATCTTCGCTCTTTTCTCGTTTTCCATCATTATCATCATCACTGTGATTACTAACATTTTTGTTTTGTTATTGCCTCTAGCTGTCTTTTTCTATTGTATGCTACCATTACAACTTCTACTATTACATCTGCAAATCTGTTAATAGATTTTTAAAATGGACAACCATTGTCGTTTTGACTATCAACAAATGAGAAAGCAGACAAGAGATAAATGAGATGTTCGCTCAGTTTTCTTCATCTATGTTTCTTTCGTTTCTCTATGTCGAGACATGTTTTCAAGCGAACGGATGAAAAATGATCCGGATGTTTTAGTTATTTTGCTCTCAAAGAGAACGATGATGATGATGATGATGATGATAATAATAATGATAATGATGATGATGCCATTAATATATGTTACAAATGTAATTGAATTGAATACTTGCATTCGTATCATCAGTATAATATAAGTATGAATATTGTCAATAGATGCAATGAAGTTATAGCGGAAATACAAAGACGATTTAATTAAATTGGACTAATTAACAACTATATGAATATAGTTAGGGTTATTTCTACTTGTCTATTATTATGATGTATTCTTATTTTTCTTTTTTTGTCAAACTTGCACACTACATTTACTAAGGAAATAAAGTATGACAAAAGGAGAAAGAGTAAAAAAAGAAAAAAAGAAGAAAAAGATAGACAGAACATCCTAAAAGATTACTTTCTTGATTGATTATCATGATAACTTTGCTTTATATTTATATGACCGACCTAATAATATAAATCTATGGTTTATAAAAAAAAATGCCTACTAGTCATTGATGCTTAATTGAAGATTAAGAAATGTCTGATGATAAGAAGAAAAAAAAGCTCATCTTTATCAAAAGAAAAAAAAGAAAAAAAAACCTTTGCATGTTTAGATGAAACCGTCAAACATACTAAAGGAAATTAACTACGTGCATATTCTTAGAAAAAGAAAAAAAAAAAAGAAGAAAAAAAGAAAAAAAAAAGAATCGTAACTTTTTTTTTTATTAAAATAGCTTTTTCTTCAATTAAAAGCTGACGACTATATCCTAAAATATTTATTTTATGTCAAAATATAAATTGTAACTAATCAATAAGATAATCATCTTTATTAAATTTAAGACTCAATTTTCTAGCTTAGTTTTTTATAAATAACATATAGTAGATTAATAATTAATTTTTTTAATTACAGAAAAATATATCTTAAGAACATTTCTACGCAATTTATGTAATATTATCACAGAAATTCCGAAACTTCTCGTTTTAGCATGAGATATTATTATACTGACTTAATAAGATTAGACTATTTTAAATAATAAATAAATTCAACTATATGCCTTCAACAGATTTATTTATTAAATAAATTTATCGATCACTAATTAATTTAAAGTTGAAAAAAATGGACTACTGTTGTTATTGTATCGAATTTTGCTTTATTCTTTTAAATCTTTAATTATCCAACTTTTTCTCCTAAAAGAAGTTTTAGACTACCTTGAAATATGATCTACTGATAGATCATTTTATGTGTATAAAAATAAAATCTAATTAATAAATAGCGCCATCTTTTTTTAATTAAATAATCTTAATTATTAAATATATTTAATCAAATCTTTTTTTTTGTTTCTTATTAAATTTTCATATTATTTCATTAATTCTATTCAAATTGAAAATAAAATTAATCGAAATCAATTCATCTCACCGCGAACAAAGACTTATTACTAATTCAAAAATACATAGAACTAATCTAGTAAATATTATTTGCTTATAAAACATGAATATCACACGAGAAGTATCATCAAAAACTAATCATAATAATAATTCATCTGTTATGCCTCCATTACCACCTCGTTTACAATCAAAACGGTATATAAATATCTTTATATTTAATTAAATGAATTTTTTTTTGATTTTTAAATAGTTTAATTGTTCATTCTAAAGAAATAAAACCTCAATTATCATCAATTCCTCATCAAGATAATACGATTAAGTAAATAAATCAATAAAATTTATGATTGAAAATAAATTATTTATATATATTTTTTTTTGTTTTAGTAATTTATCAACTATAATTAAACAATCAGAAAAATTATTAACACCTAATAAAACTATTCGTCGTACATCATCATTACATATACCTAATCGAGATAATCTTTCAAATTCATTTCTTAAAGCATCAAATTCTCATTCTGATAAATTAACAAATTCAAATTTAGATATATCTCGATCAAATATTCAACGACATTCATTACGTAATATTGAAAAATATTCTGGTATTAAATGTTCATTACCATCAGGAACATTAACTGTACCAAATACATTTAAAAATCTTGAAAAACATACAACACCAACAAAACCTAAACAAATAAATGTATCTTCATCAATGATAGTTTGTTTTTCTTTTGAATATTTCTTAAAGAATTCTTTTTTTTTTTTGTCTTAGGATAATCAGATAACGCCAACAATAACAAATAGAAAAGTAAAAAGTCCATGGCGATTACGTTTTGAAAAATTTTTAAATCATCAAGAACTTACACCATTATCACCAACAAATGATTCAATTGCTTTTACAACAAATAATGTAAAAATTTATTTTTATTGATAAAGATTTTCTTTTTTTTAAAAAAATATCTTCGATTTTTAGACTGCAACATTGAATAAAGAAAATCGCACACCATCATTTCGTTTTCCTACAAGAAAAATAAATAAAATTCATTTAAAATCAAAAACAGGTTAAATAAAAAAGAAAATTTATTTCTATATAATTTTATTTTTTCTAGACGATTAGGATGGCATTAAACATTTAATTGTCTTGAATTTTATAATCAGACAATAATTCAATATAAATAGCATGTTTTTTTTTTCTATATTATTTATCAGATTGTAAATAAAATTATAGATGCAATATAATGATATTAAATTAAAATTTTTGAATAATTTTCAAATCATAAAACTATGATTTTGAAGTTTGGTATTTAGCTTTGGAAGGATAAAAACATACTTTTCAATGTATGTTACTTCAAAATTGTCAAGATTTAATAACAAAGCTGTAAAACCTTTGATAGCATTATCTAGCTTTTAAAAAGCCAAATATGGGCCACGCTATAGTTTAATGAGAAACTGTATAGAAAAGCATTTTCTTTTACTTTTTTTCTTAAACAATAGGTGACAAAAAAATTTATCATAGTCAAAATAAAGTTTTTATTTTCATTGCCGCTGCTCCTGGCTGTTGTGCTCTACCTT
Organism: Macrotrachela quadricornifera; assembly: GCA_022393335.1. NCBI lineage: Eukaryota > Metazoa > Rotifera > Eurotatoria > Philodinida > Philodinidae > Macrotrachela > Macrotrachela quadricornifera. Next base: position 336,524 of record JAJEKB010020870.1, on the reverse strand, counting down.
TCGCATAGCAGCTAGTGCACTGTTTGCCAATATTGAGCGTAGATTCCTCTTTTTCTTCGAGTTTGTGCTTCGAATAACTTACTGATTGCTGTCTTGAACCAGGTTTCAGCTTCTCGATTGATATGCGAAGCAGTAAAGATCGGACAAGACTTTCACGAAACTGTTGTAGTTTTCCTTGTAAATCAAATAGCTATTTACTAGTACCACCACAAAAACTAATTCAAATGCTACTCTTCGGTACTACTTAGTTGACCATCTGAGGTCATTAAGTGCATTTATTAGAAGTTAACTGTCTACGAAAACTGAATCAAGTCGAATATGTTAATTAGAATAAAGGTAAATATGTTTATAGTCTTTCATATTTTATTTTATTACCTACATCTAAATATTGATTTTTTTCTTTATTAAGTTTATTTTCTCAAATGACTTTTATTTATTTAATGAATAATAGTGTTAATCCAAGTTAAATAAGCTGAAACTTTAACATAAACATTTGGTGGAAAATCTCCATTTGTTTTACATTCTTCTATAAAACTAGCAACACCTTGTATAACCCATTGACCATTATATTCTTGTAATAATGGACCACCACTATCACCTTGACATGCTGAATCACCTGATATATGTTGTCCAACACATATTTGATTATCTTCATCAAATAAATTCCAATATTTTTCACATTCACTAAGAACTTTAACTCGTGCTTGTTTTAATTCATCATATGGATTTCCACCCATTTGTTCAGCTCCCCAACCAATTAAAATTACATCAGAATTATATGAAGGATCAGGACCAGGTAGACATACTGGTTGAATATATTGATTAAATTTAACAGGTTCACTTAATCGAAGAATAGCCATATCATTTGTTAATGTTTCACTATTCCAATCTGGATGCAAAAAAATTTGATTAAGACTTCTTTCTTGTCTTGTATCAGATTCATCATTTTGCCTATTATGAACACCAGCTTTAATTCGAATATTTCCAAGATCTTTTCCTTTAATACAATGTGCAGCAGTAAGTACATGATATGAATCAAGTAATGTTCCACCACATGTATCTATACATATTTTATTTGTTTCACATTGTTTTTGTTCCTCATATAAAACTTGCTAAATTTTAAGAAATAAAATATTCATTTTTTTGTAAAAATTACAAACATACCCATGGCCATGAATGTGGTATAGCACGCGATCCACCAAAAATACGTGTAAATTTTGTTAAAGGTTTTATTTGTGGTCGACCACATGTATTACTAATAATAGGTCTTGGTGTTGTTGTAGTTGTTGGTATAAAATCACTATTTTTACAACAAAATCGTACATGAAAATCAACAGCAGGAGTACGTGAAATAAATGCAGTAACTAAACCATTCATTGCTTTCCATGATGCTCCATAACTAATATCCGTTCTAAGTGGAGTTACTGTTTGGGCTTGAATACCTTGAGGTATTGCACATATATCACGACCATATTTTTCTTGAATTGCAGAAAGAATTTCTTGATCAAATTCTTGCTCAGTTTTTGGTGTTGAAGAATTAAACCATTTTGTCCATGAAGAACCATCCGTACAAGTTGTTACAGTTAAAGTTTTTGGATAGAAAAAAGAGACTGAGGGGATAGCTTGTATAAATGTATTACACAAGATTGTAGATATAGCTAATAGAACCAGCATGATTTGAAAATGAAGATAGATGTATTATTTTAAGAATAAGAAAAAAAATATATAAAAATAAATGACGAATAAAATGTAATATGAAACTAATGTATATAGGTTAATCTTTTTATAATTGTATATTTTAGATTAAAAGAAATAATTTCTTTTTTTTATTATAAAGGATTTAATTATTCAAAAATAAAAACAGATTTTCTTTTTGATAAAAAAAAACGAAAAATAATGATTTATTATTTATCTATTGTATTTTCATATCCAAGAAGTATTTTTCCTTCTTTAATTATATCAAGTTCATTTTTGTCAGAACCTTGATTATCAATTTATTCATTAATTTCTGCACGTTTTTTTACTAATTATTTTTTGATAAACTATTTTTCGTTCATTAACAATATTTGTAATATTAGTTTGAATTTCTAATGTATTTTTTTCAAGTTCACTAAGTAATTTTTGTCGTTCATTATCATTTTTAGCTGTTAACATAAGTGAAAGACCAGAAAGACGTAGCATAAGATATTTTTCTGATATATCAAAATAACTACGTGTCATAAGAAAAAGTATATATGACTCATAATAAAGATTTATTGAATTACTATTAAGAAGTTCTAAAATAAGTATACGATCAATTTCAGTTTTTTCTAAATCAATATTAATACGTGTTGTATCAAGAAATATTTTAAGTGTTTCATCAAAATCAGTTGCAATTTGTGCAGAAAATTTCCTTCATTGTGTCATTCTGAAAATGCTTGCGTTCTGTGCAACTCGATGAACTCTATCTAATGGTATGCTCAGATTTTCGATACTTCAAACTGTAATTTTTGGCTCATCGATGGTACTAGGAAGAATCTGTAAGCCATAGTTTGAGGTATCGAGGATTTGAGTATACCATTAGATAGAGTTCATCGAGTTGTATAAGACACATTAATGAGTTACTTGGACACAAGTTAATGTGCGAATGCTCCTTGAAAAAACCCAAATCAGCCGCTAATTTCACCAACATTATAAATACAGAATCTAATTCATTGATGCATTTCATATTATTCTTTATAATGTAAACACATATTAGATATCTTTGTAGCAAATTATGCACAAAAAAAATACAAAACGAATACAAAATAAGTTTGACTTTAATTATAATCGAACAAAAGTCATTTTATGCGTAGCAACCAAAAATATTTAAACAAAAATGAAATTCTATTGCTTCATCATTTTAGTCTTATAGACTGTACACAGTCGTATACGACCATTTACGATCGTGCCTTTTCGACCTGTGTGATTAAAGTGAAAGAAGAAAATAAATCAATATGTGAAGAAATGATTAAGGTAAAAGAAGAACGAGATATTAATAATGCATTAATTATTTCAAATGAAATTTCATCTTTATATATCAAATATATAGTCAAGTCCGTATTACTACGAGTACTCGGTAATCCATCATTGGATGGTTTTTGTACAACATTATCAAAAATTGAAAGTGAAATAGATGAATCTCGACTTAGGACATTAGAAGCTGGTCAATCAGTTGATGAAGAACAACTTTATCAACCATTAATCATGTTTCTTGAACCAATACAAAAAAAGATACAAGTCAACTTAACTGACCTTCGATTTTTACGAAATGATAGAAATAATCTTTGTCATATCCGTCATAAAACAGTCGATGAACAATATTTGCTCATTGAAAAAGCTAAAAACTTTAGATTTACCGAACGATTTGAATTCATAAAGGCAAGTAAAAGATATGATATTTAGTCTAGAGCAAAAAAAATCTTATTTTCATCGATGTTCCATTTGATATTTGTATTTTATCTTTTTTTTCCTGTTATATCTCAATAAAACAAATGATATTGATGCAACATAATCTGGTCACTTTGTTGTTCTCTTTACATTTTTCTACTCATTTTATACTGAAAAGGTTTAGAATTTTTTTTTGACGTAAAAATGAAGATGAAGAATCGTATCAGTATTTGACATGTTATCATATTTGAAAAAATGTATGTTCTTTACTGGTAAAATTTAAATAAATTAAATTGTAAACATGGAGTTTTTGAAAAAAAAATAATAATAAAACGAAAATTATTGTTTTTTCCCTTTTTGCAGCAATAGAATCATTTTATTAATCAATAAACTATTGATTAATTTCTTTCTTTTTTATTAGATAATACTTTTTTCTTTTCTATTTTCTTCTTAAGACCGAATAAAACAAGAGAGAAAAAGAAGAATGATCGAAAAGATCGAAAATTCAACAAAATGCATTATATTCTCTTTCTCGTAGAGAAGAGTCTTAGAAACATAAATTGTTTGTTTGCTTGTATGTCCGCACAAGGTCAAAAAAACATTCTATCAATATTTTCTATAAAACTTGACCAAAGGTATAACCGAGGCCGAGGAATCGAATGCCACTATTAGTTTTCGAAACTTTTCGAATAAACTTTTTGTTTCGGCCAAAGTGAAGTTATATGAAAAATACTAATAGGATTTTGTGCATATAAGCTTTGTTTGTGCTAGGTCATAGCGCGCGGGTTAAATAAGTGTAAGATTACAAAACCGATTTTCGAAACCAGAAAAGTGATCGAATTAAAGTTTTTCGATGTCGCACTTTGAACTAAGCATATTTTATTGGCTTCAAGTTTCATAGAATCGGATGTTTTTGAGATCGCTTTTGTCACCGATTATAGTTTTTTAAGTCAGAAGTCAATCCCTTTTAGGGTTTGTGGTGTTCCCGTCTTTAACCAATAAAACTGTAGGACCTGAGAAATTCATTCAATCATAAAGTTTCAATGCTGGGTTTAGGACATTTGAGATTTTATCAGGCTGAAAATGCAATGAATCAAAAGTTTGCGAGCTTATGCTCTCTTTCAATTACACTTTTTTATGCGTAGATTTCAACTAATGATGAATTTTCGATGCCGAGTTCTTCATCAATTACATTAGTTTCAGGCTCGATATTTAAGCACTTAGAAGTCGAATACTGGGTTATGTAAATAACGTTGCGCAACTAGGGTATCTACACCAATCGTACAGGAATATTGGAGAACTGCAAGAATAAATGAGATAGATCGTGCAGAGAAAGCTACAAAGAATGAAGAAGTACGGATGCACAGAGGAGCGACTAGGCGTTCATTACTATTATTAATTAAAATTAAGTATGCTCGAGACTAATTAAGGGCTGTTCAAGCAGAATTACGTTTACGAAGGAACACCGCCAACTGTCTCCTCACTTTTGAATCGAGTATATGCCAAAGTGATAGACTTCAGTGAGCTATTAAACGCCCTGAAAGGGTTCGGTTTCCTAGACCGTTCAAGTAAAAATATACACTTATTAATGTTACTAGTTTTGCTGTACTGTTGTACTAATATATAAGATATCTTTAGTAAAATCTTCCAATCCGGTGCAAGTTTATATCATTAGTAAAGTAGTCAATAATGATTAAGATCCTAGAATGTGAAGATAAATCAACGCTTCTCATCGAAGATACAAACTTGTTTGACATGGGGCTTCATGCATGCTTACACGAGCCGTGAGTGGCGCCCCGGAGGAGCGCCGAAGAACGACTAGTCGCTCGTTTGTGAAGTTCAACAGGGATTCTTACAGGGTAGGTTTGTTGAAAATCTATCACGCATTTCGAAAAAACTTCATTGAGGTTCTGATATTCAAAAATTTTAATATAATGCAATTTTTTAGAAAGATAACGGTATTGAATTTATAATGGAGAGCTACCAACAAAATTTGAATCTCGCTTTGCTCAACGAGAATCATTTTCCTGTGAATCAGAGAATTTTGTGAAAGCTAAACGCCAGTCTGATAGAGAGGTATATAAATAACTTAGTACAGTTCTTAATAGACTTGAATGTGGAACTTTTGCATCTTTCTTCAGTTCATTCTAACAATACGACATGTCTTAGATGACAAACGCTGGAAAATTTGTAATTCTTTTCCAATATTAGTCAATTGTCACACAAACTTCGTGTCTTTTATCCCAGCATTTTAATTGACTTATAGCATCTTCAAGTACAATTGATGAATCTAAAACATTTTTCAAATGTATTTCAACACTTTTAAATTGTTTAATAATTAATGTTGAAATAATTTGTTTTGCTTTTTGTTCTTGTAATTGAATTGTAAGAATATTTAATTGAGATTTAGCTTCATTTAATTGTATTTCAACTATTGCATATTGTGCATATTGGTTAGCTAAATTTTGTTGATAATGAGCAAGACGTTATTGAGCTTCATGTAAAGTATGTGTAGCTAATGATCGTCGATCTTTAGCATTATTAATACCACCTGCATTAACTATGCTACATACGGATTTAATTACTGTTTGACGAATAGCATGAACAAATGGTTTTTCAATTTTTTTTCGCCACCATTTACACAAACCATGTTTTCGTCGTCGTCGATCACATACACGAGCTCGTTCGACAGCTTTTACTGCTTCATGTAAATCATGTTCAGTTGTATTTAATGCATTTTGTTTATCTCGAACATTATCTTTTGCTAATGTAACTTGTTCTTGAATATGTTGAATAATGATATTTGCTTGATTAATAGATTGTTGACTTTCTTTTACTTTATTTTCTTGTTGAGTAATTTAAAAAACAAGATGAATTATTTGTTCATCAAGTGAATTACGAATTTTTTCAGTAGCTTTAGTTGCAATATTTAATTTATTTTGTACATTTCGACTAGCACATATCAATGAATCAACTAATGATCGTATTATTGTTTCATTACTATTGATATTAACCATTAATAATCGTTGTACTATTTTTTCGTTTAATATTGTATAAGCATCACGATAAGGTTTTATAGGAAGATAAATCATATTAAATTTCAAATAAGAAAGCAATGACGATGGATTTATTAATAAAAATGGGGAACCTATGAATCAGAGTAAACAAAAGTGACGTTAGTGCAAATCAATCATCTTTATTTTTTTAATAGATAAGATAAAGTAATTTACCTGTATCAACTAGATTATTTCAATCTAGGTATGTTACATTTCAAAGGATATGTCCTTATACAATGAGTCTTTCAACAACCTGACGTCATATTCAAAGGAAGATGTGATATTGTATTCGAATATTCTATACTATGAAATTTTGATATAATACTTTATGAATGTATATTTTCTTCTCTACTCATTCTGTACAAATACCATTCCTAGACAAGCTGCAATGCATGGACAATTAATCTTAGAGATATGTATACACTTTCAAAAGCGTATGTTTAATTATAGTCAAAGAACAGTACTATGTCAAACATATATATCATTACTATAAATTGGGTAGTTTTCTTTTATAATTTAGAAAAGTATCATGTGAAGTATTTTTTTTCAAAAATTATACTTGGATTATACAAACAAAAATATCCGAGATTTAAAAATATGGTAAACTATTTTGAACTCAATATCACAGATCATGCTAAAAATAATTTAATAGGAACTAATTCAGTTCAATAAATCTCCATTAAAAACTAATCTAATTGAACCTGTATTACAATATTCTGCAAGCTACTGAAATATACGAATCATAATCATAAGAAATCTTTTGGGTATGTCATTCAGCACTTTTAAGGTCTCTTTTGAGCATCATATGTGTGACTTTTAGAATCACTTGCGCTATTTGATTGTAATAACAATTAAGTCAAATATCCGATGTGTCTACATTATGAGAAAATAGAAAATGAAAGTATAATTTTAATTCATTTTTTTTTTACTGAGATATATATATATATATGTCAGTATGAGAAAAAGTGACAAATAATACATTGTTATCTATTTGTGTGTGTGTGTGTGTTATTTTGAATTTCTAGAAAGAGGATCAAGATGAAAATGACGATAATCAAATAATAAGGATAATGTTAATATTTTCACAGGCAAATCGATAACAGATAGAATAGGGAATACGTGTGTAATCAAGGACGATGGTGTATTTATAAATATGATTATCCATTATTTTTTACTAGCAATTATAGTTAATTATATATGTAATGTATTATAAGAATGAGCCTTTCTAAAATTGTTAGATCTTTTTTTTGTATTATCTAACTAAATATTTACAATATAATTGATTTAAATTTGCAATGATCATCCATGATTTTCGTATAACCTTATAGTATATACAATGAAAACAAAAAACAGTTTGTAATATAATACAATCAACATTATTATTGTTGACAATAATTAGAAACTAAAACACATGTTTATAAAATGTCATATTGATATGTCATTTTCTAATATAAAAAAAAGACAATCAATACGTTCAAAAAAACCTAATTTTGAGTAGTTAAAATGAACTATATATTTCTATAGACTACAAATAATTGAATTTTGATACTTCATTTAATAATGATAGATAAGATTCATATTTCATAGCAAATATATATATATATATTATTATTATTCTTCATTTCGTTTACAAATCTTTGTCATTACAAGGAAAGGAATAATTACAAATTTAACATAAAAATTACTGGCTTAAAAAAAAAAGAAAATTTATTTTGATTATTTATATTTTTACATTTGAAATTACTGATTCATAACTTGGTGGTGGTTCATCATAATTATATACAGGAGCACTTGGTGTAACTGTTTCATTAAAACTATTTATTAATTGTTGTTGATTAGATAATGGTTCTGTACCAAGTATAACTGGTATACTTAATTTAAAATCAGTAAATATTCCACGTACTTTAGCTTCTAATTTAAGTTCATAATGAAAATTAATTCCAAGCGATGGACCACAACATTGTGGCATATATGTATATGTTGGTGCTAAATAAGTTGATGGTATTTGTAAATCAATAGTTTGACGAAATTGTGTTTCTTTAAATTCTCGTAAATTAGGTAAATCTGTTCGAAATATAATTTCAGCATGATGACTTTGAGCTATTTGTCGATGTTGAATTAATATTGCTTCAATACGTTTTATTTCAATTCGTTTAGGATTATCAAGATTTATTTCCATAGAAAGTTTTTCACCAGGTATAACACCACCTTGAATAAGATAACCATGTAATTGAACTTTTTTTCTATTAAAATGTGAAAATGGTACAGTTTGTTGAGCATTTGGTATATGATAAAGATTAACATGTGGAAATATAATTAATGTATAAATTTGTTGGGCATTTGGTTTATACCATGGTTTATCAAGTACAATACGTGTATAATATTTAACATACGGATATGCAACTGTTGATGGAATTGATGATGGTGGTAAAGATTGAGGAAGAATATATTCAAATGGCCAACTATATTGACCACGATAAAGAGTTAATTCACGCTAGAAATATTTTTAAAAAAAAAAATTATGAAATTTATTTTTTTTTATATAGATTATTACTTGTCCATATTGAGGTCGTACAACAGGAATACGAATAGTTGTAAATGGTATTCGATGATATTCAGTATAATGTTCTGTATGATGACGTCCATTACTATCATGTCGATGTCTGACTTCTCGTGTTGTATAACCAAGTTCACCAATAAATTCAAGAAATATTTCATCCAATGTTACTTTATCATGTGTACTTTGAAATGATATATTTCCTGATATTTGTTCTCCAGCAAAATAAAATAAATTTGGATGATTAAAACTTACATGAATTTGAGCACTTTCATTTGCACCCATTACCTTTCAAATAATGAATAAAATCTAAAAATGTGACACTATAAAATTTTTTCTTTTTTTTGAGAAGAGAAAAAAAGGAAAGAAATAACGATCACAAATGTCGATGTCAGTCAATTTACAGTAGATATATGAGAAGAAAAAAAAGACAGACTCATGACTACACATATGCTTATTTCTTTTCTCCTTTTTTTTTTCTTGGTTTTTTATCGGAAAGAAAAGGAGGCAAAATACACTGATGGCGATAATGGTTGTATTTGTAGGAAGAAAAAAAAACATGGAAGAAATATAAAGTATAATTCCCTTAACAACACATACTATGATTACTCATGTAAACATTAGAATGTAAAATTTTCCGTTTGTTTATACAAAGATTCTTTTTCTTTTTAATAAAATATATATTTGTCTATTTCGTATTTGTTTTCATCATATTTAAATATTAAATAAAATATATATATATATATATGAATATTTATCTGAATAGAAATAAAAATTTCAAGAGTTTGCTAGAACCATATTTTACTGTATTAATACATTTATATAATGATTACAGTAAAGATATTATGTCTAAGTAACAAAAAAGAAAAGAAAAATTCAGAGCATGATAATGAAAAATACAAAGAAGAACAAATAGAATAACATATTTTTTTCTTCTTGAAAATAAAAAAAAAAAAAGAAAAATTTTGATAAATCATTCGATGTATATACATCATACGTTGGTAGAATAAGTTTTAGCCAAACTTCATCGATATTTATGCATTATTATCATAATCATCATAATCACGCTAAAAAATACATATAAATACTTAAATAAATTTTATTAATTTATTTTTATTTTGATATATTTCACTCTAGAATTATTATACATACAAAGTAAATATATTAAAAAGAAAAAAATGATTAATTAAATTTTTTCTTTTCAATATATATATCTATATCAAAATATAAAGTAGATTAGTACATAAGCAAAGCAATCACCTTTGTTATTTGTGATGTTTGATGATATTGATCTATATTGCTTTCCTCGTCATACATATGATGTTGGTGTTGATCGTGATGAGTCTGTTTACGGGTAAGATAATCACGAGTATGAGATCGAATAATATTAGTATCTTGATTCTCAGGTTTTTTATTAGACTATTTAGGCAAATAAGTATATATACACACAAGTGCATAGTGTTAGTAGATTTTAAAAAAAAACAAACAAATAAAAAATAATTTTACCTGTGTACTTGATGATATAAGTGGTCGTCGTTGTGTTGAATGAGGTAATTGTTGTTCAATTTGATCATCATCAATTTGTGTTGGAGTACGATTATCATAACCATTATTTCGATAATTATTATATGAATATTGATTATCATTATCATTATAATTCTTTGGTGGAGTCTAGCGATAAAAAATAGAATTTTATTTGAAAATAAAAAAATTCTATACTTTCATTGATCGTTGTCGATGATCAGAATATGGTTGTTGTTGTTGTTGATGACGACGAGGAGTTTTCTAAATTAATAATAATAAAAAAATGAATTTCTATTTGAGATAACATACTCCAGTATTTCCATAATAATTTTCTTCATCAATAGTTTCAGCTTCTCTATAATCAATTGGTAAATCAACTTTTGTATCATGTGTATCATCAATTTCACGTGCACGTTCTCGATGATTTGATCGACCTTTATAAATACCACCATCATCTAATAGAGAAAAATAAAATAAAATAAAATTTTATTTGTTAAAATTATAACCTCGATCAAGATCAGTTTCTTTAGTTGGACCACGTCGATGTTGTTGTGGTTTATTATTAAAAAAATCATATTCTTCTCGAACAGGACGTCGTCTTTAAATATATATATATAAAATTATTTGGATCTTTTGAATTAAATAACTTACTGTCCACTAACTTCTGTACTTCCATGAGAAGTTGCTGTAGTTGTATGTGTATTTGTACCATCAGATTTCGTATATCTAAATACAAAGGAAAAAAAACCCATTCATTTAAAATAATATTTTAATTTAAAAATTCCAAAAGAAGAAGAAGTATAAGAATCAGACGAGTATTATATTTATTATCTTTTAGAATTTTGTATATTGTCACGCAATTTGTTGTTGATTAGATTTGTAATAATTTGATCAAGGGAAACAAGAAAAAAAAGTACCTGTGCTGTACGATAGAGGATGTTGGTTGATGATAATGATGGGCACTAGAATCATCGTTTCTCCTTTGTCGTTGAGGTACTCTCAATCGAGGATAAACACTATAAAAATTGACGATAAGCTTTTATTTATTGTTAACGAACTAATACACAATTTGTTAGAGAATATATCTAATACAATCTTATGGTTAGATATTTATTTTGTGTTTTCTTTTATATAACGATATGAATAAACAAGTTACTATGTTATATTAATATCGTATTTTTCCTGTGGCTTACCCGGAAAGTTGATGTTTTGATCTAATTTAAAGAGATGAATATTCTTATGTGTTTGTATTCAGATTATTCTTTGGCAAATATTTGTTTTAAATTAATGGTAAAATGTTATATACTTACGATTTTCTTGACATTTTTGGTGAAGAATTTGGACTAAATGTTTTTGGATCAGGATAATCCATACGTCTAAAACGTTCTTTACCAGCTGCAGCATACATTCCATTATATTCAAGTTGTTGTGCTGATGTGATTAATTCTCCATTCATTGCATATAATCTGGAAAAAAAAAATATTTTTTTTTTTATTTAATAAATAAAAATTAAATTTTTATACTTTAATACAGCAGAATTTGTAAGAGATACTTTTTTTGTAATTTCATCAAGTACTGATTCCCAATTTTGTAATGTTGATTTGACTAAAAGAATTTTAGCTGGTAATGTTAATGGATCACCATTTCGATATACACTTGAGTTAAAAAAAAAAAAAGAATTTCATAGTAATAGAGTAAGAAGAAAAGAATTTCTTTTACTAGATTATAACATTTTCTGATCGAGCTAATTTTAATGCTCGTCCTTCAACATCTATACGTCGAACAGGTGGAAGCTAAAGATAAAAATACTATTATATAATTTAATAGATTTTTATATGAACTTACTCTCGGTGATGTTTGTCCTTTATGTGGATTTCGTTTACCTTCTGCAATATCAAGATAACTAAATAATAAAAATATTTTTTAAAAAATATTATTTTTTTAAAATTTTATTTACTGAAGTTTTTTAAATTTTTCTCCACCAGATGCAACATAAGTACGATGATCTTCAAAATCTGATATATCTTTTAATCGTGTACCATGTTTAGGTGTATAAATACATCTAACAGCTCCAAAATTAGCACGTAATGCTTGAGATGCATCATCTAAGAATACTTCAAGCATTGGATATTTTCTTTGATTAATAACAAATGTTCGACCAGGAAAAAATGGATCACCATTTCTCATTAATCGAACAGCACGTCCACGTTCAAGAATTGTTGAACGTTGTTGTTGTTGTTGTTGCTGATCATATTGTTGATAACCATGTTGATCATATTGTTGATAACCACGTTGACCATATTCAGTCGTCATTTTATATTTTATAAAAAAAAGCTAAGAATGAAAATAAGATATGATTTCAAATGATAATATTGAATATAAAAATATATTTATTGATGTTATTATCATTGTTAATCATTAAATCTGAAACAAAAAAACGAAAACTTTTTTTTTTCGTTGTTTTCAAATGAGGTTTCATTCGGTCAACGAACATAATAATATTATGAAATGATTATTTCAAATAAAATCAAGATATTATATTGTTATTTTTTTTCTTTTTTTCACACTTACTTCAAAAATGACTACTCGAAAAATAAAAATTCTATTCAGATTATTTTACGTGCAAGATCGTCTTATAAAAAGCCTTTCTAAGGTTGCCAAATCAATGTTTTGTAAATAAAAAATGTGGCTACCAATACTGTCGACCGGCTGATGAATGAATATATTATATAAAGAACAAAAAAAAACCCAAATTATAACAAGAAAAATTTTTTTTTTGCTAGATGAATACCTTCATTCTACTACATACCTGTTTTGTAATAAATAGAAAAAAAACTTTTTTTTTTTTTCAATAAATATAATATGATCAGTGAGTAGTAAATATTTGTAAAATTTTAAGTAATAAAAATCAAAAAAGGAAATGATCACTTAATATTTTTAATTGAAAAAAAAAATTATATTTTAAATAGGTTCTTTTTTTTTTGTTTGAACTCGAATTGTTATAACCTTCATTTTGTAATCGATTTGTTTGTATAGCAATTATATACATTGTACACTTGTCTTCGTTTACATGTAAAATCTAAATGTATATGCGTCATCTTTTCTTCTTTTTTTACTTGAACTATAATGACAATAACATAGACTTAGTTGTCTAGCAACATTGTATATATATATATGTTATTCTGATCATTACATGCTCAAAAACATAATGTTTTATTATGTGAATAGTAAAGAGAACATCTTAAGAATGGAATTCTATGAAAGAGTTTGTATAATGTTTTAGCGACTGACTGTTGTCAAGAAAGAAGAGAAAAAAAAAGAGAGAAAAGAACAAAAGAACGATGACAGAGAACATCTTATCATTAATACTATGCTAATTCTCGGGTTTTTTTTTTCTTTTAATCTTTTCAATAAAAAAAAATGATTATACTCAATTATAAAACGTATAATGTTGATTATTATTAATGAGATAAATTCTTACTTTAATAATGATGTAAATAAAAAAAGTTAATTGAACATTAAAACTATAGTTCATGAAAGTTAGTTTAAAATAAAAAAGAAAACATTAAATTAACACGTTTTATCCTTGAAGGCAAGGTGTTAATTTAACTTTTCCTTTTTTTTTTATTCTTATTAAAAAAAAACTCAATTTTCCAATAATATAAAATCATACTTACAAATATATTTCATTTCAATACAAGAATACGTTTTAAATATTACACACATATAGAGTTATTATTATAATTGATAAGAAAATCATTTTAAATATCTAAATCAAATCGACGAACAATACATTAAATAAATATACCTTATATAAACATTCCAATGAATATAAAATGTATGTTTCTTGAAAAAATATATACGGAGTTCAAGTAAACGACACAATGATGAATTTTTTTCTTTTCATCAGGTCGTTCGTCGTCTTATGCACGGAATAGTTCTGAGCAAGAAACGCTAATAAGATTTTCACTTTTATTTTTTTCTCCGTTTTCTTTTTTCCCGTCTTCTTTTCTTTTAAACTACATAGCATCTATGCGTGTATATTAGTCTTTGTTGATTTTTCAATTTTTAGATGATTGCTAAAAAGAAAAGAAAAGAAAAAGAAACGTTTATCAATAAGAATATCTAAATGAACTCTGTACGATTAGTATTTATTTGACATAGATGTAAATAAAAAAAAAACGTTTCTCAATCTATTGATTTTCACTAACTCTTCAATATATCAATCATTTTTAAAAGTACATTCTAATAAAAAAAACATCACTCACATCCTTACTTACAAGTGAGCAAAAATTTTCGATAATAAAAAAAAGAAAAAAATCGATCACCTTTCTTCTTTTTTTTGTCAAATTAATGACCTTGTTCTGAGAATATGCTTACTTGTGTCATTTGATCATATATTATGTTGTAATTTCAATGATGAAAATTCTTTCATTATTAAAATCAAGCAAATCAGCTATGTTTTAATTGTGTTCTAACCATTTTGTCTACCATCATTTTACATTCTCGAGTAACAAATCGAAAAAACAACATTCTCTACAAGTCTCTCTCTAAAAACAACATTTGTCAACATCTTTATAGGCATTTTATACATTCGTTGTTCTTTCTTCTCATTCTTTTTTTTTTCTACCTGTCATCCCCATTAGTATGTAAAAGTCACTCAAAAAGACTCTCACATACACCCCGAAAATAGTTGTTGTATGTAAATGTCAACCAACATACAATAATCGCCTAGAAGAAAAACGAACAAATTGTAATAGAAGATAAAATACATAGATGATATCATTTATCATTAAAGATCGAATATCATATTAGATAAATTCGTTTCTTTTTTTTTTTTCTTCATAATATTAATCAGCTATTGATGTTTAATGTTGTTAGTTACAATGAATAGAATCAATAGTTTCTTATTGTTGAAGAAGACTTTCATAAATATTTCACGACCATTCAACTAATATATTATTATTGTTAACCATTCTTTTCTCATGGCTTCGTCTAAAAACATTTCATATAAATAAAGTAGAAATAGTATATTTCTTATGTCAAATATATTTTAACAGAATAATAAAAAAAAAAAGAATTATTATTTTTCTTTTCCTTTCGATAGTATTCAAAAAATTAAAATTAAAGTTCTATTTTTATTAATATCTTACTCTTAAAAGTGTAAATAATTTAATCAATCATACAAGTAAACATGCAGAACACTTGAAAATTATTCTAAACTTTACTAATGTTATCTTTATTGTAAAATACACTAGTTTGTATTATTATAAATATTGAATAATTAAATTTAATATGTTAAAAATATATTTTCCTAATAAATAAAGAAAACGTTCTAAATTACTAAATATGTAATTAAAACTATTGATTGCTAACCGTTTCTATTTTATTAGAAATATTATCTTATACTTTACAAGATGACAAAAAAAAAAAATTGATTTTTACTTTATAAATTAAAATCATATATATTTAGCATCAACTATCCTTTATTCTTTTGTTATACTGAACAAATATGATCCATAATAAACAAAAAAAAGAAAAGAAAAAAGAAAACAACTCTCTGTCAAGCACCATTGTTATATACATATATATATATATATAATATGGTGTACATGCGTGAAAGACAAAATCATAATGAACAAATAAACAACGCAATAAACCAACAAGAGAGGAAAAAGAAAAAAAAAAGAGTAAATAAAATGAACAAAAAGAAGAAAAAAAAGCAGATTATACATGTAAGAGAAAAATTGAAAAGACCTATCATATTTCAACAGATATATTCTCATAAATAAAAGATTTGCATACAATTAAATGAAGAATATTATTTATTAATTAATTAATTATTTTAATTTATTTATTTCTAAGAAATCACTGTTCTATTTGATTCATTTATAGAATTTGTTGTATATCCAAGATCGGTAGCTAATTCATTGATTAATTGTGGACTAAGTGAAAAAAGATCATATGTATACATTCCATTTGTTGTTTTAGATGTTGTATCAATTAGATGATGTCGTTTAAAAAATTTAACAAATATTGTTAAATCATCTGAAGGATTTGATGTAAAACGTTTATAAATATAAATTAATTTTGTTCGTAAATTATCATCAGTTAAAACTGATAATAAATCATCATAATTATCATCATCATTATCATCATTATCTAATGATAAATTACTATCATCATTACTTTCATTTGTATCTGATGATAAATATGAATTGTCTGAATGTGAATTTCTATTAATTAATATTTTTGTTGAATCATTTGGTATAAATGTTGATGATAATGGAGATATTTGATCATGATCATCTGAAAGTGGCATTTGACGATGTACATTTGTATCATCATCACTTTGTCCATCAATATCCATTGGTGTTTGTGTATGATCATCTTCACTATGAAATATGTGTGTTGAAGGTGAACATACTGTTGAAGGAATAATTGGAGGTTCAACACTATTTGGTCGAGATTGAGGAGTATTTATAGATGATGTTAATGGTACTTGTGATAAATCATTTAAAGATGGAAGTGAATCAGTTTGAGATTGATTTAATCGTGAAGGACTTCGAGTGGATTTTGATGGTGTAGGTGTACGACGACTATTATTATTATTATTAGATGATTGTGATGATGATTTTGATGTAGATGATTGATAAGTATGAGGTGATGTATGACGATTTGATCGTTCTCTTTGTTGTGATGAATGTCGAGATGAATTGGATGAATGATGTGAACGATTATTATGATGTGTTTGATGACTTGAACGATTATGTGAACGTGATCGAGAACGACTTCGTGAACGAGAACGACCTATTTATATATAAAAATAAATAAGTTTTATTGAACTTTTATAGATATTCTATAAGATACTTTTACATAGATCTTCTTCAATCTAACAGCTAATAAAGGTTAGACTAGAAATTTTTTATTTCGCGTACATTTCGAGTTGAGTGAATAATAAAGTTTCGATTTGTTTTGAAAAGTTCTACGGAAACTGTATAAAGAAATGCTTATTAACTGTTTCTGATGAGTTTTCCATAGTCAATATAAACAATCCATATGGTAGTGCTATATCCCAATCTATTTAACATAAGAAAACTCTTTGAAAGATCTAATTATTTTTGCGAGAGATTTATTTATAGCACTTCTAATCACTCATCTTTTGAAAAAAAGAATAAAGATTTAATCATTTTAAACAAGACTCATACTTAACTTACCTCTATTACTACTACTATTTGCACTATGTTTTTCTGATCGATTGTTTTTATTACTAGAAAAATTATTATTCGATGATGATGATGGTGGTGTTGTTGGTGTTGCTGTTGTAGAACGATCTCGTTTTGAATTCGATTGATTTTTTGATGATGAAGATTGATATCGATGAGAATCCTTAATAAAAATAAAAAATTAATTTAAAATAAAATTTAATATATATATATATATATATATTACTCTATCTGAATTTCTATTTGATGGTGGAGGAGTCATTGGTGAACGTGCACGTTTTTCAATGACTGGCGGAGGTGGTGGAGGTGGTGGTGGTGCAACTTTTTTTGGAATTTTTTTAAGACTACTAATTGATAAAACTGTTGAAGTTGTACTGTTCGATGATGTAATATTTGGTGATGATTCTCGTTTAATATTAACATTTGAAGGTGATTTATTTATAGTTGATGTTGGTTCTATTTTAATAGAAATTTTTTGAGAAGATGGTTTATTTGATGGTATTTGTATAGGTTTTTTTAATGGAATTTGTGTATTAGGTTTTGATGGTGAAGGTATTGGCTCTTTTTTTTTAGTGATTACAGGTAATGCTTGAATTGATGGTTTTATATCATGATCTGATTTTAATTTTGATGATGGACGAGATTTAGATGATAATGGATCTAAATGAAATAAATTTATAAAAATAAAAAAAAAGAGAGAGAGAGAGATAATATTTTCTTACCTTCTATAGATCCATTTGTATTGGATATTGATGTTATTGTCTGATTGGAATCTTTAATTGGGATATTTTTAGTTAGTTTTTCTTCTATGTTTTGTGATGATTTATTAGGTAATGTTAATTGAATTTTTTTATTATTAGTAGTATTATTCACTGTTATTTTACTCGGATTTTCATTCTTAATTACCGACTGTTGTAATTGTTTTTTCTTTGGATTAGTTGTAGTTTGTTCAATTTTAAGTTTTTTATTATTATTTGTTGAATTGACTGTTGGTAATGGTGAAAATGATCGTTTTTGTGGTGGAGAAAGACGAACAGTTGGTTCAGGTAATGCCGGAGGATTTTGTTCATCTTCCTGATCACTTTCATCATTACTTGTTGCTATTGGACCGGTATCCTTTATTTTCTATATGTAAAGAAAATAATTGATGAAATTAAAACTTTTTTTTAATTTAAAATACAAAAAGAATTTTGCTTACCCCACCAGCAGCTAAAATTTTTTCACGAAATTCAGGATCAGGATTGGTAAACGTACAACGATATTTTCGTACATAACTTTCTTTTTGTCTTTGTGGATGTCCTTCAACATTTGTATGTAAATCAAGATCATATTCAATACGAAACTTTTTTGGTTCTTTTTTTGTTTTAAAAAATATTTCAATTGGCTACAAGAAAATAATATTATGTAAAATGACGAAAAAGAAAATACACGATTTTAAATTTTACTAAATGAAAACCAGCATAGCCTGATTCTTGAATAGCAAATGGTGTTGATTTTAATTCTAAACAAAGAAAAAATATATATACATATGTATATTTTTATTATAAATATCTTTTAACCTCGTTTATTATTGGGAAATTCTGGATGAAGATAAAAAACACAACGTTGTATAAGACAATTTAAATCACCATGTACATCAGCTGAACGTAAATAAACTTTCCAATCATGAGTACGTGGTGGATTATGAATAGTTGTTGGTTCTGCTCGAATTGTTGATGTATGTCCAACTTCAAAATCAATTTCAACAATCTATTCATAAATTAATTATTTGATATTTCGAAGAAATTTTATGAATATAATATAATTAACAAACCTCGCCTATATCATCACGATCGGTCATTTTAAATATTTTAGTTTTTTTTCCGATCTAAAAATATATTTTGATAACATTACTCATTGACACTTGTTTATAAGTGAAAAGAAAGAATAGAGACGATAGATGACAGAAAGAAGAAAAAAAACATGAAGAAGCATAAGCATATGATCCTATCCATATGATTGTATATAAATAGCGGATAACCAATGAATTTTTTATAGAATACTATTTTATTTCTAATTAAAACAAATTATTTTTGTAATTTTTAGTTTATATTATAGAAAAGATTATGTTATAATATTTATAATAATCGGGAATTCATTTTTATTAGTTGATTTCTACTGACATCTTGTGTCATTTCGCCATTGAAATGAATCTATCATTTTCGTTATTAAAATGATCTTCTATTACCTTTGTCTGTGATAAACATTTACTGAATAAAATGTCTTAAAAATACTATTCGAACAAAAATCGATCCGATTTAAGGATTTTCATTATTGGGAATGGTTCATGTATTTCAACGAATTTTAAATTGAATGGCAAACCATATTGATAGTAATCATTAATGAATCAAGTTGCATTTTTTTTAGTAAATGAATTTAAATTAAAAATTGATCGATATGGTTGAGACAAATTCGATCAAATCTCTTGGGACAGATTTAAAATCTAATTGCATTCGATGATTAGATATACTTATTTTCCTTCGACGTTCACTTTCAAGATTCGTTAAGTCCGATTGATTTTATGCTATTTTACGGTGAAATACTTTCGACCTCTAGTATTGCAACATATCGTATCATAAGGGATCGAATAATTCTACTCATCGTATGTGATTGATTTTGACGATCTAATCTTAATTGTCAGTGTCCTGTCTCACCATTCATGCTAGATCGTTTCGGATTCTGAACTTACTCAACTAGACATGATTACAATTGATTAAAGATTAATATTAAAGACAAAATTAGATGGCCTGATTTAATACGAAAAAAAACGTAGCTTCGATTAATCGCATGAACTAAAAAGAGAGTGTTGATTCTTATCTAAATTTTCGACTTTTAGTTATGGTTTAATCTTAATTTCTCGATAAAAACAATTTGTGTATCAGGTTTCATTCTTGGATACACCAGTTTGTTGTTCACATGTATCTCAATTGGTATTGAATTCTATCCGTACATAATTAATCAGTCTAAGATTAATTTTGACATTTGTAGATAGTTGTTTTCGATAATATTAATCAACAGTTGACTATTGCTTGATGACGTGAGTCGATTGTATCAAGAGATTCACCATCATCATAGAAAAGATTTCCTTCTGTTTGAACAGTTGCATTAAGTACAATAATGAGTCTAAAAGGATTTTCTCCAAAATATAAACTGAATTCTGAATATAATCAAAAGAATAGTTAATTATTCGAAGCATATTCTTGTGTTGGTATAATCGTACCTCCTCTCAACAAGATTGGAATAATCTTTAATGGTGCGTATATACTTATAAATCGTTAATGGACTAGTGAACCTAGTATATGTGTAATAGTAAGATAGAAGAATATAACGAATCTGAAGAGTTGAAATCATGATGGAAATAGCTGATGCAGACCCAGAAGCTGGATCTTGATCGAGTTTCTTTTTACTATTATGCTAAAGATAGGAAACAAAAATGAAGATAAAGATTTTATACATTTTAAAACAAACATTTCGAGAAAATCGATAAAAGGCACCCAATTACATTCATCTGGAAGAAGAATAAGATACATTCAATAATAAAACAATAATTTTCATATTATTGAATACACACTTCTTCAGTTAATAATTTATTAATCTCATAAATATCAGCACTATTGAAAGAAACACCGAACTAATTGAATTCAACTATCATAAATCAAAGAACGTTTCATTTCCTGCCATGTTGCTGCATTATCTCCGAACCAGTAAAAGTCGAACAAGATAAAATTAAACTTCGCTTGCCTATTGCTAATCACAGTGCATTCCATATTGCTTTTGTTTCACTCCAACATCATAGTGTTGATATTTAGGTCGACCTGTTTCTGGATTTATCACCACATACATAAAGTGCGATCAAAAAGACGATCAAATCGATTCATATTTTCACCATGTCGAAAAACAGCCCTCGTACGATAGGGTGGATCTTCATAAAAGTTTACTGGACATTTAAGTGTATAATTACTATCAATCTCCATCCAATTCCAGGAAATCAGTTCGTTTGCATTGAATACAGTTGAATATCGAAAATAATCTAAATTAATTTTGATACTTATATTTACCTGAAAAGAACATCTTTTAGGATACTTTCAGTGATTAAGGCATAAGTATCTGTCTCATCAATCGTACTCGAATCGAGAATAATTATTGTTCTTATACCATCTTGTTTCAATTGAGAAACATATGTTTTTAATTGACGAAAATGAATTGAATCGATTGTAAAATCTTTTCTAAAATCCAATATAATCAAGATCCATATATTGTACATCGAGTCGAACTTTGAAGTTGTGATTTCGTTCTACAACCGTTTGCAAATGACTCAAATTAGAATAATCTCATCAAGAAAGTTGAAAACTAAGTGACTAATATGGTGATAAAATCGGTCGCCCAATTAGCCACGTATATTGTTGAATGACTTGTTCTGGTGTTGGACCAAGAAAGATGAAAAAATTGAGGATACTACGAATTGTACATATTGTTGATGATGATGTTGAACTAAATGAACAGTTCATAGCATTTGAATTGAGTAAGAGAACTTCATGCATATGACCTGATGGAATTTGGTCTGAGTTCGGTATTTGTTCCATGACAACATAGAATGAGTGTGAACCATAATGATTTGTATTTGAATTGTCATATGTATCTATAGAATAGATCAAATTGTTTCATATTAAAAAAGAAACGAATATTTTGTTGATAACTTACGTAGATCACTTGTAGGTGATTGAAGTCGTACGATTATTTGAAGAAATTGACAGGTGAGTACAAGACCACGAAGTGATGTATCGAGTAGAATAGTTTGAGTTGTATGGCATTGAATAGCGAATGAAAACAGATTGTGAGGTAGAATATTCGATGAATGAGTGAATTCGTACTGTAGCGATGAAGCACGACCGGGTGAATCAATCAGTGGAATCAGTATCTGCTCAAACGAGATGAGATCTATTACATACCTTTGACTGAGTTACTCCTAAGTGAAAAATTTCGATCGATTTCGAATATTGGTCAGTTTTTACAAAATATTTCAAGATGCATTTCTAACAAACTTTTTTTTTATTAAATTTTCTATGACTAAATTGATCTTACCCTATATCGTTGATTAACATTATCATAAAGTTTGAATCGAAATACGGCATTGGCATAATATTCGACATCAAGTGGCGAAAAATTGATAGGTTTCGGAAGTATACCATCGAACGCTTGATTTCGTAGTAAATTTTATTCGTACACCTACCTGTCTTGGTTTGATCCTCTTGTTGAAATTTTATAGCCATAGGCAGGATTTGAATAACATTTGAACTTGCCCTCTTGTCAAACAGACAATTTCGTTTGAGACAAGCTTCTTTCCAATAATTTGAAAATTTCGATTAAGCTTCGGGATAACAATCAATTCGCTGTGGAATTAATGACGATGGACGTACTCTAACAGTGACGACAATAACCATTGTGACAATGATAATGATTACAATAAATACGAGCAGAGAAGACCACAGGAGTCATAACTATTCAACAAAAAAAAAAACAATCATCATGAATTAAAGTGAATACAATATTCTAAGTTGGCCTCGTGAAACAAAAAAATCAGCTCCATTTGTACTTTTCTATGGCGATGAATTTTGCTCAAATACGATTTATGATGAATCTATCTATCATATGATAACAGTTACCATACATTATTCGAGATTTTGAGACATGATCTCGTTTTTTAATACATAATAATTACATAGTAGGGAATTGGATATAAATAAAAGAGATAAAATTTGATCTCGAAAACATTTTACAGAATTATTTGTTCGAAAGAAAATTTTAACAAAATAGCTAATATAAGTTGATAATTTTTTCTCAATGACAGATGCAACTCAACTCAGTTTGAAGTTTGTAGATATGAATAGAATAAATTGACAACAAAAAAAAAGATTAGTAGATGTGAATATTAATTTAATTAGAAGCAAAATTTTTACTTTAGATTTCATTGTTTGAGATAATTTCGATAAGTCTTCCTTTTCATTCTTACCTTCCTCTGCAGATTGCGACGAAGGAATAGTTTCCTGTGACATGCGTGAATAGTAATGGTAATGCTACGTAAAAATTAGCATCAATAACGAATCGTCATTTATGTGCGTCTTCATCTACATTACCTGATCATGCGGAGAGAGGACACACTTTTTTCTTTTTAAACAGATGAGGTGAATAAGTCATTTTTGTCAGTAAGCTCACGAATCTTTCCCTTTAATGAGAAGCCTATTTGGTTTGCGTTTTTTTTCTTTTCTATAGAGCACAAAACACAGATAAGTGATTCATGTAATTAAGATGCGAGGCATCTATATAGTGACGCAATGATTTGAAGAATGGAACTCCGCGTTTCATTGTCATTTAAATGTCAGTAACAAACTGAAGTATCGAATATGATATAAATCGAGTCGAAATTTCAAAATGCTACTTCATTTGCCCAAAATAAAATCCAGATTCATCGATAAAGTATCGCGTGACCATTTTCCATGGTCTAGATAATTAATCGCTAAAGTGACGTCAGTGATTTGTATGATTTTCACAACATTTAAGAGAGCCTATTATAAAACTACTTTATCCACATCGTTTTTACGATTTCTGTCAATTTATTAGTAGAGAGACTATACGATTCTTTTCTCTGAAAATCAATTTCATTAGAGCGAACGTCAGTGGATTGTATTTCGCATTTTGACGAAGCCTAAATGCCATCTAGTTTTCTTTCTTTCTTTACTGTATCCGTAGGCATCAAAAACGCTGTATTTGTGACATTACGATTTCGAAAGCCGAAAGTCAGGAATTTGTGATTCAAACACCGTATGAAAATATGAAGACCAAATTTATACTAATCGAAATCTGTTTCTAAATAGAGACTTTAGTTTGTTCACGGAAAGCATCAAAAAGAAACGATTTTTTCAAACTTTAATTTTTTTTCGTTTTGAGATAATTAAAACGAACGAAAAATTAGGTGCTACTCTGACATAACAACTGTTTGACAACTGAAAGTGTAGCTGATGATTGATAATTAACAAGTTCTATTATTTTCAGATTTATTTAATTAACTATCAAAAAATAGAACACGTTCATAAGTAAAAATTGAATAAGATATGTATTTAGATAGCATATTAATTTTAGAGGAAAATATTGCTAATAAAAGTTTTAAAATGATCCTTGATTAATTTTGAATAATATAAATTCATTTATAACAACGACTTTAAAAAAATAAATTATTAATAAGATCTAAATAAAAGTGTTTTTATTTGCTGTTTTTTTTGATTGAATCTTGTGAAATTCTCATATTTGATTATTTGTTTCAGATATTAGTTTTACATTCAAGATTTTAAAAAAAATTATTGATTGAAAAGTTATCCAGTTAAAAACTTTTCAAATTTTACTGATAAAAGTAATAATACATTGTTAAAGTTTATATATCTGAATTTCTCATTAAGCAGTGTAGTACGTATTTATGTTGTTATTAAAGGACTTCATCTCATCGAAAAACTTAAATTATTATTAAATTATAATATAAAATCTATTGTATCAATTAAATATTTTAAATGATTAAAAAGAAATCTGCAGCATCAAAAACAAAAACAAGACACAATGCATATCTAACACGAGCTGAAAGACAACGCTCCATTAGTTCATGGAACGTTTTATTGATTGTTTTGAAAGCTTCTCGTATTTTTTTACATTTAAAACATAAAAAGGATACTAAATCAAATAAAGTACTGATGTATAACGGGTCAAATATAGGTTTTATTTAGAACAATAATATTCATAATAATGTTGAAGATGTTCAAGACCATATGATTGATTTGACAGAGAAAGATGAACGTTCTATTATAATCAATGATATTATGATGAAAATAGATACTGAACAAAAAAGATAATCAAATATGCGTAAAAGAATTTATACTATTCGAATCTCAATTCTAAATAGAAACTTTAGTCGTTTTAGAAAAAACATCGAAAAAAAAATTAGACATCATTATCCGAGAATAGCTGTTTGATAGATAATTGAATAGCTAATGCACATCATTAATCAAGATTTCGAAAAATCACTTCGTATCTGAGTTCGCATTGTCGACAAAGTCCAGATGCCATCTAGTTTTTGAATAAATCGACAGCAATTCGATTCACAAGTCGTACTAAGTGGCAGAAGAGAATGCCATTTTTTCCTTACCACCATTTCAATTTTATCACTCGTCTCTTTTTTCAGATGGATCTCACTCATTCAGATTTGGTCGAACTCTTTCGGATGTAATCTGATGATTCATATCGTTTTCTGTGAAAATCGCCTTTCAAATTCACTGAACTTATTGGAAATGTACATTATTAATAACAACGAGATTCAACTGGCAGAAACCCCTCATATCCCATATCATTTGGTGACAAAAAATCATCTGTATGCGTTAAATCAGATGGAACTTGAAATTAGATAACATAAATTCAACAATCTGGTCGAATCATATCGGGCATAAATAATTCTGGCTGAATCCTAGCAAGTAAACATCAAGATTTCTATTATTGCATTCTAACCATCATATTCAACGAAGCCCGTAAATTTTTTAATTGAATCTTATCGAACTCTAACGAAATTCAACAACAGTATTATACATCTTGAGATAGTTGCGATGAAACTCCTTTGTTAGTCTCCAGAAATATAGATGTTATTGAGTATTTAAAAAGGACTCGATTGAAGAAGTATCATATTTTTTAAAAGTTAAGTAACTTTATAGCTTTGTAGACATATTTTAGACAAGTATATCATCATTTTCAATATCTATTAATAAACAAGTAACGCTCGTCGCGGACAACTCGCTTGACCCTCGACTGAATCTTTTTTCATATTTTATGTCTTTGTTAGATATACTGTTGATATTTACACTGATGGTTCAGTTAGTTCACTCAAACCTACCACGTTTTTTGATTTTCAAAAGCGAGGCTGTTAATCTCGCCTTTGATAATTAGCCAGCGCTTTTAATCTTCACATCACAGAGGACATTTATAAAATCTTTAAGAAGGATTTATTAGGTATTAGTATCAGTCACATACATTATGTTTTCGACTATTTTTTCCAAAGCTTCAGGTTTGCAAACGTTTCTCATTGAAAGAGATCTTCCAAAGAATTGTACAATCCTTTCATTCACAAATATTTTTGATAATAGCTGAACTCAACAGTTCTCTGGATAAGCTTTTTGATATCTTCCATTAAAAATAGTTCACAGTCAGTCGTCGGCGTCCCTTCGGTCCGCCACTCCTGACTGCTCGTCTACATCAACTGTGTAGATCTAACTCATTCACTATGCTATGTTCTTGCTGCAAATAATTTCTGGAGATGTCAGGTTTATAAACGAAACACACGTCAATTACATGGACTGCATAAACTACTAACAAGAGGGTGATGACGGATTCAATAACATCTCTTCTTGCAAACCTTAAGTTTCTATTTAAAATACATCTTTTTTACCCTTGAGTTAGAATAGGACAATCCTTTTTTGATTGCTGAGACCAAGCTAAGCCTATGTTTTTCTGACCCTGACACAAACATACATACGCACACGCAAAATTGTTTTTCATATGATCTCCTTTCAGTCGAGGGAACAATTAATGCCACTGCAGCTCTTGATCATGTAAACTTTCTTCTAGACTGTTAACTTTACCCTTTCCATCTGATAAACAGCTCCTCTACCCACGTACAGGAAATGTTTTCGAATTACAAAAGCGCCGTGTATACTGTACGGCGATCATTCTCATTGTAAAAATATTTCTCCGAGTGCTGAGAGAAAAATAACCGACCTCATCGAATGTGGTTAAGAATGAACGAAGCTAGAGCTTCTTTTTCTTTGTTAAAAGTCACTCGCGACAGTCCCAACAATCTTTTGGAATAGACTAGTACACTTTTCCCTACACTACTCAAATGAACTAAAGGTAAAAGAGCGATCATGTTCTTCACCACTAGACCATACCAACAACTACCATCAATTCCTTTGTCCCCTACATACGATCCAAAGAAGTGGTGTTCCTTTAACCCTTATATGAGAGCCAGGATTAAGATGTTTTTTTTACCCCTATGAGTCATCCGGTAAAAGAATGTTTTTTTGACCTGCGACAAACCCACAAACGCATTTTCATTTTTTTCGTATTACCCTCCCTTCAGTCGAGGGAATATATTCTGGTTGGGCTACATACAAGGCAGTCGAGTAAAAATGCAAGCACTCACTAGCAACTGAAAGCAATATATCTTATAGTATTGTCATTGCATGATAGTAATACTGATGCCACTAGACGAATTTATAAGTGGACGCAGATCTGAGTACCCATGCTTTAACTTTTTTCTATTAATTTTCATTGAAAGGTTGATCTCTCCTTGTATTATTAACTAAAAAGATGTCAAAGACATTCTTCTAAAGCTTGAGATACAGAATACAGAATTTTACAACGTCACTTTTGAAAACACTTTCCTTTATGAACTACTCAATAAAAATCAGGATTTTATTTGTGAGAATCATTCTAACTTTAAAATGCCCATACTATTATAGACCACCAAAATAGTATTGTAATCGGCATACATGAATGCATATACTATCGTCACCAATTGCTTCAGCAAGGTAAAATAGCATACAAATAGTCTTAATCATTAAGTCGAGGATTGAGGCAGTTAAAGAAGGAACTGTTACTTGTTAATTCTCCATAACAAAATATATATTATTCAGTTTAAAAAAATTTTCATAAACTGTCTTTCTGCGAATAACACTTTCAGAGCGGACTTATTATACTTCAGCTTATCTTGAAGTCGATGGTGTTCCACATATTTATGTCCATATAAAATCCTTTTTTTCTTTTCAGATGTTTATACATCTTTAATAAGACAGATGAGCAGCTAGTCGTTCGTCGCCGCCCGGAAGGGACGCCAGTCACAGCTAGCCGCACAGCCATATAGTTCTTCTCCCTCAACTTCTGGCACATCTGCATTTACGATCTAAGCCACTTATCTTTGGATTTTCACTTCAAAATTCAGAAAATAGCGCTACGCTAAGAAAGATTGAGAGCGGAATGCGTTTTGTTCACGTTTATGTTACGTTCCTGTGCAATTCGAATGTTACTTTTCTACGATTGATATACATTCAAATAAAAATGTTATATTCCAATATTTACCTTCGTTCGATTAACGGTATTCACGTCCTCCCAAAATCTAACGTGAAACAGCTAGTCTTAATTTTAGATACCTCATGTAAAACTATAGAAAAAAATGCTTGACGGCCGAGATCATAAAGTGGTGGACATAAATTTAAGACGTTTTTGTTTTTGCTATAACTCAGCCGCATTGATAGCTAGAGAATTGATTCTTTCAGTGTTAGAAAGACCTTGTTGAGGACTATGTAACCTGAAAATATTATCAAAATCAGACGTGCCTTGTATAAGTTATGGTGAGAACAATTTTATCCCAGCGGACATAAATTTAAGACATTACTAGTATTTTGCAGTATTTTGCATTTTTTGACGTAGCGATTTTCTTTTAAAAATCTGAAACACATATCAATCGATGCAGAATTTTATGCTCTACATTTTGAAATAAAAAATTTTAATCCAGCGTCAAGTCACATTTTTAAACTTTCACTCCCATTGGCTGTAGTGGGTGATGGCACTGAAAAATCGGTAATGCAAGCAATCTCAAAACAAATTAGCCCATTAGAAAGAGCGTCAAAAATGGAATAAAATCGTATAATTTAATATAAGCTTGCGCGAAAAAAAATGCTGTTTGAGGGCGAATTTTTGGGATCTACCCCTTGAGGTGTGTCATCGATTGTCAAATTTAA